>CM031238.1:529724995-530259995 GCA_018340775.1 Taxus wallichiana var. yunnanensis | reverse complement strand
AGGATATTTTTCAAGCCTACAGGAAATATTCTAGAGAAACCATGAAAATAATAAGAAGTACTAGATCAAAGGGTGGAGAAATTACTAAAGTAATTGGGGAAATATCTAAATCAGAAATTGTAAACATGTTTAAGAACATGAAACAAGAAATAGTTAATGACATGGCCACCTAGCTTGATGCTCTACATGCAAAGAAGAAGAGAGAAGATGTAAAGGTAACACTTGTAGATTTCTACCATTCTTGCAAAAGAAAGAAATTTGATTGCACATGCAGGATTGACCAACATTACAAAAGGAAATGAGGTTGCACTAGAGTTCAAAATGATAGAAATGGAGGATGGGAAAGTTTTCTATGTTGCCCAAAGGAAGCCATGGCTGCTAAGACAAGGAGGTATGGAAAAAAATCCTATCCCATTTTTTCAAAATTGGGCTAGTAGTTCATATAATAATATGCAACCCCCACCTTGGGATAATACTCAACAAGGATGGGATCCTTACTCTAGCCAATACCAATAGTCATGACAACCTCAGTTCTTAGGCCAACAATGGAAAACACCCCCTTATTCATGGAAATAACATCAGAGAGGAGGGGAGTAATGGAGCAATCAACCTTCTAACTACCAACATACCTACCAATAACAACTACCCACAACAATAAGGTTTGATGCCAAACCCCCAATCTAGCTCTCAACTAAAAACTACTCAATTTCTAGCTCAACCAACAACTAACCCCAATAATAAAGCTGCTTAGCCATCCTATAACACTAAATCAACCCAATACTCTGCTTATTTAGTTGATGTCAATAATATCCATCTCCATTCAAGAAGAGCACTTGTGCCACCAAGTAAACCTACAATCACAGAGATACCAAATGAACCACAATTGCTGCAAGATGATCCGTAGAAAAAAAAAAGAAGTTACAAGCTGATCCATAGAAAAATAAACATAATAAAAACATAAGTAAGATGCAATTCAATGGACCCCCATTTCCAAAAAGATTGCAAGAGAGAAAATATGACCCTAAATCAAATTTTGATTTTGATTTTGTCAATTAGTTGAAGGAAATTTGTGTAAAAATTCCACTCATTCAAGCCATCAAGGATGTGCCTATTTACAATAAGTTGATCAAGGATCTATGTATAAAGAAGCCAAGAATAAAATAAAATATCCATCCAATGTACAATTCATTGGAAAGTTGGATGACATCATGCTTGGAAACTCTATGCTACATAAGTACATAGATCTAGGAAATTCTTTGGTGAATGTTACTATCAATGGAACTACAATAAAAATACCTTGATTGACTTAGGGGAAAAAATCAATGTCATGACCAATAAAATCATGGATGAACTGAAGTTGGAAGGAATGAGGCCAACAACTATAGTATTGCAACTAGTAGATAGATCAACAATAAGGCTGAAGGAGTCTTTGAGGACATTGTTGTGGTGGTAGAATCTTGGGAATACCTTGCTGATTTCATTGTCCTACAACCAAAGGAAAGTCTAGGAGATTACCCCTTATCATATGAAAGGACATGGATGGCCTATGATGATGCATTTATAGGCTATAGGTCTGGAAACATGATCATCTCAAATAGAAATGGTACCAAAAAACTTATACTCTATCCTCCTCAACCATTGAATGATGAGGATCAAACAGTTTGGGTTGAAGAACTAGAAATTGATCAATGATCTGTCCAACAACTGATGATGTTGGAAAAGTCTTGCACTATTGAAGATCAGGAGGAATATGTTATTCTCTTTAATATTATGTAGAACAAATATGGAAGAAATGAATACATTGATGACATATTGAGGTTCTTGATCTCCTTTGAACCAAGTCTTACCGTAACAAAGAACCATGAATATTCCAGGTAAAAATTGTATTTTTCACCAAATTCTTCCTCATGATTGCATACTAAATTCTATTCATAGTAACATGTGTTAAATGTTGGACTTATCCAAGCAAGTAGAAATAATGGTAGGGCAGCCACTAAATGTAAGCAAGATGTTGAATATACAACATGAGAAATTGTTAATCTCTCTTCTTGAAGAACCTAATAAATTTTTTTATTGGGATTATAATGATACACATGGGATTCATCCTAGGATTTTTACTCACAAAATTTATATTAAAGAAGAATGCAAACAATTAAAATAGCTATAGAGGCACATGGATCCAACAATAAGAGAAATTGTGAAGGGTGAACTAAAAAAGTTATTAGATGATGGATTCATATACCCCATATCAGACAGCCAATGGATATCACCTCGATAATTGTATAAAATAATAATGGGAAATGGAGAATCTGTGTGGATTACAGAGAACTAAATTCATCCACAAAGAAAGACCACTTCCCATTTCCCTTCATTGATCAAGTGCTTGATACCCTAGTTGGTAAAAAGTACTTATCCTTTCTTGATGGATACTTGGTTACAATCAGATCCAGATTGCACCAGAGGACCAAGATAAGACTACATTCACATGTCCATGGGGGACATTTACCTATTTAGTTATCCTATTTTGCTGTGTAATGAACCTTCCACATTCTAGAGGGCGAGTCTTGGGTATCTCCTCTGATTTGACAAATGACTACATGGAAGTCTATATGGATGACTTCATTATTCATGGCAGCACTTTTTTGAGGAGACTATGCAAAATCTATATATGGTCTTAAGAAGATGCAATGATCACAATTTTCCCTGAGAAATGAGAAGTGCTATATGATGATGTTAGAGGGTATAGTGTTGGGGCACTACCTTTCCTCAGTAGGAATTCAAGTAGATCCAACAAAAGTGTTTGTCATAGTCAACTTTCCCACACCAAGAAAACAAAAATATGTTAGAATATTTTAGGCCATGTTAGATATTATAGAAGGTTTATACAAGACTTCAACAAAATTGTAGTGCCACTTTTTGCATTGTTGGGAAAAGATGTTGATTTTGTATGGATTGAATGTTGTGAAAGTGATTTTCAAACTTTAAAAGAGATGCTAACTATTGCTCTTGTGTTGAGAGGACTTGACTGAAACCCACTTTTCAAATCCACACATATGCATTAGATCATGCTATTGGAGTTGTCCTAGGTCAAAAAGATGGTATTCTGAATTATGTAATATACTATGTCAACAAGAATTTAACATGTAAATGTAGAATTGAACTATATAGTAACATAAAAAGAGTTCCTAGTAGTAGTATATTCCATAAAAAAATTCATACATTATATCACATGATACCTAGTGTTTATTCACACTGATCATGTTGTAATCAAGTATTTGGTAAACAAACAAATAGTAAGTAACATAATCATAAGGTGGTTACTCCTCTTGTAATAATTTGATGTCACCATAAGAACAAGCCTCAAAAGATAATGTGGTGGAAGATTTTCTCTCAAGGATGGAGACCAACAGTGAAGAGAAAGTAGTTGATTTATTTCCATATGAGCACCTATTTACTATTTCTACAAGAACACCCTAGTATGCAGACATAACCAACTACTTAGTCTCGGTAAAACTCCACATTTTTCATCCTCTGAGAAAAGGTATTTAGTTGAAAATAGTTTACCCTTTTCTTGGATAGTCTGGACTTCTCTTTTATACAGGTCAAGATCAAGTAATGAGAAGGTGTATAGATGATGAGGAGATATTTGATGTCCTTAGAGCCTGCCACAATGAACCTTGTGGAGGGAATTTTGTTGCAAAAAAACAACATACATAGAAGGTGTTGACTACTGATACTATTGGCCAACTTTACATAAGGATGCAACATTATACACTAAGAGATGTGACAAATGCTAGAGAATGGGAAAGCCCACTAATTCGATGAGATGCCATTGCAACCTCAATTGGTTTTGCAACCTTTTGATAAGTGGGGCTTAGATTTTGTTGGCCCTATAGACCCTCCATCTCAAAAAAAGAGTATATCCTGGTCTATATATATTACCTAACCAAGTGGATAAAGGTAAAAGAATTTCCAAACCAGACCAATGAGAAGGTGGCTAAATTCCTATATGAGAACATATTTACTAGATATAGATCCCAAGGATATTTTATATATGGTACACATTTTTACTACTGATGTGATTACTGATTTGGTTAGTGAATATGAAATTAGGCATATAAAGTCTACACCATACCATCCCTAGTCTAATGGTCAAGTGGAGGTTACAAAGAGAGATAAAGGCCATATTGACAAAAATATAGCACTTCGAGAGAGAATGGGAAAGCAAGCTTCTAGAAGCAGCTTTGGGAATTCAATACAACATGGAAGACCACAACTGGATTCACACCATTTGAACTATTATATGGAAAGATTATTATTTTTCTAATAGAATTTGAGCATAAAACATTGAGAACTACACTTGAGCTAAGAATAGACTTATCAGAATCTCATAGAAAGAGAATCATCCAACTCAATGAGTTTGATGAATTGAGAAAGCAATCAATTCATAACATAGAGGTAGTGAAAAAAAAGAATCAAATGGCATGACTAGTATATTAAAACAAGATAGTTCTAAGAAGGTGACTGGGAAATTTTGTTTGACTCAAAATATAAGGATCACATAGGGAAGCTTAGAATAAGGTGGCTAGGCCCCTATGAAATTGAGAATATATTCCCTAATGGAGCTATGAAGCTTACTACTATTGATCCTATGAGATTTAAGTTGTTGGTGAATGGCCACATGTTAAGATTGTATAAAAATCCAGTTGATAAAGACTCATTTATGGAATTTTTAGAGAATATCATAGAATAATGGAGAAAGAAACATCATAATTAACCTCGAGGTTGATCCTATTGGATCACCTTCTAGGATTGCAGAGAATTGATGAGATTTCAGTAGCCTTGGAGCATTTAGCTTGTTGAATACTTCAAGGCTAAATAAAAGTGTTGAGATCTACCTTTCTGGGTGATCATTAGCATTCTACTAACCCATTTTTAATATAAGTTTTTGTTTTACAGGTTTTATTGACAAGTGATTGCAGGAGAGCATGATATCCATCACAAGGAGAGAGTGCAATGACCAAGAATTCAACTTGTAGCCACAAGAAATAAGATCCTATTTGTTTGAAGGTTTGGCAGAACTCATGGTTACATAAAATACATCAAGGAAACATGCACAAGTGGATGATATACAAAGAATGATTAAAACTGAAACCAATTGGATTTCCCTCTCTAAAGCATCTATTTGCAGTAATTATTAGTCAACAAAAGTTAAACCCACATCCACATCATCGTAGGGAACTTGCATGTAGTTAAGATGTCAACTCAATAAAGCATGCACATCAATCATTGCAAGCCACAACGAGATAAGTGCATACATTTATTACTTTAATAAAGCATGATTAGATTAATTGTATTTAATTATGAGTTATGCCAAGTCATAAATCATGTGACACATTAAAATACCACCACCTTTCAGTTATGATGTTTCCACTTAAGCCCTCCATATAAGCTAACATGTCACATAATTTTGCTTCATGTACTCAATGTTGTCACATCCACTTAATGATTAATCACCCCTAAACATATTACTTGTCCCCTTCATATTAAAGTTCAAAGTAATGAAAATCCATCAATAAAATTCATTTTTGCAAATTTCTTTCAAGGAAAAATTATGTAGTTGTATATTGCACCTGGGAGAAGTTGCATATATTTCCATGGGAGGTGACTTGATCATATATGAACCTTTTACACATTTTCAACTTCTGAATCATCCTGAGGTTGTGCAATACTTTGAGAATCATGGATGGATGCAATACATTAAAAATTTCAAGGATTTGATGAGGAATTTGTGGCAGAGTTTGCAAATACCTTGAATAATGGAGAAGAAAAGGTAAAAGGCTTAATAATCAGGGTAAGTTTTGAGACTTTAGAATAGGTCTCTATTTTACCAACTTAGGGAGAACTATTTCTAGAAATCTCGCTTAGAAGCAACAAGAAGAGAATTTCAGACAATGATGAGGAGTTCATCTCAGATCACCAAGATACTTTTAGAACATATCTCAAACCTTTATGGGCACAATATTCCAATTTTTTTCATTCAATATTTTACTTGTGAAGGGATATATTCAAGGTTAAATACAATGCATTTCAAATTGTTAAATCATTTGAAAAATAATCATCAAGTGAATGTTCCAAATTTATTTCATGAGATGCTTAAGAAAATGAGAAAAGAGGTTTAGAGGGGTAGGGAAGCCTTGTCACATCACTGTCTAATAACCCTAGTGGTCAAGCACACTTTGTAGAGGGAGCACCCTCATATATCATGGGATGACTTTGTGAGAGTGAACAATATTGAAACCTTGTTGGGAAAGAGGAGAAAAAGGAGAAACAACATTGAAAGTTCTACTTCACATATGCCAAAAGCTACACCACCCTCTTCCCCACCTCAAGAACTAATAAATTATGAAAGTATGCCTTCCACAGAAGAAACCCCTACACCTATTTCACCGAGAGAATATTTATTGCTGAAAATTTATTGAAATTTCCCTCCCCTAAAATATCCTCTTCAAAAACAAAAAGGAAATCTACTCATTCTGCTAAAAAAACTAGGCACTCCTATAGGCTTAGGAAAAAGAAGACAAAAACCCCCAAGTTCAAGAGAATCTCAACGCATCTCATTAGATAGTGATTTAGAAGTCATAGAAGAAAATTCCAAGCTTGAACCATTGGAAAAAGAGTAAATAGATACCAATGGAAGGACATAAAGAAATAAATCACAATGAGGGAACAATTCATGAAGTAGATAGTCATGAAGTGTGACAAGTAGAAGAAGCCGCAGAAGGAGGAAATGAACAAGATAAAATAACTGCAGTTGATTTCAATGAAGAATTCATTGATAAAGTTATTGAAAAATCAAAAAATTATAGTCTGTAAGAAGCAAATGTAGAACTAAAGAAACCCTCAAATATTATTCATGAAATCATAAAGGAACCTGAAAAACCATCTTACAGTGAGATGGGAACACAAACTATGGGGCCCAATATTGAAAATATATTGCTGCAAAGGGATGCTTACATTAACAAGATCAATAAGAAATGGGAAAAGGAGAAGGAAGACCTTATCTCTAAACATAAGGAGGAAATGGAAGACAAAGACAATGAGATTAGAAGGCTGAAATAAAAACAAGAGGAAACAATGCAGGTAACATTTGACATGTTGAGTTACGAATCCCACCAAATGTCTATGTCATATACCTAAAAGAAAATATGTTGTACCACAAGTTTACTTGCATAAATTCTAATATGATATATGACATTAGATCAACCAAGAATTTATTTACTCTGTATCAACATAGTACACATGAACTGCAAAATTTATTATGTGAGCTATATTTGCATAATTATTCCCTTCCATATGACAAAGATTGGATCCCAATTTTGTATATTGGGGATGTACAAGTTAAGGCATTATGTTCTTATCTTTCAAATGAAATGGAAAGAGCTAAGAAAATGGAGGCATATAGACATTTGGATAAGGTTACACCACTATATATCAAAGCTGAGGCAATAAAAATAGATGAAATTACAGAAGAATATGACAAGTATATGGAAGTGGATGCAATCAAAAACAAAGTGTTGAGAATGAGGATGGAATCCCACAGAAATCAGGAACATGATCAAAGAACATGTAGTTCAGGTTATGACGATATACAAAGCCAAATGGACTGATTTATCACCTACAATCCAAAGGACCAAAGGAAAGAAATGCACTCACATCCAAATATACTTCTAACATTATGCGCAGAATGAACATGTATATGGAAATAACAAATGAATGTGAGGATGATTGATTTTTGATAGCTTATTATCCTCAAATATTTCATTTCCCAATTGCACCTTGGACAAGAAATTTACCAATCAATCAGAGGGTGCAAGAAAGAGTCTGGGACAAATTGAGGAGTTGTGGATATTTCTTATCAAAAGAGGAAGGAACAAGAACACCCATATATTTCAGGCGAGAATTCAGTTTCCAGCAGAAAATATATGAAGCTCTTGAATGAGGACATTCAAGCGTTTAAGCATGGGGTTTGATGAGCTGTATTAATTGATTTCATAACAACTCATATTTTGTATTTTGATAAGACCATTGTAGCCATGTCTATGTATTTCCTAAGTACATTGTTGAACATCACTATTACAACCATGAACTTCTGGCATAATGACTAATTCATATAGTTATATCTAATTGTATCTATTTTGTGATATTATATGTGCATTTATTCTTTTTGTTCTAATAATTTTTTTGGATGATTATATGTGCTGATGCCACTCTTGGTTGTAAGAAATTTGTCATGGACAATAAAGGAACTTTTTCCACAACAATACTTCGAACCAAAGAAATTGTCTGCAACAACTCATTTGTAACATAAGAAAATCATTCACATCAAATAACCCACATTTATGAAGATATTTTGAAACATGAAGTGATGGAAATTAATTAATTATTAGCCATTGGAGAAGTAATTACAACATAAAAGTGGAAAATTGATAAAAAAATCAATCTTTGATTTGTTCATTGATTAAAAACTAGTGAACAACTGATTGTTATTTGAACACTTGTGTGTTTCAAACATGTGTTGAATCTCTCACTTGTTCTATTGAAGACTCCTTGTTGTATTCTTATTCTTCTCACGTGCTATAAATGATAAGATATAAAGGAAAGGGCTGGTGCCTTGTAACAAGAAAGTCAGATTTGGAATTAGAGAAAAAAGTGAACAGAGTTAGAAGAGAATCACAGTAATCTCTTTTGTTCCTAGATGCAATTTTTAATGAAAATCAATAAAGAAATTTGAGTTCTATCATTTAGGTTTGTTGGTGAGAAAATTTTTCGATATGAAAAATTAGGTGTCTCCACCAACATTCACGAGGCTAAGCCCTCTCTGCATTGAATGTTATAACTCCCAGTAGTGAATGTAACTAACCTAATCCTAATATAAATGTTGTTAGTTTGGCAAGTAGGTCGGGGATCACACAGGGACACTCCACTTGAACCTATGGAAAAATGCTTATACGAGGGTATAAGGGAGGAAATTATAGTGAGTTAGGGAGAAGGAGGGAAATTAGGAGGGGAGTTACTACCATGAGTAGGAAAATTGCAGAGTTCACACCCAGTAACCAGAGTAGTTCAACATTCAATATAGAAGAATAACAACCTTACTATAGACATCAAGACAAGGTGAGACTATGAGCACAAAGTCTTATCAATCTCCTCATCAAGAAAATCCACAAACTCTTTTCTCATTTATTGACATTCACAAAGTTGTATGATAAGAGAGAAATAGAGGAAATACAAGGAAAGGGAAAAAGAATAAATGTAGCCTTTATTCCATGTGTAGTGATGAATACAAAGCTTCAATCAAGCTACAACAATTCACAATTATACAGTATAAATTCTCAAAATTTGGATCCTTTGGAATGGAGAGGCCATCCCAATTTATAGCAATGTGGATTGACTCTTCACCTACCCCTAAATGAATTTTCATATGCCTTTGCACAACTTAAGACTTTTCACATTCTTAGGAAAATATTAAGTCCCTTTTTATAAAATAAAGGTGACTTATTACATTATAATCCTAAAGTCACTTTTTAATTACATTAAAGGAATTATGAAAAAGTGCAACCCCAATGAAGAATTATAATGAGGAGAGAGAAATTTGGGGAAGAGAAGAGAGAGAAATAAGAGAGAGAGAGAGAGAGAGATTTGAGAAGGAATGTTGATGAAGAAGAATCTACCTCTGATGAAGTCCATTGATCCTTGCTAGATGATCTGATGAAATGATCCAATGTAGTGAAATTTGAATTCTTGAATGTTTCATACCGCAAGAAAAATTCTTTGTATGACACACATAAAAGGTGAACTAAGTGTTTAGAAACACTTTCGAATGATTCCTTTGGTGACTGTGAGTGTCGCTCATGACGATCTCCTCTAAAGAGATTGAAGCTTGGAACCAATATTTCCATGAATCTCTGCAATATTTGTGCGATAAGAAAGCTCCAATGAAGTGAATTTTGGAAACTAAAGAATGATGAACTCAAAATACACCTCACATATGATACAAATGACTAACTAAATCATGAAATAAGTGTCGATTGAGATATCCCGTATATATTGAGAAAGTAAGCCATAAACAACGATGGGTACACCATTATTGATGCAGTGAAGAAAACCCATTTTCTAAACTTGAATTCCATGGTTTAATAAATATTTACCATACTTGAGATGGGGACTTAATATTATTAGAAAGTGGAATTTTTCCCCTTTTCACTTCCGACCATTGAGATTGTCTTTCTAGATCACCTTGGTGCACACCGCCTCTGTCGAAACTCTGCTTTCTATGTAGAATTACAAAACTAGAAAGTTATTGTGTAGAAGGATTACTATTTATATAAATTAGGGTTATGGGTCTCAATTTAAAAAAAATAATTTTCTGATATGGGTTTTTTCTTTTCAGTGTACCTCTAAAATTTCAAGTCTACTTGGTGCCTGGAAATGGAGATTTTAAATTTCAAAAAAATTTCCACAGGGAAATTGGGGTTTCTTCACTACAAAATATCTAGGGTTTGTTTGATAAATATTTCACTTGGATTCTAACAACCTCTGAAAATTTTAAGGATCGCAAAAATCCCATGTCAATTCATGCACCACTTGATCTTGAAGTTACAAAGATTTTTTACTTCACGCTCTGAGTCATTCTCAGCAAAACAAGCCTAAAGCCTTAAAAATTCATGTTTTTTCTTGTTTTTTCTTCATATAATCATGGTAAAATGGTAGAAATTGTTTGAGTATGAAAATGGTGGAGGGATATTTGATGGAAAATCGATAGAGTTTTGGGAGCGAATGGAGGGTTGGTGGGAGAATGAGAGAAAAATGACAAGTTATGGTTTTAAAGATTTTGAAAATGAAGAGAGGAGGTGGCACAAATTTTTGTGTCCCCATTTTCCCCCTTTTTTGGGGAAATATGTGCAAAAAAAAGTACTTAAGCCTCGTGTTTCCAAGTGTCACATGTTTATTCGTTGAGCCAAGTGAAGGAGGGGGCTAAAAATAAGCATCTAGAGGCCAAAAAATGGTCGTATAAGGAACCATGAAGCCATAGGAGGTGGGGTGATTTTTTTGTCCCTATTTTTCCATTTTAAAGGGGAAAAGGTGCTAAAAATGCACCCTAGCCTCACAGTGACAAGTGGCGTGCATGCAGCAGTAGTTACGAGAGCAAGTCAAACTGGTTAAAGGAGCTTAACAAATGTCACTGTCGAGTCATATGAGTGACCAAAATGCATAATGGGGGAAGGGCACAATTTTTTTCACCTCTTGTCCCTTTGGAAAGGTGAAATGGGGACATGAAAATTCTCCTTAACCTCAGGTTTCACGTGTCCCTTGGAAAATTTCACTAAGTATCAAATAACATACCTTGGAGGGTGACTTGGAAATGCCATAACTTGAGCTCACAGATGAAGATTTAGAAACTTCCATATATTATTTTGCATGAAAAATAAATTTTGAGAATAATGGTGAGGGTTCCATGGCTTTACTATTATTGAAACACCCGAAAACCTCCTTTTTCTCGGGATCGCTAGGTGTTCATGAAAGAATGAGATGACCTGAAAAATGCATGGTTTATGAGGATGATATGTTTTATCCACCAAATGGGGGACTAAAAGATATTTCTAATGATATATTTTTTGGACCATAACTCATTTCGGAGCTCCCAAAATTGTTCCTTGAAGATAAAGTTCTTTTTTGGGTGTATGCTCCTTAAGCTTTGAAAACCAACTTTCAAAGACTTGACTCATAAACCTCCGAATCTTTCCATATTTTCCCTGAATCAGTCAAAAATGATCTAGGATCTTAAATACACCTCCATGATGAATATAGGTCATCCATTATACTCTGATGATGATGCACTTGACTTAGAAAGGTTGATGAAAGCCCCTTCTAAGTGTGCTAGAAAGCTTGCTTTGAAAACCATTGCTCCAACATACTTGAATGATTTTGTTTGTCCCTAAATCACCTAGGGGAGGAATAGTGACATCAAAAATGGAATCTTGGAAGGTAATACTAGACTCTATATCGAGGGTAGGTTGATTTGGGGGAGTCTAGAAGATATGACATGAAAATTTTGACACTAGGGTAATAGTTGTCCTCTTTTCATGTGAATTTTTCTTATGCAAAAACATAGGAAAACAACTAGATCTAGCTTGGGGCATGTTATGGATTAAGTGTAGCGAGGACGTGACGTGAAAATCCTATAATATCAACTTTCTTCATGGAGTAGTGCATTATCCATTGGACTTTATGGAGCCATTAGAAAGATATGCTACACAACTTATCTTGTTGAATGCACACACACACACACACACACACACACACACACACACACACACACACACACACACACACACACACACACACACACACACACACACACAAAAGGAAACTAAAGGGAAACAAACCAAAAGGGAAAATGACACAAAACCAGAAAATAAACACATGAAAAAAATAAGACTAACAACCTAAATCACCTATGTACATGTGGGGACAACTCACTTTCATTGAAGTAAAAACTTGAATTGAGTAGTCACTCGTAAATGAGTGTCACTAAATACCATTATTCTATAAATCCATTGATGGGTTTACTAAAGTATGAACCTCTCCTCAACTTCTTGATAATTTTATCTTGATTACTAGTGAACTTAATGATTTTCTTATTCATTTCACCACCTTTTTTATTTTGATACACCTTCCTTGGATTCTCATTGCTCCTCCGGTTCATTCCACTTGCTGATTTCTTGGTGCTGTCATGAAGATATTTCTTTATTGTACTTGACTTTCCATTTTCATTTTCACTACAAGACATTTTTCTTCATGACCACCTCTTTCATGGGTTTATTCTTGGAAGATGTCTTATGAACTTTGGCATCATGTCCCTCTTCTTGATTTTTTTTTCAAAATTTTTCCATGAAGTCACATTTTCATGCTTTGAGTCTTTTTCCATATGCTATCCTATGGAGTGTGCTAAGTGCATTTCATCATCCTCTTGAAAAGAGAATGAACTAAATATTGGGAACACATCATGGAAAGTGTCCTCTTCTTTCTTTCCTTGTCCATTTTGGGATTCACCCTTTATTCCTATGTTGGGGACATCAATCTCTTGAGTGAAGTGAGAACTGAAAGGTTGAAGTCTATTTAGAAGGTTTCCATTTTGAGAAAAATCAGCCTTATGACCAAGCAACAATCCATTTCTCCATTTTTCATTGAGGATGTTTCCATCCTTGCAAAAAGGGAATGAACACAACACTAGATCGTAAATGTTGTCATCACCATCTTCTTGTTCTTAATCGTCAAGAACTGAGAAGTCCATTTCTGCAGTGAATTCATCATTTTCTTGGGTATACTCCATTTCAAGTTTGAGAGGTGACGGTATGATGCGATTTTATCGTTCCCTATCATATTTTTCCAATGAGAAAGAGAAGCCTTTGAGTTCATTGGAACACTCATCACATGAAGACTCATACTGATCCTTGGGAGAATCATTGAAAACATTGAAATAAATATAGAAAGTGACCCAAGAAATTAGGCTAATGAAAATAGAAACCCTAATGTGCAAGAAGAGTAAAAAAACTTAGCTGATCTAGAGGCTGATTTGGATTGTGTCATAAAATGAACTGAATATTCTGGGAGAAAGGAACAAACATGCAGAGGTCCCAAAAAAGACAATCTAGAGTTTTTGGCTGGTTTGGAGTTCCCGGGAGAGGATCAAGGTTCTTGTGGGTGCCTAGCCCTAGTTAAGTTTTGAGTGCCTTGGTCTGTAGGAGGTCCAAAACCAAATTTGGGGTTGAAGATGATATGAATCCCTTCATATTTTTATCATGTGTAATTCTTGCTCTATGCCAAATGTCAGTCAATGATCATTGATGAAAGATAGACTACAAAACCCCAAAAAAAGCATCAAACCCTAAAAAAAAAAATGCAAAGTGAAGGGGTCAGACTATCCTCATTTGCCACAATGGTGGACTTACTAACTAGCATTGCACACTACATCTTAGACCCGATGTAGTTCTATGTGCTTTGTGTGTAATCATGCCCTAGGTTCTCTTGTGCCAGTCGCACTTTGTGAAAGTAGCGAGAAATAACTATGTGTATAAAATGTAATAGAATGGTGGATGGAATAGAATAAACTTCCCTCTTATGCAGTGTGATGTAAATGAACCAACCTTGTGCCTTGTGATGGAGCTAGATGGATGCAAATGGAGCCTTTGATGGATGCAACCTTAGGTGATGATGATAGTAGTGACTAGTGTTTGGTCCCTCATTATGGTCTCATAACTTTATATTTATATGGTTCTCTTGTTCTAATTTTGTAATTAACCCCAAAAAGGCCGACCACAAAAAATATGAAATGTTCAAATGGCTAGAAAGTGCCCAAAAAGTGGCGGGAAAGTGGGAAAAGGATCAGGGTGCCCCGAATGGGACTAGGGCACTATCGGGTGCCCCATATTAGCCTAGGCCCCAGTCAAAGATAAAATGATGCCAAAAATGGCAAAAAAATGACTGGGAAAGTATGTGTGGGAGGTCGGAAGTGATGATGAAAAAAAAAAAAAGTAAAATGGCCAAAAGATGAGGGGTTAATTAGTACTTTCTTCACTCAAAAACCATATGAATAGTAGTATGAGACCGGGACTAAATAATGTCTAAAGTGCATGATTTTGTGTCTACATTTTCCCCCACTTTATGTTGGTGAGTGGAAATGCTCGGTAACATAAAGTAGATAGAGATGCATACCTATGTCCATGAAGATTGTAGTAGAAAATGTGTGAAGGACTAGAAAAAAGTGTGGAATGACAAAAAGATGATGGAGCATGGAAACTAAAGATGTAAAAGTGCAAAAAAATGATGAGAGTGAACCTAGGGTGGAAACATGTGTAGTTTTTTGATGTGTGTGATGTACCTGCATGGTTAGTATGTTGTGTGCTTGCCGCAAAATGTTTTTTTTGTTGCCCCCATTGTTGTAGTTGTTGTTGACTACTTTTTTCTCATACGGATTTGGACCTGCAAGGAGAAAATGATCAAGTAGTCAAATACACATGTATATATGTAAAAATGCATGTAAAAGATGCATGTATATATGTATGTAAGAGTATGTAAATGTAAAATACACAAATGAAAAATGGAACATGTGCACTTGATCCATGTGATGAGAGAAAGGGTGTAGAAAGAGGATATCATGTCTTGGTTTTTTTGGGTGATCCGATGCCATAGGCCAAAGAAGTATAGGGAGAAAGAATTCATTATTATCCTCCAACCTTTAACTACTTCCCTAAACATGTATGTGAAGAGATATTCTATACTGCCTAGTTTTTTGGGTGATCCGATGCCACTGGATGAAGTAGTGTAGAGAGGAAGTCCATTGTATCCTCTAACCTATAACTACTCCCCAAAATGCTAAGGACAACCATGTCTTATAAAATCCATTGTGTATGGGGTTCATGTAGACTAGTCTTGAACCCACTCATTGTATAACCCACAATGCCAAGGGTGGAAACTAAAACTAAACTAAACCGAATGTAGAAGCATTGTATAGTATGTAAACCCCAAATGATGCCCCCTCTTTGGGGGCATGCATGTGATCACTGATAGGAGAATGCGGCCCCAAAAGAGGACCAACCACATGAAACTCTGTAACTAACTCTCCTGTAGGGGGAAAGGAATGCACTTGGTAGAAACCAAGGCATGCACAAACAAGAGGCTAGCTAAAGACAAGTGTTAGTATAAAAAAACATGCATGTATAAGAAAAATGTGTAATCTATGAAAATAGTGTATAAGCTACCAAGCAATATAGTAATGTAAACACACAAGAAAAAAAGTAAGCCACACAAAGTGGGTTGCAAACATGGGACATCACTCATGATGTCACAAGACACATGAAGGCCATCATGGCCATATAAAAAAAAAGTGTGCACACCAAAAAAGGGCAAGGCCCATATACAATAGAAAACAAAAAAAAAGTAAAACAATAATAACCATGGAAGAAAGTAATCCTATGAAAAAATGTTGCACATGAAGCACCCATTAGCATGTTAGAAAGATAACCAATATGTCAAAAGCATGTATAACCATGTAATATAGAGTGCTAAGTAAAAATGAAACAATAACACCTGTGAGAGATGAATGTGGATGCCCCAATGACCAATGTAGGATGGGTAGAAGGTGAGCATCCATACTATGTGTAAAATACATATATCTACGATCACAACTAAGAAAAAAAGGCATGAACATGTGTGTGTGTATGGTATAGATAAATGACATACAAGAGATCTAACTAGCATGTGTAATAAAGAAACCATATACAAGAAATGCAAAAAGAAAAAAAACCAAGATATGCAATATGTTGTGGATGGATGGAATGGAATGCAAGATGGAATGATAGGAGCCACATGCCCCCTGAGTGAATGGAAATGTATGCAGTGAGGTTCATTTGGTTTTCCCCCTCAGTAGTCAAGAATGAACCATAAATGAGAGTGCGTCATCAAGAAATGGTCGAATGTGTGTGTTGTGTCTAACATGTGATGATGTGTGTGTGTGTGATGATATGTGACCTAGAAATGATGTGTGTGACCCTATAGCCGAAGTGTATATCATGACAAGATGATCGAAAGAGTGATGATGTAGCCTAAAGCGTATATCACTACTAGATGAATAGAGGGAGTGGTGATGTAGCCTAAAGCATATACCACTACAAGATGAAGGAATAGGTGACCATTTAGCCTAAAGCGTATGTCACTAACCTAGTAATGTCGCATGATAGAAGGTCAATGATGAATGTGTGTATATGATAAGGTCCATTTGATTTATAAACCCTCGGCAAAGTCGAGTATGGACCGAGGAACTAAAGTGCATCATAGGGTAGTGAGTGCAGTGTAGTGTAATGAAGATGTATGTATATGTGATGATAATAGACGACCATATGATGTGTGTATATGATGTGTGAATAAAGATGTGTATGTATGATAGATATAATGTAATATGTAAATGTATAGTATAATAATGTATGAGATATATGTGTATGTGTATGATAGATATGATGATGTAATATGATATGATGTGTGACATATATGTGATGATGATACATGTATATGTAATAGATGTATGTATGATGTGTATGATATATGATGTGTAAATGTAATGTGTAATGATATATAAATGTATGATGTAAATGTATGAAAATGTAAATGTAATGATGTAGTAGATGTATATGATGTAAGATGATGATGATGTAAGATGTGTATATGTAATGTATTGTGTAGTGTGTGTGGTTCATGTGTAGTATGTAGCCCTCAACAGTCAAGTGTGAACCAAAGCACAAGAGTGTGTCATCGGGTAATGATTGATGCTAAAACATGTGATGAATATGCCTATGCTAAGAGATGATGTATGTATGATATATGCAAAGATGAGAGATGTGTGATGTATGATGCTAATATGAGGAGGGGGATGTGTTAGATGTTATGCCCCCAAGTATGTGGTTATGCATGCATTGTCCTATAAATGATGTTGAAAAAAAAATAGAGAAGTGATGTATGAAGGTGGTGAAGTATCATAGATTTTGTAAGATTGATTCAATGATGGGATAAATAATGAGAGATCGTATGGTATGTGTGATGAGGGATAGATGATTGTAGATGTATGTATGTATGAGTGATCATGTAATAGATAGATATGTTAATGTAAGATGAAACTAGGTTCTTTATTATAACATACCCCTCAATCATATAAGAACCATAAGAATATGAGTGTGTCATCAGGAGGGTAGGGTGACAAGAGTCACCTACCAAAGACCAAGTTTGTGTGAAGTGGTGGAAGCATGGTGGGAAAAAGTAATGGTAGGACCATGCGGTGGTGGAATTTGTGATGTGTCTTGACCAACAAGAAGAGGAGTTGCTTTGACAAAAATAATTGGTTGCTGAAAGTGGTGTAGGATGGGGAGGTATCTTGAATGGTGGTAGCTTTTGGTGTGTTGATGATGCTTGAGGATTTTGCACAAGTTTTAAAGGATAGGAGGCCAAGTAGCATTGATTTTTAAAGGAGGTTGCTTAGATTGATGTGGTAATGTTGCAGATAGCTTGAGTGGAAGAGAAGTGGAACCATCCTTGAGAGGAGGTGGAGTGGATTGAATAGGTGGAGCTTGATTGACCAAAGAAGGTACCTCAAAAGTGATAATCTTATGCTCATTAGATGTAGAAGGAGGAGATTTAGGAGCCCATTGAGATGTAACATTTGTAGATGGGCATGCAATAGAATGTTGTGTAAAATGAGATAAATCCCTGATGCTCAAGATGTTTGATTCTTCATTGTAAAAAGCATGGGTAATCATTTCATTATGTCCATTGATTCGATGATAATTACAATATGGATGACATTGATACTTTTTAGTCGATAAGGAGGATAACAATGAGTAGGTGGTAAAGTGATCAATTGATGACTAAGGATCTCATAAGAAAGGTCATGTTGTTTAGTATTGTGATAAAAATGAAAGGTTATTATGGTAATGGTATAACTTGAGGCTCACTAATATGAGCACATGTAGTAGACATAGAATGAGAATGAGATGTAGAAGGAGAAAAACATGCACTTGAGAAGCATCCTTAAGTTGTTGAATTTCAGATTTGAGAGATGTGATCATGGATTCCATAGCCATAAACTTGTCTTGAAACAAAGAATGTAAAGCTTGAATTGAGTCCAATAGGGGTTGATTAGATGGAGGAGCACATGAGGACTAAGGTCATCATAGATGGTGGAAGATAGGACTTATTTCATTTGGTGGCATATCTTTAGGATGACATATAGAGTCTAGTTCTCTTTGTAGAATAGACTTGACAATTGGGATACATTTTAAGAAAATCAGACAAAGGAACTTGAGGAACTTTATGACCCATGATAGAAGAAAGATGAGGATCCTAAATGTGAAAGACGTTGGGTTCACCAAAATGATTAACTAAAATGTGGTAAAATGGTAGTTAATCTAACTAGGAACAACAATAAATAAAATAAATAAAAGTAGTAAATAAATATAGAAAGTGACCCAAACAACTAGGCTAATGAAAATAGAAACCCTAATGTGTAAGAAGAGTAAGGAAAGACTTAGCTGATTTGGAGGTTGATCTAGACTATGTCGTAAAATGAACTAAATATTCTAGAAGTAGGAACAACATGCAAAGGTCTAAAAAGGAAAAGTCAGTATCTAGAGTTGTTTGAGTGGAGGGGGCACACTAGAGAGGATCGGGGCACATGTGGGTGCCCTAGTCTAGTTATGAGTGCCTGGTCTATGTGTGAGGAGGTCTAAAACCAAACTTATAGGTCAAGATGATATGAAGCCCTCACTTTTTGTCATGTGTAATTTCGTTGCTTTTTGCATTGAATGTCGTTAATGATCAATGATGAAAGATAGACCTGTAAAAACCCCAAAACAAACATCAAACCCTAAAAAAAAAAATGCAAATGAAGGGGTCAAACTGTCCTCAATTGCCACAATGGTGGACTTACTAATTAAGCATACACTACATCTCAGACCCGATGTAGTTCTATGTGCTTGTGTGTGTGTATCATGCCCTAGGTGCTCTTGTGCAGTCACACTTTGTGAAAGTAGCGAGCAATAACTATGTGTAGAAAATGTAATAAAATGGTGGATGGAATAGAATAAAATTCCCTCTATGAAGTGTGATGCAGATGAACCAGCCTCATGCCTTGTGATGGAGCTAGATGGATGCAAATTGAGACTTTGGTGGATGTAACCTTAGGTGATGATAATAGTGCTTAATGCTTGGTCCTTCATTATGGTCTCATAACTTTATATTTATATGGTTCTGACTAGAAAGTTCCCAAAAAGTGGCGGAAAAGTGGGAAAAGGATCAAGGTTCCCCGAATGGGACCAGGGAACTGTTAGCCCCCATTACTATAACATGCACCCTATTCAAAGATAAAACAATGCCAAATGGTAGAAATAACTCGGGTGAGTAGATACAGGAGGTCGATAGTGATGACAACAAGCAAAGTAAAATGGCCAAAGGACATGGGTTAATTAGTAATTTCTTCACTCAAAAAATCATATGAATTACAGTATGAAACCAAGACTAAATAATGTCTAAAGTGCATGATTTAGTGTCCATTTTTCGATGGGAAGTAGCTTATTTGTTTTATTATTGTGAGGATGGTGGTGTGTGACCAATTCAACTACATATCTCCTCTAACACCTAGGTAGAACCTTCACCCAATAACATGCCATATGAGGTGGTCATGTATGTTACAAACATTCTCATTAGGATTTTATTTTCAGGGAAATATGCCAATGCTACCTTGACATATTTGACTTGTTTAACGAGAGGCACTCATTTCATCTCCATTAAGAGACATTTACTAGAGGAAGGGGAAAGGGAGAGACCTAGTGATTTAGCAATTTTTGTAGGCATGATGTTGTTTGAGGCACTAGAGTCAATGATGCAATTGTTTAGCTTATACTTGTTGACAAAAAAGGCTATGTAGAAAGGATCAACCTTCTTAGAGGTGGAGGGTGTGGAAGCGAGGAAATTCGGGGATGGAGTTGATTGAGATGAAAACAATGGTTCTTTGGTGGAGGCATCTTCGAAACATGGATACTTCCTTTGAAAAATTTTGAATGTGTCTCTCCAATTGTTTGGGATGAGTTCTTAAGTATTCAAATTTAGACATTTGGATCTTGGAATTTTTGAAATGATCAATGATGTCTAAGGATGAAGAGGTGGTGGGAAAATCATGGGTTATAGCTGAGGTTGATAGTGATGTTTTTGGATTTGTAGAAACTGATTTTTCAAGATATGTTGAAGAGGACGCACTTGAAGAGGTAGAAGGATTCTTGGTTGGGGTGGCCTCATGCTTCTTCTTAGCTGACCTTGTTGAAGCAGAATTTGATGATCCTCCTTTCGTTGTTATTTTTCTTAGAGTCACCATTGGAGGATTCTGTTTCTTAGTTTGGGTAGTGGAAGAGGATCCCTTTTTCTCCTTTTGGGATTAGGTGAACACCGCATATAAACAACTATTAGTGGATTCTTCATCATCAAGTGTGCAGGTCAAAATTTTTATCCTAGCATATTCACTTTCTACTTCCTCTTTAGATCCAAAAATTTCTTCTTCTTCATCTTCATAGTTCTCACACATTGCATTGATGGTGGGGATTCCAAGGAGAGCCTTTAGGGTGCTCATGCGATATGGTTTTTGTCTTGATTTGGAAGGTTTGTTAGTTAATTGAGTTCCCTTTTCATCAAGATCATTTAATTTTCCAACTTCTGCACCATTGGATCAGTTCTCCTATCTTGGGAACTTTGGGTTTTATCTTTCATTGAGGAATTCTTGATCTTACCTGATAAGATGAGGTCATCCTCCACCTAGATAGTAATTTCTTGGGAAAAGTCTAAATCTTGTGGTTGAAATAAAAATAAACTCACTTCAGGTATTTGAGCATTCACAAAGAACATCTTCAAGTTATTTTCAGTGGGAAGATTAGTGGCAGGTATTTTGTCTACCATGCTGTTAAATTTGGCCACGAAGTCCCTCATGGATTCTTTAAGCTATTTATTTATTTGAGTGAGTTGAGTAAGGATAACATGAACATATTCAATTGTATTGAATCTCTCTTTGAACTTCTTCCTAATATATATATATATATATATATATATATATTGATAATGATCCCAAAGATTCGGTATGATGAAGCACATGACCCAAACATAATAAAATAGAAGAGAAACTCTTCAGCAATAAGGAACAATGTCAATCTGAAACAAACCAAAACTAAATGTTAGATGAAATAGATAATGTCGGAGTTCACCAAACTATTTCACTTTAGGAAGTGAATCTCACCCTTTAAGTTTTAAATATTTTAATTAACATACATAAAAAGGATGAATAATTTTACAAGTGGATATTCTAATTTAATTAACTTCCAACATTAATTGTGAAAATTAGAATAACACTTTTCAAAGTGGTTATTGATCTATAATCTATCAAAACAAAAGAAAAGAGTGCACTTATCAAATTTTTGTGTATATAGAAGAGTATGGGTGGTCTAAGTGTAGGAATAAGAAGATATGGAACTAAAAATTCTTCATTGATGAAATTATAACTTGAAACTAATCCTAGTTAAAATTGTACAACTTGGTCTATAACATTCGTACTATCCTGAAACTTCTATAAATTCTTTTAATCGTCTAGAATTTGGTTCAGTAACTTCCTAAGTGCTTCAATTGATTATAAATTTGTTTCAATGTGTGTTGGTCTTCTTCACTCACCTTCAAAATGGCTCTATAAAATCTACTTAAACCCTCAAACCATCATAATGTAATAAGATTTTTTTATAAAACAAATTTAGGTGGGTTATGGGCACCCCAGTGCACTCTTAACATCAATACTAATCCGAAGAAGGTTAAAACCACATATCATTCTCCTAATGTATGTGATATTTATTGTAGTGCAATCAGACTTGACAATCATGCTTTGACAATGCTGCGCTTGAGTTTCACACTTACTCAAATGCTCATGAAGGGTCATTATTCTTTCTTGTAGGATGAAGATGGAGACTCCTAGACTTGGGATGATACTTAAAACTAGTATAGGTGCTTCCTAATGGATTTTTGATTTATTTCATAGTTTAGGTAGGTTTAAGTTCCTTTAGTGATTTATTTTTCGGAGTTCATAAAGTTTAAGGTCCCTAAATGAGGTATGATTTCCTTTATTATATATTTCTTTGAAGGTTATTATACCATGAAATTCAACCCAAGGGTGATATTTTTTCATAATTGTTGTCTCCCAAAAACTACTCTGCGTTTTCATAGAAAAATTCAAATTTTTTGAGCTCATGCCCTTCGTTGGTGTTTAAGCCAAGTTAGAGATTCAAGAAATTAGCAAAATTCGTGCCCTAGAGCTGTTTAAACCTCTGTTTTGCTCGTTTTTAGAAATTCTCCATTTCTGGTCTATGCACGTAATATCCTCTTTATAACCTCATTTTTGATCGAAATTGTTCACTTGTTCTATGGCCAGGTCAATCAAATCATTTTTTTCCTCCATGCCTCTGGTTCATGAAGGAAATTCAAAAATTGGACTCAAAATGATGAAGTTTTCTTCCTCTGCATATTTTCCATAGTCGGGATGACATGCGTCTTTTCCTGTCAAAATTTGACTCTAATGAATGTAGGTACATGGTCAGATCCTATTGGATGGGGAGGAATGAGATTTTTGGTGAACTTAACACTTTTTGTCACTTTTGGCAAAAATGGTAAATTTTCCCCGCAGCCTCGAAAAGCTGAAATTTCTAATTGTGGAAAAAGTGGAAGTTTTTTTCCCAGGTTGCACAAGTTCAATTGGGACACTTGGGACCCAAAAATCCAAATCAGCCAAAAAATTCAAAAGCGTGAGGGCGGGCCGGTGAAGGAAATTGAGTTTTTGAGCCTTTTCCAAAAAGGTTAAAATGTTTAGAAAAGAGCTGCAACCCCTTTTCCAATCAGAAGATGCCACGTGTCAAGAGTTTAATCGGAGCAACGGATCGGCGGAGAAATTTGTGATTTTGAGCCTCTTTACAAAAAAGGTGAAAATTTAAAAAGTGACCCGCAGCCCCGATCAGGCTTTAAAGGGAAAAATTCAAAGTTGAAGCATGTAGGGAGAAAGTCAAAGGTGAAGCCCACCGTTGAAAGTCAAAGCGGGAGAGTGGAATGATAGATAACTTTGAGTTTTGAGCCTTTTTCCAAAAAAAGGTTAAAATGTTTAGAAAAGAGCCGCGACCCCATCTCCAACTAGAATGTGCCACGTGTCCTAGTCAAATCGGAGTAGCGGGCCGGCGGAGGAAATTGAGTTTTTGAGCCTTTTTCAAAAAAGGTTAAAATGTTTAGAAAAGAGCCGCGACCACTGTCTCTAACGAGACATGCCATGTGTCCTAGTTGAATGAAAGCAGCAGGTTGGCGAAGGAAATTGAATTTTTGAGCCTTTTTCCAAAAAGGTTAAAATGTTAAGAAAAGAGCCACGATCCCATTTCCAATAAGAATGTGCCACATGTCTAAGTTGAAAAGTCAAAGCGGGGTTGCGGGCCAATTTGTTCCAAATTTCCAAATCTCACGAAAAATCACAAAATGCGAAAGGCTTCCCCGTAACCGCTCCAATCCCTTCCTGCCACATGGATGACCCAATTTCAGAGTTAGAGGAGAAAATCAAATGGTCTATATTTAAACTAGCAAATCGAATGTAACGGTTGCTTTGCAAGATCTGGTTTTTAACTTGCCATGAGCGTTTTCTTCACAATAGAGGAATTTGAAAAGGCATTGAGGATTTGTGAAGTTGTAATGGTTTCTTGCGAAGAATATAATGGCTTCTCGATGTCATTCCAAGGGTCGATTGATTTCAAAAAAGACCAGAGTGCTCTGTACCTGGAAAAGACAAAAATGCCACATTGCTTCTATTTTCTCTTCTTCCTCAAATTTCTTCCATTCTCAAGCTATGTACAAACTCTTCTCAAGCTTCAATAATAAAAGAAGGAATTTTTGCCTCTTTGATTGAGGAATTAATTGGTACTTTACGACCAATGAGTTTCATTTGGTCTTGTAGCTTCTCCTGTGGATTTGTTTTTCTTCTAACTATAAATGCATGTAAATGAAATTTCTAATTAATGTGTGTGGGCATCTGATATTCTACTCACAACATTAGTTTTCTCCTACCTCCATTTCCACCCCCTTCCCCTTTCCAAGACAGTTTCTTCTCTAGTGAGACATTGCTAGCTTTGCCATAGGGTCAGTGGAGTGCCCCTGTTAGATCTCTGGTCGAAAGGCCACCATTGAAATCCACTTTTTCACGCATGCACATATGAAAGCTGCACCATTCAAGTAGAGGGACTTAGATTCCCATAGCGTTGGCTTGAAACCCACCAATTTTTCCACAAGACAAATTTTATCACCAACAATAATAATGTGATGTAATTGAAATAATTAACTCAAAACATGTTGTTATAAAACCATATGGTAGGGTTAGGATAGAGTTCTACATCCCGACCAAAAATGAGGTTTTGGACCAAAGGAATAAAATAGCATTTTGATTTCATGGACATCAGAATATATGTTTCTAATTGTATTTTATAAAATTAAAAAAAGACTAATGAAAAATAGGTGTGAAAAGATAAACAAGTCCATGAATTCTTTATCGAGGGTGTTAAGAAAGAGTGAGGAGAGTGCATTTATCCATACAAGTGTCCATTGTCAAGATCGATAGTGTTAAAGGATATTATTACATTTCAGTGCCTACATTTACTTGATAATCAATTAATCACTTTATTACCTACTCATTACTACCCCTACTATCATATTGAAAAATAAAGGTCAACCTATTTACATGATCATGGTATTAACAAACATTATGATAATGATTGTTATGCTTTACAATGAAAATCCAACAACTTGAGTGTAAGGGCTTTATTTATTTCAATACAAAATATTATGATTAATATCCTATACAATCATCTCAAGTCCCTAAATCTCAATGGGTAGTTAAATCTCGACAACTACATCGAGATAGACATAATGTGATAGTAAATGATATAAATTTTCTAATACCACAAGAAAAATTATCCAAAAAGTAAATTTGAAATCCATATATCCTCTATAAGTTCCACTCTTAGTGAAATAAATACATCCTAATGTGTACACTAGAAAATAATGAAATGAGAAATTATAGATGATAAAACAAAATAGAAAACCTTTCCTAAGAAATCTCCTTGCAACCTCAGATTGGACCGATTGAAGAGTGGGGTTGAGTGACACTTTTTTTGGGTCCTTGATGAAGTTGAAAATTCTTTTTTGATAAGTGAATTCCCCAAGAATTCTCCAAATGGAAGTACTTCAAGCTATGAGCAATGGATGAATAAATTACAATTAAATGATGGTTAGGTGATCAATTAGATAAAATAAGGGTGTGTACAAGTGATTTTTAATGAAATTTTGGCATTGTAACACTGGAAATTATCAAAGCTTCTAATGATGAATTGAGAGGAATGAAGCTTCTTATTTATAGATGTAAAATAATCCATCGATTGAGGAAGGTGGAATTGAATGAGTTGCAAGCTATTGATTGTAATTTCTTTATTTAGCATGGTTGATTTGTTCTTAAGATGTTTTATTTGAGATTGGTTGGCTCTTGATTTTGTTGATTGTATGTGAATATTTCCTTCCATGTTTGTAAAATTATAGAACTTGAGTGGAGTGACAAGTTCAACTTAAGTGAGCTAGATAGTGAAGCGAGAGAGGAGTGGATAATTAATTTATATTTATTCAAATAGATAATTAAATTATCCAAATGGGTGTATAGTGAACAAAATTAGTTAATTTAATTCTAGAAGTGGAATATGAGTGAATGATGGATTTATTATTATTTTTAGATGTTATAAACAAGGATAATTTTAGTGGCGAATATTCATAATATGATGAATATTCCATTTTTGAAAAATTTGAAAAGGTGAATTTTTGGTGTGGGTCGGTGACTTTGTTCTCCTAAAAATTACGGTTGAATTTTTTTAGGGTCGTCTTCACTTACCCTTGAAACTATCCCTATATAATCATAGATTATTCGCCAGGTAGAACACTACTAGCTCACTCATACCGCATGGGGGCATATGTATTATCAAGTACAATAAATGCGCAACAAGAGGGTGGAGGCTACGAGATGCGTGACGGAGGGTAGAGGTGTAGGCGTGTAACAAAGAGTTTGTTGACACACGACATGGAGAGTTTGTTGACGCGTGACACAGAGAGTTTATTGATGTGTGACCAAATGGTAGAGGTTGCAAACACACAACAACATATTTATTGTCGTGTGACAACAAAATTATTGTTGCACGACAACAAACCTCCTTTCGTGCATCGTGAAGGTTGTTTTCATGTGACAACAAGTTTTTTTTTCACACAACAAAAAATATCTTGTCGCGCATCTGCATCCTTCATCCTGAAAGACTTGAAAATTAGGAAAAAAATTCATACAACCCCCAAAAAATTTTCCTTCCTGCAAAACTGGTTCCAGGGATATTCACCAGGTATTTTCCACCTCTGATTTCCAAGAGGTCTCTTAAAATGAACCCTGGTTATAAATTTTGATGGGTATTTTTGGTGTGTCTATATTTTCCCCTCTTTAAAGTTTTATCATGAAGTAATGGTATTTTAAATATAGTAGATTATTAGAAGCATAATGGAGGGGGTGAATTAGTCCTACAAAACTTTTACTTCATTTTCCATGTCATATATTCATCATTCAAATCAACCATTCATTATACATAACCATATGTGAGCTTGTTAAGTGAGTTATAACCATCCACAAGAGAAAAGACAAGAGATAACACGATAACACTAGATATGAAATGGGAAACCCTAAAGGGGAAGGAAACCAACTGAAACCTATGCTAATATAACTCAAAACAAAGGACTTGTAACAATATTACACATCAAGAAAAATTTATTTAGTGAAGCACCCACTTCATAAGGAGAACCCATCCATCTTTATTATATAACCCACTATACAAGGAGGCTAATACCCCTAAGGTGATCAAGCACCCTATCAACCACCTAAAAGTGAAGATAACCTAGGTATTGTTTCTTCCATAACTGATTGTGATCTATTGGTCTAATAATTTTTCTAAGTACTAGCCATGCATGGGAGTTAGGAGTTGTCCGTAAGGCATGCATGTAAAAAGAGAAAATGGGAGCAAATATTGCACGGATGTGCGCACACCATGAATTAAAATATCAATGCATAAGGAAGTGTGCATCCATGAAGAGGATCAAGGAATTTGCTAGTTTTCTAAGAGGGCTAAAATTAGAAAAATAGGGTTAGAGTGTCACTCAAGAAAAGACTAGAAATAGACAAAAGCGAGATGAATTAACATCGAAGAAAAAGAAAAGAAAGCACATATAGAGCAAGGTAAAGAACACACATGGAAGAAGTATAATAATATGATTAAAGACGATTCAAGAATGATGTATATTTAGGTTGATCTATAATTAGCATATGTTATAAAAACATGCAAGCTATTGTAAGCACCTATTATTAGGAAGGGTGCATGTATTTGGTGAAGGTCAAGCCACGTGAGTATAAATATAGGGGATGCTTCATGTAATGGAGAGGCTGGTTTTTAGGGAGTGATGGAAGAGTTATAGTTCTAGTTCTAGTTTTGGAGAGTGCTAGTGCAAATAGAGTGTGGGTTTAGATATAGTATCTATCATGGAGCTGTTTGAGAGCGCACATTGGGATAATGCATGGATTTAATGAGTGACATTGTAATCAAATTATTTTTATATAATGAAATATTTTTGTAATGGATAATTATATATGGGTTGCTAGGGTGACTATATCTTGAGTATAGTATGATGGAAATCCATGTCTTGTTGAACATTCTTTATGTTGATTGAATTTTCTTATTATATGTATGGATGAATTATAATGATGTTTCACTCTGAATGGATGGTTATTTTGGTTATGAATATGATAAACCTAGATGCTAACATCTTTCTGAGCATAATAAAGGAGGGACTTGGTGGCTTCACATGATTTGGGTGAGAATTCAAGCTTATCTGGATGAAGTGAAAATGCACACAATTGTTTTTGGTAGTAAAAGAATAAATTTGGTTCTTTTTTCGAACCTCTTTTTAATCTATCTACCAGGGATGATGCATGTAAATGGCATTTTTTTATAGAGAAATTTAAGAACTAAATTTACAACGACCACGACGTTTTTTTCTTAGAGTTATAACATTGGACTTGACTTTGATGTGTGTAAGTGGGTAGAAGAAAATCTTTATGACTACTTGTATGATACCTTATTCAGTTTATTCTCAAAAGAATTGTTTGAGTGGCTAGCAACATATGTGTAGAATAAAGGTTTTTGGCTTGGTAAGGAAGTTTGGAGGTAAGAAGACTACTAAGCACTCTCTGATTTGGATGAATCATGGACTAAATCCATAGATTATTGGTGGGAAGGTGTTTTGTGCAATTATAACCTAGAATACATGATTTTGACATACTCTTTCCCGAGAGGAAGCAAAGTTTTGGTTCTTACATGATTAAAGAGGATAATTTTTGTACACGATACCCTTAGCTATCAAGATCTTGATGGTTGAATTAGGAATGGATAAATTACCTATGGTAAGCTAAAACCCCACCACACATAGGGGAAGGAGACACATTTAGGAAGGATGATGAAAACCTTGGTAGAAAAAAACATAGAGAAGAAAGATGGATGAAATATAATGATGTGTGACATAAGGAAGTTGATGAGGCATTTAAATTGAGAAGAATGATGAATGAAAGAAGTGATGAGACCCTTGTAGAAGGTGAGGGACCACATGATCATGTCCTCCCAACATTGGGAAAATGTAGTAAAGAGGACCCATCGACATATAATGAGAGCATATTTGAGGAAAGAATGAGAACCATAGGCACACATATGACCTAGCCTAGTTGCCTAGCCCTTGCACAAGGTGTTCAGAATCAATAAGTAATTGTAGAAGAACATCATACTGATATTGAGAAATAAGGTAATAGTGGTTCACCATCCGGTTAGGTGATATAGGTAGACAAATTTTAGTTTTATCTCAAGAAGCGTAGAAGATTAAGGGCACGTACATGGCAACATAATAGGTGATAATGTTTGGAACAAGTAATTTTTGGGGTATTTTATAGTCATGTCGATAAGACAAAGTGTTGGCACATAGCCCATCGGAAGAAATCCTATAGGTGTTGCTATAACATAAATAGTTGGAGTCTAGTTTAGCACAAAACTTAGGACTTAAGGAAGTTCATCTACATTACCACTTTGGTCATGACGGGAGGATCAAGAGGTTCAAGAAAGCCACTACACGGAGGAAACCCTAGTGGGGGTTTAAGATTAGGCTCAAGATTTGGTCCCCTCTAGAATATGGGCTGCCACCACAAAAACCTCCCTAACAATGATTGCATCCTTAATAAGAACAACAATAGAAACCCCAATTCTTCTTTGAAATGTAACCTCACTTTCCAAAGTATAGGGGTATGGAAGATTCAATAAGCACATACATAAGCTGTGAGTTACTATGGATGGATAGAGGAATCAAAACATCTAATAGAAAGGAAATTTAGTTTACCACCACACTTCAAAGAAACACACATAGTTGGTATAGAAAGTATGAGCCACACTAGACTACAATGGATTATAATGCATTGCATAATACATTTTTAGTTGAATTTCATATACCGAGTTCAAGAAACAAAGTATTAGCACACTTAAGGACATCAAGTAGGGCTTGCCGAGAGAGCGTTAGGGAGTATGATGCATAATTTAAAATATTTCTATCTAAGTTATCATAAGTTATCCATTAAAGCCAAAAATGTAGTGGTTTATAGGTGGCTTGTTAACAACATTTAGAAGAGCATTGTCTCATAAGACAATTAATGATCCATGCGAGGCAATCTTTGTATGTGGCACTACATAAAGAAGCAATCAAAAGTGTTGATAATAGACTTATCCATTTTCTTGAGGCGTAGATAACAAAAATGGATACACAATCGGAGAGAAGCTATCAACAAATTTGGTGCATGAGATGCGTAGTGGACTATGGTGCACGTGATGCGAGGTTAAAGGACATACAAAGGATATCTACCCATGCAAGAGTGCGCATGCATTATTGACATATTATGAGATTTTCCACAAGAATCATGATGTTTGGAATTTTCCTCTACTACAAATAGCGTGCGACATGGAAGATGGTATCATGTAATGCAAGATTTGTGATGCACACATCCACGACACTATTGAATGTCATTTAATTGTTCACATTCATGAGGCATGTGACACAAGGTTTCGCTAGACCACTATAGCTAGTATCTCTCGGGAATAGGAAGGGAGAGATACTTGAAATACATGACAATTAGAATGACAACTTTAGAGGTGGCTATAGAAGTAGAGGCCAAGTTGGTAGAGGAAGCTTTGTGTGTGGTACGTGTTATACTTGTGGATCACCATATCATTACCAGTGTAACTTCCCTAAGAACCTAGTATATGCATATTATGAAAAGGCTCACAAGGTTGAGGATTTTCTAGATCTCTAAGAGCATATGTGTAAGAAAAAAAGAAGGAAAAAGGCATAGGGATGATCAAGGTGGATCACATGAAGCTGAATAATGCACACGTAAGAAGATAAATAATTGAAACTCTAAATTGTGCTATTTACTACATACATAGAAGTAGCACGTGTGCCTTAGTCTCTCAAGATAAAACCCCTTATTAGGCATGATGAGGTCATATATGTTAAGTACCCAAACATAATCCATCAAATGGAGGTGTATCAAGAAACCATGGGTGTGGTTAGAGAACTATAGAGGAAATATAACATTTTAAGGAACATGCATGTGAGAGGGAACACAAAAAGGTAAGGAGCTTCCACAAAAGGATATTCATGATTTGAAGCAAGTTTATAGGATGTTGCACGGAAAACATCATCCCTTTATTGTGAGAATGGTTGCATGAGAAAACACCGTGCACAAGAGTTGAGCGAGAGCACCGGATCCTCCATGCCAATTTTCCACCACACGATCATGAGTATGATAAAAATATAACACTTAATGTAGTGATAGATGGTTTCTTGGCGAGTAACATTCTTATTAATAAAGGTGCGAGAGTAAATGTCCTAACGTTAGATTCTTGGAACTAAATGGGAAGGCCATAATTACAGCCATATTCTAATGTGTTGTACATGGAAAATAAGACAAGAGCCATGCCTATTGGTGCATTGATTTATATTCCTTTAACATGATTCAAGGAGAAAAATTCATAGGAGATTTTGAAGTATTGGAGATGGTCAAGACAGATAACTTCCCAAAGATTGAACGCCCCCGGTCTATGCAAACAATGCATGCCCACACTTTAATAAAATATATATCAGTTTTGAGAACAAAGATGAGCATGTTTTTATCCCCTTAGATGACATAAAGGTTGCGACCTATACAAAATCACTCAATGTGGAGGAGCTAAACACGATATATGCACAAAACATGCGTGACCCGAGGACATGGAGCCATTAAAGGAAGGCATACTTCAGTGGGAAGATGCACAATCTATCCATGACACTACTAACATTTCTTGTGAAAATTAGACCCTATCACCTATGAAATGATAGGTTGCGAGGTTAAGGAAGAGTAACTTGAGAGAATGATTAAACCACATTCAATCAAGCATTTGGATAAGACACAATTACTAAAGTACACTAGAGAATGGAAGCTTGATTCTTTCTTACAAGTGATGGAGGAATAGTGGAAAAATGAGGGAGATGGATAGAATATGATGGTCTATACATTGCATAGGATAATGAAACACTAGTGGGAAACACATAAGGATAACCTATTCGGTTGGTGCAAGGTAAGGCTATCCTTTTTATAAGGTTTACTCGAATCAATATCCATTCACCGGGTATTTGAGTATGATGGTAAGACTCTTACTTTGGTACACATTCACAACTGTGAGAAACAATGGGCGTAGGTCCGGAGGATATACCACCATCTCTGTGGGTATATAAGTTCTACACTACTCTACGGAGATGCACACAGCACGGTATGTGCATGTCAAGATCAAACAAGAGACTACAAGTTAGCGCGACATGGTGAACGTATGGCTCACAATTTTGATTATTTTTCTAATAATCCACTAGAACATGAGGCCTTGTAGATCATTAAGCACATCACTTTGGGAAATTGTGCAAAATAAGAGGAAATCATGGTTAAAATCTTGGGAGAGTGTGATATTGAGGAACACAAAGATGTCGTGGAAACAAAAGAGATTCATCTAGGTTGTGCATTGAGAGAAAAGGAAAAAGGGAAGATGTTATACCTCATTGATGATGATAAATTTGAATATCTAGACATTATTCATATCGATGGTGTGCGCAAGGTGATGGAATCTAAAAATGATCAAGCACGCACAAAACATGTGCCTATGAAGATAAAAAGTGAATATTAGCACTTCGAAGATGCACCTAAGGAGAATATCATTGGAGAATATTGGATAGACGAAGAGGTTGAGAATATCATTGAATTATGACATGAATTCCAATACTTTTTCCCAAGAGGCTATGACAATTTAAAGGGAGACTATCCCTCATTAGGAGAGATGAATATTAATTTGAAAGAAGTCACTCGTATGGTTTGGAAGATGCCTTACATGATGAACTAAAACCTACTTGAGAAGGTGAAAGAAGAGATTGATAAGATGCTTGAGTCAGGGATCATAGAGCCTATTGAGGAATCTAAGTGGGTCAGCCCCATGGTGATCAATATAAATAAGGATGGCTAGATCAAGATTTGTGTGGACTACATGGTACTCAATGCTTCATGTGTCATAGATCCTTTTCCTACACCATTTATAGAAGAAATCATTGAGGAGTTTTAGGGCATGAAATATATTAATTTATAGATGGATTCTCAAGGTACCATTAGGTACACATTACACGTGACGATCGGGAAAAATACCACCTTTTCCACTTTGAATGGAGAAATTTTAAATATCTTTTGTAATGCCTTTTGGATTGAAGAATGCATCGGCGGTGTTCTTGTGCATAGTTTTGCAAGCATTTCATGACTTCATTCATAAGTTCTTACAAGTTTACTTAGATGATTGGACCGTTTATAACATATTGAAAGATCATTGTGATAAATAGAGGTTGATGTTTGAAAAATGCATGAAGCTTAACATCTACCTAAACATTAAGAAGTGTATTTTTGCACCCGCTTTAGTAATTTTCTTGGGGACATCATTTTTAAGGAAGTATTATTGGTAGACCATGCTAAGATTGCAATCATTTTGGGACTAGAAGAACCTACCAATTAGAGTGAAGTATGTAGTTTCTTGGGGCATATTGGTTATTATAGGAATTTTATCAAAGGGTATGCAAATATTTCCATGCCACTTGAGGAATTTCTCAAGGCTAAGGGAAATTTTTATTGGGGTTTTGCGTAGCAACAGTGTTTGAGACCTTAAGGAAAAATCTTACCAATATACCTATTTTACACTTCTTCTTATGAAATAAACATTTTCATGTACATATAGATGCCTTTGGCATAGTTATTGGCATAATATTGGCACTACCAAAGTAGAGGGTAATGTAGATCATCCCACATGCTTTATTAGTAGGAAGTTGACACTATCCAAGTAGAAATTTAAAATGAAGGAGTGTGAGGTGTTATCCATGATTTATGTGATCTCTAAGTTTCATCGGTACTTGTTGGCCACACCATTTATATTTTATAAAGATCATATGTCATTAAAGTACCTAGTCAAAAACCTATTTTGCGAGGAGCATATGTTGGTGGATACTCCTCTTCAAGGAATTTGAATTTACATTTGTAGTAAAGATAGGAAAGAGAAAACTTAGACGTGACCACTTATCAAGGATCAATTCATTGGAACAATCGTAGATCATTGAAGATAATATTCTTGATGCACAATTGTTTAGATTGAATGAAATTCTATCATATTTCGAAGATATAACATTGTTTTTACGCATTGGACTAGTGTCGGAAGGAATGAAGACCTTGGAAAATAAGTAGATTACTATTCGAGTTGTGCCATATCAACTCATTAGGGGATACTTGTATAATATGGGAAGAGATGAGGTCTTATGTAGGTGTGTTCTAGAGCATGAGCATGAAGCCATCATAGTGGAAGATCATGGAGGAATAAAAAGTAGGATATGTCACTACGCATAAAATCCTTTTAGCATGTCAATGGTGGGAGACATTGTACAAATATACTAAGGATTTTTTCAAAGCATGTGATCATTTTCAGAGAATTGGAAAGCCTATAAATAGAGATGATATATCATTAAGGCCTATTGAGAGTGAAAATCATTTTAAGAAGTGAGAAATTGATTTTATAGGACCTATTGCACCACCCACACGGAGAGGAAGGTGTGCACTATATCATAACATGCACTAATTATTTGAATAGATGGGTAGAGGTTTCACTTACAAAGGTATACACCATAACAACATAAACAAGGTTCCTTTGGGAAAAAATCATTAGTAAGTATGGATTCCCATTGAGCATAACGAGTGATAAAGGAACTCATTTATTAAATGAGACTATTATAATTTTATTGGTAGAGTTTGTGGTGGCAAGGGAGTGGGAGCAAAATTTTATAGAACTGGAACTATCTTTCAAATGGGAATTTTGGAGGGGCTAGAACTATCTAAGGAGAAAGGTAACTTATCCCTTAAAGTCCCTGAGACTCTTCTGGCAAGAACTAAAGCCTCCATGGATTGTGCTATCTTTTCTAAATGCCTTGGCTCTAGACCAAATATTGATTACTTTAGGGTTGGGTCAAGAGACATTGGGCATCCAACGGAAATGCTGAGGTTTTTGCCTATGCAAATGGTTTCTTCCTTGTTTCTTTACCTAGCAAAGATCAGGTGGCAAAGATTCTTTCTAGAGGCCCCTAGTTTATTGGAAAATCTCATGTGGTTGTTCAGAAATGGGAACCAAATTTTAATCCGTTTGTGATGTCTGTCTCTGAGTTCCCTATCTGGGTCAACCTTCTAGGCTTACCCCTAGAGTTTTGGGAGCCGGAAGTCCTTATTGGCATTGCTAAAATCTTGGGAAATCCGATAGCTTTAGATCCGGTCACTAAGGCTAAATCTAGATTAACCCATGCCAGATTCTATGTCAATATGGGTCAAGATGCTCCCTTAGAAAGTAATATCAAACTCTTGACTTCCATGGGTTTGGTTGCAGAGATTTGATTATGATCCATCCCCCTTTGCCTGTAGAAAATGTAAACTGGTGGGTCATGATCACAGGAATTGTTCTCTTCATAAGAAAAAAATGATCCCGTTGTCAGTCCACAAAAGACAAATAATAAGGAGGCAAAGGAATGGAGGTTGATTGGAAAAAATGGAAAATTTATTGAGAAAAAGGATCCTCTTAACATCCAGAAGGAGGTAATTGAAGTGATTCCCTCGACTCAACATCATACCCCCTGCAAGGAAATGGTGGTCTCGATTTCCTCAAAGCCAATAACTTTGAAGTTGAAGATGAGAATGAGAATGAAAATGAAAATATGGAATTTGAGGAGAGGATTCCTGATTCAGGGGTAGAGGACAGTCAAGTTTTGGAAGGTCTAGCTCTTGCTCTACAAGTGGCCTGTGGACCATCGTTAGATGAAGTTTCTTCCATTGGTCAGAGCTCCTTTGTTCAGAGACAAGAAAACTATTATTACTAGTGTCTAATGGCTTCAGAATTCTTGCAGACTTTGTTATTGATACTTACGAATTAGTGGTCTCTCCTAAGACCCTAGTTATTAAATCTAAACCGGTCATGCAAAGAACCTCCAAAGCTAATTTTGGTAAGGACTCAAATCCTTTGGGAAGGAAAAGTAATAAGGAATTAATGGAGACTAACTCCAAGAGGGAAGTAAAAGCTAGCATTCGAGGTACTGCGGGGAAGTTTATTCTTCATAATAAGAAATGTTAAATGATCCTCCTCTCTTGGAATATTAGGGGTTTGAATAATCCCAGTAAACACATAATTGCTAAGGATATTAGAGTTAAAGTTAAACCATATATTTTCATGCTCCAAGAAACCAAAATGAACATAGATATATTTAAAGAGGTGGGGAGACAAATTTGGAAAGATAGTCACTGGGAAGGCTGTAGCTCCTCTGGGGCCTCAGGAGGTGTTTTCACTATGTGGGATCCTAGTTTAGTGCATGGAGTTCTGATCCTTTCCTCCCCTGGCCATGTGGTTATGAATTTCATGGAAATCATCTCAAAAAAATCCTGGTATGTTTCTAACATTTATGCTCCCAATAAACTCAGTGAAAGATGGAATTTCTGGAAGGATCTCTCTAGCTTTAGAAAAATATTTAATGATAAAGATTGGATAGTTGGAGGAGACTTCAATACCTCCTTTCCCCTGGTGAAAAGAGAGGGGGTTTTATCTCTTATTCTAAAAGTATGGAAGATCTTGCTGACTTCCTAGCCAGTAATAGTCTGTTTGACTTAGATTTGGAGGGATCCAAGTTTACTTGGGTAAATAGAAGGACTGGATCTGAGATCATTCAGATAAGATTGGATAGATTTGTGGTAAGCCATCTTTGTATGATCAATCAAATTTATTCTCTAAAAACTCTTCCCAGAATTGGCTCGGATCATAATCCCATTCTCCTCGATTTGGGAATGAATCATTTAAAAAAGCTAGGCCTTTTAGATTTGAAAAGATGTGGTTAGAACACCCAAATATTTACAACAAGATTCATGAATGGTGGGATATCCAGGTTTGTGGGGTTGCTAGCTTTAGATTGTGCTTTAAACTGAAGCACATCAAAAGTAATCTTAAAAGATGGAACAAGGAGACTTTTGGAAATATTTTCTAGGAAAAAGTATAATTGCTAAAGAACTTAGAAATATTGAGGAACTTATGGAGAACGTTGGTCTTAATCTGGTTCTCAAGGATCAAGAACAAAAACTCCTGGCTTGATTACCATGGAATTTTGGCTAAAGAAGAGGTGTATTGGAGACAAAAATCTAGGGTCAAATGGCTTAAGGAAGGGGATAGGAATACCAAATTCTTCCATTTCTCTGCTACTTCTAGAGCCAATATCCTAAAGATTAATGAAATAAGAGGTGAAAATGGGGAGTCATTCACGATAGCAGGGACATCAATGCCTCTATAATAAATTACTTTAAGGAGCTCTTCAAATAGGGGCAGAGGTTAGAGGATTTGGTTCAGAATAGAGTCTTGGATCTTTTTCAGAAAGTAATCACTCCCCTTGAGAATAGAGATATTTTAAGGAACCCCTCGTAGAGGAAGAAATCCATTTCAAGATCTTTGATGTGGAACCTAATAAAGCTCTAGGGCCGGATGGCTTACCTACCTTTTTCTTTCAAAAATTCTGAGAGGTGATTAAACACGAGGTCATTGAAATGGTTCAAGAGTTTTTTAATAATGGCCATCTATTGAGGCAAATGAATAACACTTTTATTGTCCTAGTGCTGAAAATTGTTATAGCCAAGGAGATTAAGGATTTCAGACCTATAAGTCTATGCAACACTAGTTATAAAGTTCTGACTAAAATCATACCTGGGAGGATTTAGATGGTTCTTCCCAACTTTATCTCTGGGAATCAAGGGCTTTTGTTCTTGACGAAGAAAAATTACTGACAACATTATTGTGATTCAAGAAGCCATCCACTCCATTGAAAGCTCTGGTAGATCGGCTATGTTTCTTAAGTTGGATATGCATAAATCCTTTGATAGGATAAATTGGTCTTTCCTCTAGGCCATCCTGCTAAAGGTGGGTTTTGATAACTTTTTGGTTAATATGATTATGACATGTATTTCTATAGCTAGTTTCTTAGTTCTGGTCAATGGAAAACTGAAAGGTTTCTTCCAAGCTGGTAGAGGGATGAGACAAGGTGATCCTCTCTCACCTTTCCTCTATGTCATAATGGTTGAATCCCGAGTAGAATATGTCAACATGCCATGGCTTCCAACTACATCTAGGGAGTCAAAATCTCAAATGGTCTTCCCTCTATTTGTCTCAATCAATTTGTGGATGATAATTTTATGATGGGTAAGGCCTCTATCCATGAGGCCTCAAATTTTAAGGAGGTTCTTAATGATTATGAACAAGTTTCTGGATAGATGGTTAACTTCCATAAAAGTGTTGTATTTTTCATAAATGTGGAAAATCAAGTTCAAGCCAGATTAGCTCACATCTTGGGTTGCAGAATCAAACATTTTCCAGATTCTTATCTAGGTATGCCCCTGATCCTTAAGAATCCTGACCTTACGGTTTGGAATGCTCTGTTGGATAGAGTTAATAATAAACTCTCATCTTGGAAGGGTCTCTTTCGCTCTCTCAAGCTGGTAAGATTCAACTGCTCCAAAGCTCCCTTTAAGGAATTTCCATTCATGTGATGCTTCTTTTCATGCTCCTGCTAAAATTAAGGAAGCCTTAGAAAAATCCAAAATAGGTTCCTTTAGATGGGATCGGTGAGATGTTCAAATTTCCTCTTGTGGCCTAGGATAAAGTTACTAAACCTAAGCTATGTGGTGGATTGGGGCTAAAAAACATTTCTCTTATGAATCGGGCATTAATTACCAAAGCTAATTTGGAGGCTTGCTAGAGAGGAAGATCTTTGGGTGTAAATCATAAAGATGAAATATTTGCGGAATATAGGCAGAATAGAATCCTTTTAAAACCAAAATAACCTCCCTAGAGGGTCTTTTTTCTGGAACTCCTTTGTGGCCTCTAAATAAATCTTATCCAAAGGTATGATTTGGGAAATTGGTAAGGGATCTAGAATCAACTTTTGGTTCGATAATTGGCTTGGGGATTCCCCCTTAGATAACTTAGATTTCTAGAAAGATGTTTCTCAATACTACAAGGAATCTGGAAAATTTTGGATTCGGACTTTTGGATCTAGGAAGATTATATTAGATGGGAAATCATTGAGCCTCCTCTAGATTTTGATGGTAACATCCAACCTTTCAAGTTCTCAACAATAAACTTAAGGATTTCCACATCCCCATGTTCCAAACCAAGGAGGACTCCATCAAATGGAAAGAAGAAGAATCTAGAAATTTCATGGTTAAATCTACCTATATGTCAAATTTCAAGAATGATTTACACAAGGACTATTGGGGTAAACTCTGGGTGAAGGATCTCACCCCTAAGATTAATATCTTTTTCTAGTTGGCTACCCAGAATAAAATCCTGACTGTGGACAATCTCAGGAAAAGGGGAATGAAGATTCCTAATAGATGTTCACTCTATAAGAAAGAGGAGGAAAATGTCAACCATCTCCTCCTTCATTGCTCCTTCTCCCATGTTGTCTTTGCTACTATTCTGGATCTATTCAATATCCAATGGATCCTGCCCTTGATGATTGAAGATTTTTGCTTTCAATGGGAGATCCCTTTCCATTTTCCTATCTTGACCTAGGCTTGGAATATCGCCCTTCCTCATTTTTGGGGGTTTATGGAAAGCCAAGAATGATGGTATCTTCCACGATCAGAAATCTCTTCTCTCGAAAGTTAGAAGAAAAAAATTGATTTCCATAAAGGAAAACATTAAAATCTTTAAAGGTAAAGTCAAGAAACCCTTCCGAATAGTGAGCAGAAAGTTCTTGACAAGTTCACCCTTGGTCTAGTGGAATTTCATATTCCTAAAAAGAACTCCAGTTGGAAAAGTCTTGGGGAAATGTTGTAAAGTTAAATTTTGATGGAGCCTCAAAAGGGAATCCGGGTCCTATTGGGGAGGGAGAATTATAAGGAACAATGAAGGAGATTGGTTGTTTGCCTACGTGGGTCCTTTAGGTCGACAAACCAATAACATGGCGGAAGCTAGAGCTCTTCTTTGGGGGTTTTTCTTGCTAAAGAAAAAGGCTTCAAGGACATCTAGATCGAAGGTGACTCTCTCCTCTTAATTAATGCCCTCAATAATCATGGTTCTATTAATTGGGCCATTAGTAATATCCTCAATGATGTGAAGGAAACTTCAAATTTTTTTTATAGCATTTCTTATAATCATACCTTACGTCAAGGGAACAAATGTGCGGATAAGATGGCCAATTATGGAATCAATTGTAATGATTATAAGATATGGTGTAAAGTTGATATATTACCCACAGACATTAATGAGATCATTAGTAGAGATAGAGGGCACTAAGTTTTATAATGTTGGCATGAGTGAGCCCTGTGGCGGCGACAACTTACTTAATATCTTGTTTTTCAAGATTTCTGCTAGTGTGAAAGAAGGTCTTTTTTTGAATTTTAGTAGCAAACAGAAGAATCTCGGTCTGGTGAAAATGGGGGGTGATAGGATTAGAGTTGAACCTGCTAGCCAAAGCATTGAAGCTTTTAATCAACCTCTGTGGAACAAGCTTAGGATTGGGGGTTTCAATAATTTCATTTCCAAATTACATGGTCACGACCCCTCCCTGTCTAAGGATTTTGGAAAATCTTGGAAAGAGGATAATTTTTTTGTCAGAGGGATGGAAATTGAGGTGTCTGAGTCCTCCATTTCCCTAGTCATGAAAATTAAATTATACGATTAAAAATTTTAAGGATAGAACCCATAGAGAACAGAAATTGAGTTGTTCTTTGTTGGCAAGGAAATATGTTCTTTCTTTATGGATGGTATTTCCAGGTCGTGCATTCTGGGTATATGGAGAGAGGTGTGCCTTCAAATCATGAAGTACATCACTCTAGAGGGAAAATACAGAAAAATATATACTCACCATTTGACCCTTCTAAACATGTTCCGCCATAAGGTCATGGTGAGCATCCCCTTCTTTTTATTTATGTCTCTAACTAACTCTTTAATGGCTTTCCAACAGGAGAAAGTGGAGATGCCTCTACATGAAGGGATCATTCTTCTGATGTTTGAAAATGGGAAACTTGCTCTGTCCTCTTCCCTAAAAGAGCATGCGGATGAGGATGACCTCACTCTTGCTGATTGCCTTACTAAGATGAAGGATGGAAAATGCAAAATTGTGGGGAGGATTCTGGTAAAGAAATGGGTGAGGATGGTCATGGGGAAGTGAGCACTTTGAGAAAATGAGACTGGGATGGTAATTTAAAGGGTTTCAGGATTTGAGTAGTAAGGTCCAGTACTTAGAAGGGGTGCTTCAAGCGATGGAAGAAACCAATGCTGGTCAAAGGGAAACAATGATGGATGTCATCAATGCTTCCAAGAAAATTGTCACTACACAGGTGAAGTCCAAGCAGAAATTTATAGAGTGGAGGACCATGTTAAAAGCTCGCGACAGTGCTAGACGGGATGGAGGAGGGGAAAAAGAAAGAAATTTAACATGTGAATTAGTAGCTCCAAGGATGAGTTGGAGGATGATATTAATGAAAAAGGTGTTGAGGGTGACATGAAAAAGATAGCCATGATGGTAGCAGTGGGGATCCCCAAAAAATTAACTTTTAGGTTTTGGATTGTTGGCAGAATTTTGGTGAACTTATACTATTTTGTTGTTTTGGATACTATTTCTCCTTCTCTCTGGTTACCCCACATTTCTTCTAAGTTTGGTTCTTAAATGTACGAGTTAAGCATGTTTAACTCCTTTTTGGTACTTTTTCGTTTCCTTCTTGTTTGTTGTTTTATGTTCCTCCTTTTGTAATGACCCTTGGGAGCCGATCCATGTTTTTTACCTTATCTAATACAAAATATTTTATGTTGGAAAAAGGATTGGGATGATAAGGTATCATCCATACTTTGGGCATATAGAACAACCTATAAACGGTTGAACAAGGCCACAAATGTTTAGTTGGTGTTTGGTGTGGAGGTTGTACTACTTGTGGAATTTATGCTACCATCCTCACTTATTGTACACATAGGTAGATAGGATGATGAACATGAATTTGATGATCACATTGACAAATTGATGAAATTAGATGATTGACACACTATTATATGTTGGATCTAGAAGACAAAAAGGCGTGACGAAGGCTTGAAATGATAGTCATATCAAGACTAATTTGATTGTAGTAGGAAATATGATACTTTTGTATGACTCCAAGTTTGCGTGCCATCTAGGAAAGTTAAAATTCCATTGGTTGGGACCCTTTGTAGTGACTAAGATACTAGAATCATGTGCATGTCAATTGCAAGCACTTTGGATGACACTTTGTTGCCTGGTTACTTCAATGGGAGTAGGCTGAAGCCCTACTATAAATAATCTTCCTTTATGTTTGTAATAAGACAATATTACCATTTATATTAGATTTCCTTTTCATATTGTTTTTTTTTTTGTAGTAAGTGTGTTCACACGTAGGAGCTAATTACTAATTATTGAGTTGATGTGCAGAGGACCGCTCATACCTTTAGTGTTGCATGAAATAGGTGTGATTGTGGGAAAGAGAGACTAGGGGATGTTTGTAATTTTATTGGAGTTGTTTAAGTAGTATGCACAAAAATTTGAAATAAGTTTTCTTGATGGATACAAATTTATTGCACAAAAGTAAAAGAAAGTGTTGCAGCTACTTGAAAATGATGGTGCTTGAAAGAATGAAATTACTCAGATATTGAAAGACCACACAAAGGGACATGTAATGTAATGTGAGGGAGGCGAAGTAGGATGGAATACTTGATGTGAGGTGTAGAGGAAGATGGGTTACAAAGGTGCAGAAAGTGCACACAATGATGTTTGTAGCCGGGGAAGTAGTGGCATGACATAATATTATAACTATCGCGCATGGAGGAAAGAAGGAAAAATCATTTTTTTTTAAAAGCATAATTAATTATTTAGAGAAGTGGTAGGTGAGGATTAATTAATGCATCAAAAATTTGGAAATATATAAAAGGAGCATGGAAGAGTTCGTTATTACCTTGCATTTTGAAAAGTTTGAGTGATTAAGTGTGAATTATGCTTGCAAGTGCGAAGATTTTGAAGTTTGGATCGAATTGAGAGAAAAATAATAATATTTGAGTGTGGAAATCCCATTGGTGAAAGAAGGAGAGTAGAGGAGAGGCACTCAACAAGGGTGTTTAGTGAAATATTGAGCTATGGTTTACATAAGAGGATTCCATATTACTTTAACTAGGGAACAACATAAGAGCTAGGGAATCGAAGAAAGAAAGTAAACAACTAAGTTGGAAGCAAGTACAAGGGAGTCAAAGGATTAGACACTCTAACACAAGGATTGAATATGTTGTATCAAATCCTAGGAACAATTTTTCTGTAAATTTCATGTTTGAGGAATATTTGAAGATAACAACGACACCAAAGAAAGAAACCACGTTATCACCTAAAGGTAAAGGAAAATGCATGGGTAAGAATAATATGCAGAGGTGAATGACACACAAGAGGAGTGGTTTTTTGGAGATGCAATACCCTAATGAGGTTATTGTAGGGAAATCATGGGAGTCACATTAACGAGTGTAAGATAAATGAATACAACCATCACTCGAAGGTGCATAAAGATGAGATAAATAGGGAGGTGATGAAGAAAATGGACCAAGGGATGGAGGCTAGACAATTGGTTTATGATGACACAAAGTGCGAAAAGACTTGGAAAGCACTTTGAGTCCTTCAATTGTATTAGTTACCCTTCTTTAGAAAACTTGAGTGACTACACCAAAGGATGATGTCACATTTCCATGAGGACTGATTCTATTTTTAAAGAAGAAGAATGTGGATCACCACACAAATTATTGGGAGAGTTATAGGTGGGCTTTAAAATAGAGTCATATTTGGAAGATGATACAGATTAGAAGCCACTAGCATTTTCTTAACTATTAGAGGGGAGGTCATTCAATGGACATTGAAAGCATCAAGGACCTAAACACGAGCTTCACTATGCGCCTTATCAACAGCGTAATCTAGGTGCATTAGAGAGGTGGACCCAAGTGAATAATAAGTGGCTACACATAGTGCACAAGAATGTGTATGACATTATTCCCTACATTCACGAAGGAATGACCCCTATGAAAGTAGTGTATATTTCATGGTTGGTAATAGATACATTCTTAAAGAGCTTACAGCGTGGGAAGGGTGAAGAATATCTTGAAAATAGAGTTCCCATAACTACTCTAGTCACCCTAGGAATAAATTTGGATGTGCACTTGTTATTGATATTATTTGATTCATTGGTATATGCACAACTATTCTTTGTTCTTATAATTATTTATTCTTTCATTCTTGAAAGATAATTCTTTTGGATACAAGTATTTCCAAGGACAGAAAAATATCCTTAGTACGAGGTAATCTTGGTCTACAAAAATGGCTAAGTATTAGCTATGTGTGAGAGTTAGGAGTTGTGTGCAAGGGCATGCATGCAATAAAGATAAAATGAGAGTAGACAATGCGTGGAGGTGTGTGCACCATGAAGGAACAAATCAACACACAAGGACACTTGTATGCATGCATAAGACCAAAGAATTCAATGATTTTCTGAAAAGGGATAAAAATAGAAAAGTAGGGTTTGTGTCTTTAACTTAGGAAAAGACCAAAAATAGAAAAATGCAAGATGACTTAGTGCCCAAGAAAAAGAAAAGGAAGCACATGTAGATCAAGGTAAAGAACATGAAAGGAATAATTCTAATAATAGGATTAAAGTAAGATGTATATTTATCTTAATATATTATTAACACATGTTCTAAAAACATGCAAGTTGTTGTAAGGAAGCCTATTATTATGAAGGGTGCATGTATTTAGTGAAGGGAAAGCCCCATTACGAGTATAAATATAGGTGAAACTTCATGTAATGGAGAGACTAATTTCTAGGGAGTGTTAGAAGAGTTAGAGTTCTAGTTATAATTCTAGTTCTAGTTTTGAAGAGTGCTAGTGAAAATAGAGTGTGGGTTCAGATATAGTATTTGTCATGGAGCTCAGATGAGAGCGTGCATTGGTCCAAAGACATGGATTTACTTGAGTAACATGTAATCATCTTATTTGTTATATAATTAACTATTCTTTATAATGGATAATTATATATTGGTTGTCGTGGTGACTAGATATGAGTATGGTATACTTGGTAATCCAAGTCTTATTGATCATTCTTTATGTTGAGGGAATTTCCTTATTATATGTGTTGGTGAATTATCATGATGTTTCACTTTGAATGGATGTTTTTTTTGGTTATGAATATGATAAACATGCATGATAACATTTTTCAGAGCATAAGAATGGAGGGACCTAGTGGTTTCACACACTTATTGTGAGCTTTTAGTATTGTATGGATGAATTTCAAGTGTGCATATCTATTGTTGGTAATAAAAAGACTACATGATCAAATATTCAGCTCCATGCATACCAAACCCTCTCAAATTGTCCTTTTATCCTACTCACTTCAATTTTACATTCTATTGTTGATTAGGTCTAATGAACTTGCATACATGTCTCTTAACTCTTCTCAACACTTCATGGATCATCTCAAATATTCCTTGACCCCTCTAAGCTCTTCTTCCTTCTTCTCTAGCTCTCTCACATCCTCAAAGTCTCAACATAACACAATGAGAAAATTTACTAGCCTTTATATACATGACATGTAGTCATTTTTATTCCCTTAGACCAACAATCTCATCCCATGTGTGGTGGCCTATCACCCAAGTGGGCATTGGGTGCTCACCAGAGGTACGCGCGAGAGCCGAGCCTCTCCTTTATGTGAGTTTTGTGAGAATACATCCCCTATTGAAATAAGCTTAGATGCAAGAAGGGAAATAACCATGCAATCATTCTGAGGGTCTTAGGACAAGTTACTAAATAAATGCATCCATTTAGATGACAATAAAAATATCAAATAGATAATATATTTGATAATACAAATAAAAGGCACTAGGGTTTATACCCATGAAAATGTATATATTTTAAAATAAATGCATTTATTCATATTATTCTCTTTTCAAGTAACCACATTACATTCCTCAAGGTCATTACAGACCAAATATCTTAATGCAGATAAGACTTATACATTAGAATCCTAAACTATGCTTTCTAGATTACAAATATGTTCATAGACCCATCCCTCTAGATATGTCATCTCTCCTATTGTCCTCCTAATGAGAACCTTAACCCATAGAATCTACTACTATTTCTATAGAGATTCACCTCTCCTCTTCTTCTTCTCTTCCTCTCTTGATATCTCTCTTAACGCCATTTTATTCTACCCGAGAATCTCTATATATAGCTTTAGTATCCACCGTCATGCCTTCCTGAAGTAATAGATCAATTGCCAAGTGTCCATGTTGTCCTTCAATGGAGCATGCTTCTTCCCATCCGAGCTCTCCACTTTCTATGCAATGATGTCTTTCTGGATCCTTCCATTACATGGAATATTCCTTCCTTGACCATCGAGTTGCCAGGCTGGCACCTTATCCACTCCACATGCTCAGTCGGGTCATGATTTTCTCATGCTCTGCTAGGAATACCAAATGTGGCTAATTCCTGAACCCTTTTCTTTTCCTAATGGACACGCAGGCATGGGTTTTACTAAACCCTCCTAAAAACCTTTCTCTTGTGCACTTTCACCCCACGTGCCCTTCTTCATATAGATCTCGTGTTCTCATGTGCCTTCTTCTACTCAGCCAATATTCTGAATCCCAACATCACCCCACGCTAATATTTTTCTCTACATCCTGGGAACACCTTCCTCAAATGAATAAAGAATGGTGAACACTAAAAAGTTGGAATAAATAATGAAGGAATGAATAATGAGGAAATAAAGAATTAAAGAATGGGGAGGGACACATAATAATTTGTTTATTATTGAAGGAGGAGTGGGAAATCCTTTCCAATGTCTTCCTCGAGCTTCTCCCAGGCATCTACCTCACTTTGCTTTTGCTGACAGAGGTCACCTACTAGGGAACTCACCTCCTCAAAACTTAGCTCCTCCCCTTGGCACTCATCATATCAATAATACCCTCTAGTTTTTTTCCAAGGTCATCGAGTGCATCCATTCTATGGGTGATCTGGGATATAACTCCTTCATCTAGTTTTTGATCGATCCCTACAAGGTCTCGATAGCTTCTGATTTATTTTCCACTTCAACCATGATCTTATCCATCTCTACTCTATTCCCATTATTCTTCTCTTGAAATTCCTTGAGCTCCACTTCATGTGTACCAACTAAAATTCTTGTTACCCTATCCCTATCAACACAATTATCATAAGTGGCCTCAGAAACTTGTGCATCGGCCTTTACTTTGGTGAGGAGTTTGGTATCTTTGAAGAAATGATCTCTACCACCTTCATCTTCTCCTCCCTTTCTTTGTGCACCAACACCTATTCTACATATTCTAAGGTGAATGGATGCCTCTTCATTGTGAGGATGCGAGTCAAATCCTCTAGGCATTGTAAAGTTGATTCAAATATTTTCTCAGGGAAACGCTAGGTCAGGATTCTTTAAAATGATAGCATATGTAATCATCTCAATTTTCTTGTGTAATTCACACCCTTTCCTTCTCCTCTTTCAATTCATGCCTTAGTTGTGTGCTGATTAGTTCTTCTTGTTTCAAATCCTTTATTTTTTTCTCAAGAATTTCCTCCTCCTTCTTCTCCAATTCTACCTCTAGGAATCTCACCCTATCATTCCTTCCAAAAATTTTGGCCTCAACCTCAACTGAAACCTTGTTGAGTGCATTACTAATTTCTCATTTGATAACTATTGAGCATTAACTAAGGGGTTTATCCCTTTTGTCTCTGGAATCTTCATTAGTGCCCCTTGGCTTACCTCGAACTCAGGTTCATCGACATGGGATTCAAATGCCCAAGATAACATCTTCTTGGTTCATGGGTATGTGCCTTCTACATCAAATGAGGGCATGACCACAAGAGTTGTTCTATTGGCATGGTGCTTTAGAAGAGCACGTGTAACACCTTGCTTGGATCATTGATGTAACCCATTCCTTTCCCTTGTGCTTCCACTATGATCTTCCCACCTATTTTTTCAGCCTTTGGAAAGCTTACTACTAGGTTGGGGTCTCTTGCCCATGCTTTCCATACTCTTTTCCAATGCTCTCCTCTTCTATCTCCTTGAGCACTTCATCATTGCATTGCGCTCTACCTCCTGTTCCACTAAAGTTTTTATGATGCCTACCACTTCTCTCTTTACCTCTTTTATTTGTTCCTTGGTGAGGCTTGGGGTCCTCTGATCTCTTGTGTTTACTTATTTTCTCACCCCTTTTCCTTGAGCATCTACTTCTTCCTCGCCATCCTTCCTTCACTTCCTTCTTCTTCTTGAATCATGTATATCATACATGAGATGATTATGAAATTATTCATCCTCATCATCATCCTTCTCACCCCTGTAGGCCTCCAAGCCCTCTATTTCCTTTGATTCTACCCTCTTCGCACCTTATGTTTCTTCCTAATTGGTGATTTCAAGTATAGGAGACTCTTCCCTCTCTCTCTCTCTCTTTGGGCGACTCCTTCCTTGGTGACTCTTCTTGTGTGGGAGGCTCCTCTTTCTCGAAACCTCTTCTTCTAGGGTCTTCTCCTTAATTGGGGACTTCTTCCTATGCACGTAAGTGTTTGGATTAGTGCTTACTTCTGAGTGCCCACAGATTGTGTTGTCTACACACACTTGGTGCCTTCTTCTCCTACACTTCTCTCTCCCTTTTCTTTGGTGCAACCTTCTTCCTTCCTAGTGGGGTCCTCAGGAATGGAGACATCATTCTCTAAGTAGGCACCCTTTTCAAACTTTTTCCTGATGTGTAAGTATACCCTTGTTGTAGTCCTCCCAGTGATTGGCAATGTCAAAGGCTTCATCATCTGCACTTTATGGGAGACATACTTCTCCACATATGCACACTTTTCGGATATAAGAGATTTCGACATAGCTCATAGTGGTGGTCTTGGTCTACCTCAAAGTTCAAACCTTAGTCTTTTTGCCTCCTTAAAATGGTTGACCCTTGCTTTGGAAGTATTACGTGGTGAAGGAAAATGGTAAACTTGCACCATGGAATCTTAGTCCCATCTCATCAAAGTGAATCTTTCAATGCAGAAGTGTTGATATATAGCAATCTCAACCTCTATATCTTACAAGTGTGGGTTGTTTAGTATCCTCCACTCTACCCAAATGCATCACATTTTCTTATACCATTTCTCCAAGTGCGCCTTGTGAGTGGTCATCATGGTGTCATAGGTATATTTCTCAAATCTCTTTGCGGGTAAGGGATCCTCTTCTGGGTATTCCCATACAAACTTCTTTGGCCCATCGGGCACTCCGATCTTCGAGAAGATGATGGTGAGGAGAATGTTTCCAAACATTATCTTTTCTCCCTCCTACGCATTGCTAATGATTTCATCTATAATGAAGGAAGATAAGTTATAGATGGTTCCTTTGAGATCTTCTAGCATACGTTCAACCATGCCTTGTTCACTTGGGTCCATCTTTCTTGACCATTTAAATTTGTAACCAAGTGCATGGCCATCCTCATTATAAGGTCGGGGATATCTGAGATATCAAAATAGCATGAACCCTTCTTGTAGTCATAGGCCTCCACAATTTCCTTGATGGCCTCCTTATCATCCAAGTCATCATCTATGGAGTCTCCTTCATAAATCAGGCTAGTGAACTTTGATATGAGTTGAGGAGTTATGCATTTTGTGGCTTAAAATAGAAGTGGTCTTCATGCACGTGCGACATCAACCATTGGTATAACCACTTAGGATTTCCAAAATAGGGAAACTCATATAGTTGTAGCAACCCATCCTTACCCAACTTTACCTTTACCTCATCATTGTAGATCAACATACCTTCTGGTGTCCTCGTATCAGTTGACAAAACCATTCCAATGCCATTTCCTTTTTTGTGGTACTCATGTGATGGTTTTAGTTTCTCACGGCCATCTTCCTGATGTGTGACACCCATTCTTTCCCCAACAATACTCCATCTAGGTACTGCATCTTTATACCACTCCTCATTAAAACTTGTTGTGGTAGTTTGTTTTCCTTTCCCTTCTTCTTTGGTGAAATGGTCACCTTCTTTGGTGCCATTTTTACTTGTCAGCCAAACCCTAAACTCATCTTCCTTTCTCTACTTCCTAACTCTCTACATAATCTGTATGGCTCAACTCCATGAAATAATCCTTTTATCTTCATGCCCTAGCTACAAAACCCTAACTTGGAAAAAATCTTCCATAAGACATGTATTCCACTGAAACTTCCTCCCTACGCCCATGTACTCCTTCCACTCTAGTTTGCAGATCAACCTAGTCACGTACTCAGATCTCTATGATTCCTTCTTCACACAAATCTCTCTTCATGGATGCCCTAGTTTGCAAGAGCTCTTCAATTTCATAATCAAAAGGTAAATAATAACATGCTTGACTTCATACTTATAGATTTTTCCTCCTTTCTAGCAATAAATGCTACACCACCTACCAAAGCATACTTAGCATTAAATGTGGATTTTTCCACTAAATCTGACCTTAAGCACCCTTACCCACGTGCCCAAACCTATGCAAAAATATTTTACAACCTTCTAGCATGTAAAAAAAACTAACTGAAAGACTCTTACGTGCATGTCTACAGTGCCAAAGGCACTTCTTTTGTCCTTTACCTAATTTTTTCCCTTGCCTACCTCATGTTGTTCTTGCATTTTTTTCTTCTCGTATGTGGTTTTATAAAACCTTATCTTGACAAAAATCTTATCCACCATTTTCCACATGTATTTTTTGTGCCTTTAATCCTTTCATCTACTGGCCATTTAACTTTTACTACCAACTTATATCACTTCACTTCACTCCACTTTCTCCACCCACACTAAAACAGATGTGTGGTCCTCTGCGCATACACAATATTTTTGAAAATAATGTGGTTACCGGTGCACAAGGTGCAAAACAAAAAAAAAAGGAAAGGAACAAGCAACGAGAAAGGAAACACAAGAAAAGAAAATGCATAAAGGGAAATCCTAAGCTAACTAGCAATATTGCCTTATTTAGAAACACAAGGAAGACTTATTTATAGTAGGGCTTCAACCTACTCCCATTGAAATGGCAAGTAACTTTGTCCCATCCAATGCTTGTAACTGACATGCACCTAAATCAAGGATGTACGAGATGATGTAAGGGCCCAACCAATGGAATTTCAACTTCCCAAGATGACACAAAACTTGGAATCATACAACAAAACCATCTACCCAACCTCAAACTTTTTGTTTTGATATGATGATCATGCCATGCCTTTTTTCTAGGCCTTTTTAGTCTTTTGACTCCATCTAGTAAGTGATCATCCTTTCTAACTAATCGCATTATCGATCCTTTCCTCGAGAAATTTTCATCATCCAAACCTCCTACATGTGCTATATGCAATGATGGTAACATGAATTCAATGGGAAAAATAGCCTCTATGCCAAACACCAATTGAAATGGTGTGGCCTTATTCAATCTCTTATAGGTTTTCATGTATGCCCATAGAATGGCTGATACTTTTCATCCCAATCTTGTCTTCCAACATCACAAATCTTGGTCAACGTGTGACTTAGTATCTTGTTAAATGCTTCAGTAGTTCCATTCACTTGAGGGTGATAAGGGGTAGTCTTGTGATGGGCCACCATAAATTATGCTAACAGAATCCTAATTGTTTCATTAAGAAATGTGTACCCCTATCACTTGTCAAGCTCAAAGGACATCCATACATGCTGATTATGTTTTCCCATAAAAATATAGTAGTTTTTACTATGCAGTGCAATCCTTTGTAGGTGTTGCTTCTCTTCCCATCTTGTCAAGTAATCTATGTAAGTAATGATATAATACAAACTAGTCCTTTGCACGTGTGGTAGGTGAAATTGGTCCTACAAAGTTGATTGCCCACTTTTCAAATGGCTCTACACTAGCTATCGGCCTTAATGGCATCTCATCCCTCTTTCTAGGTTTTCCAGGCACTGACAATGGTCATAGGCCTTGAAAAAATTCAATACAATCTTGGTAGATGGTTTCCCACCAAATCCCTGTGAGTAGAATCTTTCACGTGTATTGCATTTCCTACATATAGTGTCCTCCTCTGCAATCCCACCATGTGCTTCCTCCATAATCACTACATGCTCATGTTCTAATACACATCATCGCGTAGAACCTCATCATGACCTAATTTGTATAGATCTCCACTAATCAACATGTAGGGTGCGACACGTATTGCTAATTGTTTTCTCTCCAAATCCTTCATCCCATCTGGTGCCACACCTATTTTAAGGAATACCACAATATCTTCTAAGTTCTAAGGGCATGCCACAACCCTAAATAGTTGCGCATCCGACATGGTATCCTCAATACTCTCGCATCCTCTCTGAGTCAATCCTTGATAAGTGGTCAGGTCTGAATTACTTTTTCCTGGTTTTACAACACCATGTGAACTCAAACTCTTGAAATAATAGGACCCAACGACATATGTGCCCTTGCAAAATGGGCTTATTTACCAAATAATTTAGTGCCATGTGATTTGTGTAGAATATAAAAGGTGTTTCCAGTAGATACTTCTAAACTTATGCAGTGTGTAGATCATTGATAGTGCCTCATGCTCAGTAGTGGTGTAATTTTGTTCTGTTGGTGTCAACTTCCTACTTACAAAACACAAGGGGTGATCAACAATCCCCTCACCAGGTTGTGCTAGTACTACTCCAATGGTTGTTCTTGAGGCATCAACATGCACATGGAAAGGCTTATCCCAAGAAGGAAAACACATATATGGGCATAGTGACAAGTCTATCCTTTAAAGTGTCAAATGCCTTCTTGCACCTCTCCCCAATGAAAGGAACTCTTGTGCTTTAGAAATTCTTCCAAGGGCATGATGATCTTGGCATATCCTTTGATGAACTTCTTGTAGTACCCCATATGCCCAAGAAATCCATGCACTACATGCTCTAACTAGTAGGCTCTCCCAATCCCACAATAACAAAAACTTTGGCGGGATCCACTAATAAGCCTCCTTACATATAATATGTCCCAACAGGGTTCCAAATGGAGTAGCAAAGACACATTTCTTAATGTTGAGGGATATCCTCAACTATCACATCTCTCAAACATCAGCCTCAAATTGTCACAATGGTCTTTCACTAGCCCATACATATCCAGTCATCTAGGTAGACTTGAAGAAACTTATGGATAAAGTCTTGAAAATGCTTGTACCATGATGCGTGAGAACACAACAGGTGCATTATTCAATCCAAAAGGCATGACCAGTGTAGGAAAAGATTCCCCACTCAGTGGTGAAAGTTGTCTTTCTCTAGTCTTCCTTTGCAATCCTAACTTAGTGATACCCTGAGAACCCATCCGTGAAAGAATAGACCTCACACCCGGCTACTCCTTCCAGAATTTCTTCAGTGAATGGGGTTGGAAAGGGTCAATGACACATACTACATTCAAGTCCCTATAGTCAACACAAATCCTTATCCTTCCATCCTTCTTAATGCTTATCACCATTGGGCTTACCCATTCGATTCTTCCACAACCTCAATGATACCAGATGCTTATCATCTTTTCTATCTCCTCCTTGACTCTTACGTGCAAGTTTGGATTCATTCTGATAGGGTCTCTTCTGAATCAGGGAGCACACCTTCCTTCAAATTTGATCCTCATCTCCCCCAAGGAATGGTGAATGCCTTTGAGCTCATGGTACCCCATGGGAATAGATCCTGAAACTTGCAACAAATAGATCAATGATTTTTGAAACCTCTTTCTCTGACCAATAATCCCCAATGATAGCTTCCTTAGGTTCTGTCTCTATCCCAATGTTAACCTTATTTGTTTTCAAGGGCTCATGGTAGGTGCATGCTCACTCATCAAGTGCTATCTATGACTTCATGCATACCTTTAGAATGGTTAACATCTAAACTTTCCATTTCTTCACCATCTACTACATAGACCATATTTCCTTTTTCCTTTTCAATGCATGCATGCTCAAGTTGTATCTCTTCTTATTCTTCTTCATTGAAACATGTCTCCAAACTAGGTTCACCCAAAAAATCTAGTAACCTATCTTCTTTCATGGCACTATCTCCCATTGTAAGGTGCTTGACAACTTGCAAATGCCTTATCCACTTGATGGCTTGGTACTTTGATACTCAAAATCTTGAATGAGATCAGCCGTTAACTCCTGCCAATTCCTTTCTTGATGGCATGTCTTAGAGTGAATATACCATGCACATGCACATAACCTTGTAAAGTGGAATATAACTTATGCACCCATAATGAAGGTGGTAAATCTTTTGTGCCCCCATCTAGGCCTTCTCACATGCTTGGATATGGGAAGAGGTGGGTTCTTTCCATGGTAGTCTTGGATAATAGTGGGCACATTGCTTCTAGAGAACCTTATAGAAAATGTGAATCTTACCTCACACCATTCTAGGAGACTCTCACATGTGTTTCCCACCAACTGTGTTGCAGTCTCGAGTAAGTTATAACTGAGCATACTTCTTCTTTCATCCTCATTTTTCCACTAGCCTCCATTTCTCACAAGAAATCATCAGGGCTTGCTCCTCCGAGAGTAACTTGGTAGCTTCTTCCTTCCCAGGTGCACTTGAATGAGCACACCTTCATCACCCTTATTACAGATCCTCTCAATTGTCACCCAATCAACTCATAAGTCCCATGCACCCAATTGTCACATGCTATGCTAGTTGTATCACTCATCGACTGAGCATCTTCAAATTAGATAACTCCTTCATAGGATGAATTATTTCGGGTCTCTAATGGAGCACACATAGATTCTATCGAGGACTTCCTCTCCTAAGGGCTCAGTATAGGGCTTGACTTCCCATATGTTAAAGGGATGATGACCCTTTCTTCCTTGTTCTCAAAACTTATATACCCCTTGTTAAACACAGGTCAACATTATTTTATAACACCAAGGGTGCCCAAGTAATGCTGGGAAATTATCCACCTCGGTGAGTGCCAAGACTTCAAAGTCCCTAGTGAACTTGGCCCCTTGAATAGTGATAACCACATCTTTTAAGACTCCAATGGGCATTGCCTTTTTCTTGTTTTCCATATACAACACATTTGAAGATGGATGTAATGTGGCCTTCCCATTTGATGCCATGCATCCAAGGTGAGAACATTGACCTCCACTCTTGTGTCGATGAGGATATTTCTTAGAAGCCACCCATCAATAACTACATTCAATGTGATCTCTTTATCATAGTCAAGGTATGAGGAGGAAGGTTGGCATGTAGAACCTACCTTTCACACTCTCTCTCTGGCACATGGTACCTTCTCCCATAACCATTCTCCTAGCAAGGGAATGATATTCTCTACCTTAACATTTTACACACTTCCTTGACCTCATCCAGATCCTTCTTGGAGCCTCAACATTCTTCCTTTGCTCCAACTACCTTGACTGCTCCTTTAGACATTGGATCTCTCCTTGTAATCCCCGAATCACATCCATAGTCTCTTGATACACTTCTTTCTAATGAGTAGGGTCTGGATACTTCCCATGTACCACTTCTTCCCTAACAACTAGTTTTATCTTGGCATCTCCCTTGCGTGTGCAACCTCTACTCGTGTTGTCACTAGTATAGGTTTTAATCCTAACTCATGCGCCACTCTTGGCATCCATTGTGGGTCAACCTTATTTATACTTACCATCCCAGCACCTTTATCCTTATGGTGTTATTGGCTCATATGTGTTCAAACAACTCAGGACATTCCTCATACTTATGTTTTTTTTCACACCACAAGCATTACAATAGATCAGACACTCATTTATAATGCTTTGTCAATCCACAATTATAACAGGTTCCACGTGGGAACTCACTTCTTCCTCCACCACAGTTACTATGACCACAAATCCTCCACAAAAACCTCTTCCATGCACTCCTCCATCTGCATGCCCTTCATAATGGTGATCATCATCCTTAGAACTACTTGCAAGGCTAGTCTGGCACACACCAAGATCAATAGCATCATGAATCTGGTCAATCATCCTACAATCCTTGGTATCATGGGTCATAGAGGTACAAATCTTGTAATAGTAAAAAAATTCTTACTGGATTGTGTTGTAGTAGAGGACATCTATTTGCATCATGATCCCCATGGAAAATCTCATAGTCTACCATCATGGCGTGTACTGACTTCTAAGGGAAACTATCCTTTGTATGCCCCTCCACTTCATAGTCTATGCACCAAATACCACTATGAACCTCATGCATTGAATTTGTAGACAAATTCTCCAACTTTGCTTGCCATTGCAGCAATTTGAGCCTCCAAAAAGGGCTAACACTCAATATCAACACTCCCAACAACCTCAATGCGTAGGGAAACTTCCAAGGCCTCCACGTGGTCTGTGAAAGTCTTGTGTGATAGTTCCCTTCTAAATGGTGTTATCAATCCCCAAAAACCATTGAGCATGTTGAGAGGGGTGTATGTCATAGGATAGTTTTGATAAGAGAGTTTTGAACCATGCATCATACTCTCACACACTCTCTTCCATTCCTTGTTGATCTCCTTCAGGTGCTTGATGATTTTTTTCTTGAAACTCAAGGATATGGAACTCTATTAAGAAGGCATTCTTCAACACAGTGTAATCCATGACCATCTGGATGGGGGTCATACTTGTGGTACTAGTTATGCACACACCCCCTGTAACATTGTTACAAACTGACTTTCCTTTCACTCTGGGGTAGTGATCCTTCACATGCCATAGTAATTCACACTTTTGCACATGATATGCAACATCCTCAATACCTTTGTAGTCTGGTAGGTGTAAAGACATCTCAAAAAATACTTGCGGGGGTGGTTGAGGCCCTTGTCCACCTTGACCCAAAACCTTGGTTTCCTCTTGTGTTTCCTCCGCCACCAGATCCACTAGACCCACTAGGTCTTGTCCCTCTAACCCACTAGATCCTCCAGATCCACTAGGTCCACTAGGTCCTCCAGCCCCTACACCACCAGATCCACCTCTGTAGCTAGAAAATGGCCTAAAGTGGTTGTACCTAGTGTCCCCAATGTCCCACTGAACTACGCACAATGATGGTTTGTGATATTTTCCCTCACTGCCAGTTATGTGTCCCACACCACTTCCAGATGTGATACCCAAACCTTGTGTATTTGCACCTTGTCCAAAAATTCCTCCAAATACGGGAATGGTTTGCACAACCATGGATGTCCCAAATGATAAATTATATCTCCTAGGCATAGATCGGTTACTTCCACCGATACCAACTAGATTAACAATACTTCTTCCTTGATCTGAAAAACCAAGCACCAGGGGTTGGTCACCAAGTGGGTTCAGATGTGTGCTGATGGATCTCCTTTCTCCATGTGATGAAATCTCATTAGAAGTTGAAGGGGATTCTCTCCCACTTTTCCAAATGGGGTAGCACAGACTACTCAGGTTCCACATCCTCTTCTACGTGAACCTCAACTCCTTCCCATAACGTCTACCTCCATAGATCCATCACACTTGTAACCTCATGTTGTCTAGCCATCTCCCTTTCATGAGCTTCACTATACTTGAGTCATCTCTCTTCCCTTTCCTTTTCAGCCACAATGTCCACCATCTTCCTCCACCCTAGCTTCCTCACCCAGTGCTCAAGAAGCTTAGTTGGCCATAGGAAATTCCTCTAAACTTAGGGTAATGATCAAGATCTTCATAGCCAAAGGGAAACATGAAAAAATGATCCTTTGGGTTCCCTTAAGAATTCAAACTTCAACAACCTCTAGAAAAGAATACGTAGAAATGGCATATTCTAAAGTATAACTTGTCAGCACTCCTTTCCACTAGTGATCGACAACATGCATCTAAATCAGATCCACATCTTGTAACTTTTGGTAATCATCTTGGGTCCATATGCATGATCTATAGTACCAGCTTGATCTAGGATGCATATGTTGAAAGTGATTCATATAATTCTACTGGAAAGAAACAGAAGAAAGTTTCATACAACTCATGGTACAGTGCTCTTCTACCCATCTACATGCATCAAAATTAGGTCCCACATTGAATCTTTGAGAAAAATCATCCTCCATGCTCTTAAACCATGCTTCAACACTCTCCAAGGTCAGGTGCTCAATCATCACACATCAATGGAACTAAGATGTGGATGTATCCATTTCTCAAAACTTCAAAAAAGGTCGCAACAATGGAACCAAGATGTAGTCATTTTTATGCCCTTAGAACAACAGTCTAATCCCATGCGCGGTGGACTATAACCTAGCGGGAATTTGGTGCTCAACCGAGGCATGTATGGGTGTAGAGCCTCTCCTTTATGTGATTTTTGTGAGAATACATCCCCTACTGACATAATCTTAGATGCAAGAAGGGAAAGAACCATGCATTCATTCTGAGGGTCTTAGGATGAGTTATTATATAAATGCATCTATTTAGATGAAAAGAAAATATCTAACAAATAACATATATTCATAATACAAAGAAAAGACACTAGGGTTTATACCCATGAATAATGTATATATTTTAAAAGAAATCCATATATTCATATTATTCTCTGTTCAGTAACCACATTACATTCCTCAAGGTCATTACAGAGGACTAAATGTCTTAATGCGAGATAAGACTTATACATTAGAATCCTAAACTATGCTCTCCAGATTACAAAGATGTTCATAGACTCATCCCTCTAGATATGCGATCTCTCCTATAAACATTCCCTCCTAATGAGAACCTTAACCATAGAATCTAATAATATTTCTATAGATCTTCCTCCTCCTCTTCTCTTCCTCTCTTGATATCTCTCTTGATGCCCTTTTCTTCTACCCAATAATATATATATATATATATATAGCTTTAGTACAACGTCATGCCTTCCTTAAGTAATAGATCGGTTGTCAAGTGTCCATGTGGTCCTTTAATGGAGCATGATTCTTCCCATTTGATATCTCCAAATTCTACAATGATGTCTTTCTAAATCCTTCCATCGCATGGAATATTCCTTCCTTGACCATCAAGTTTCCAGTGGCCTTATCAGAATGCTTTCTACACTTTTCTCCTATGTTGCTTGGAATGTAGAAAACCCTTTTCTTTTCCTAGCAAGCTCACCATGGTTTTTAAAAACCTCCTAAAACATTTATCCTGTGCACTTTCACCCGCGTGCGCTTCTTTAAGGTCCTAGCACTCAGGTTGATCCAGAAAAATATTGTGAAAATCGCTAAGTCCTAGTCCTAGGTAGCAATGACCATACATTTGGGACAAAAACATATCAATTATCTTGGCGCCAATCGGCCGAAAAGCTTGATAACTCCAGCGGCCCAAATCCCTTCAGAACAGGGGTCAGCAGAAGGCACATCTGGGACAGAACATAAGGCGCGGATCGGCCGAAAAGCCTCCGGGCGAGAAGCCGATCCGGCCGAAAAAGAGAACTTTCGCACTAACTGCTTTGGGACATCTGGGACAAAGATACTGAACCGCCGAAAGCCGATCGGCCGAAATGGGAACAAACTTTGGGACATCCAAAGCAAAGTGGGACAAGTGGGACAAAAAGTGGGACAAGTGGGAAAAAAGTGCGAACCGCCGAACTGGTGAAATGGGAACAAACAGCCTTCGAAATGCTTGGGACATTTGGGACCATGGACGCGAATCGGCCGAATCGGGTCGAACCGAAAGAATTTGTCCCACGAGGCACTGGGACATCCGGGACATAAAGACGCGAAGGGCGCGAAACAGCCGGCAGGGCCGAGAACCAATGAAATCATGACACGTGTCACGGGGAAAAAGTCAAAAAGTCAAAGGGTGAAGTTTCGAGCACTGGCCCGAACCAATGGGATAGTGCCACGTGTCCCAGCTAGGGCCCACAAGAAAATTTCAAAAGGAAAGCCCGCGAAAGGCAGAGGAGAGAGAATTGCTCGTCCAATCAGCACGTGCCACGTGTCATCCAGGTGGCAGAGCGCGGGAAGGTTTTCAAAACACGTTTTCACCTGTTTTGTGCCCTAAATCTTCAGATCGCCATAACTTTCGATCCAAAGCTCGATTTGCACGTTCTTTATATCAACGGAAAGCTGGTGAAATTCTCTACACGATTCCAAGGTCAATCTTGCATTTTGGAGTAGTCTGGAGGGAGAAAATTGAGAAACGGCTCTGACGCGTGTTCATGGCCAGAAATGACATTCCAAATGACTGATTTAATGCGTAATGGGTCGCATTCTCCGTAATCCGGTCAAAGTGATAGGGTATGGGTTTGTAAGGTCCCCCATGCCATTTTAATGCACTTGCAGTCAAGAAAGAATGGGCTCCCATGCCTTTGTACGTTTTCTGTCTCCTGGGTTCGACCCATGCAATGTAAAAAGCCAGATTTGGCTCATTCCAAAGGGGGAACATTTTTTGGGCATAGCAGACTTCTTCTTTCACCGCCAACAAGTGATTGATGAAGGATCAGACCTCTCCAAGGATTGTAATAGTTTTCTTTTACCTCTCCGAGGGTGTAATGCGTGTTTTTGACATCAAATGATAATGCAAGCTCAGAATGGGTTTCAATCCTCTCGCTTTGTATTATTTGCTTGATTTCAGATACTAAATTATACATTATCAGTCTGTGTATGTTTTATGTTGTGAACTTTGGTCTGTGTCTATTTGCATGACAAATATGTTTCACCACTCCTTTTGGTGCATCACCATCTTTAGTTAGTTTCAATTTTTGCACTTCTACCCCCGTCTCCTCGCAAGTTAGAATAGGATTAGGATCTAAACCTCTCGTAGTTTTGCAAAATATAGATCTAAATCGAGGAGTTTGAGGAACCAAATCTAATCTGAGATTCCTCTCTCGGCCACAAGTCCCCACGCTGAGAGAGGTTTCCATGTTGTGCAATCACACCGGATGCTAGAGTGATCAACCTAGAACCCCGATCTCGCATCCAGGGTGCCGTGAGTCTCGCAACAACAGCTTTGGCACGACTGGTGGGGACCTAGAGGTCTCATTTTTATTGCAGCAAAGTTGATGTGCATCTCGCTGCAATTTTCTTGCTTGAAAAGAGCTATTATTTGCATATCCGCGACTCCAGGGAAGAATCAATCGGTTTCAAAGAGCTTCAGCCCGAAAGCTTATGAGAAGAATCACAAGGTCAAGAGTTGGAGAAGAAGAGGTGCTGTTTGAATATCTGCAATTATCTCCAAGAAGAAGGCAAAGAGGAAGAAGGATTCAAAGGTCTCCATCTCCACCAAACAGAACTCTCTCAACTCCTCCACCTGATCGGCCTTTCATTCAGTATTCAAGAGTTCTTCGACCAATCAGAATGGCGCAACCAGTGAACCCCTATGTCAACTTCACAGGCAGCAGCCCACTTGCTCTCAATGCACAAAATCCAATCCCAGTTGCAGCATTGAAGAACATCCCATACTTTACTGGAGAAAATCAGACCACTCCTGGTGATCATGTCAAGGACATTGCTAACATTTGTGCAATCCATGAGATTAATGAGATGCAAGTAGCTGTCAAATTGCTGGCGTCTTCATTCAAGGGGAAAGCATTGCAATGGTTTAGGAGCCTTGAAGCCGGGCTCTATCACAAACCGAATCACCGTATATTGCACTTCATGATCAATTTGGAGAGAAGGGAGACAACTTGTCTCTTTTGGAGCAAATGACAACCATCAAGAGAGCTTCCAATGAGCAGCTAACTGACTTCAACTTCAGATTTCAAAGGTCTTGGGATAGAATTCCAGTAGCAGTCAGGCCAACAGCAGAAGGTGCTTTTCTATATTACCTTAAAGCTTTAAATTCTGATATTTCTATGTTGGTTCAATCTATGGGAGGCACAACTATCCCTGCTGCTTATAGTATTGCCATTAGAGCTGAAAATTGTCTGATTCAAGCTGGCAAGCTAGCTCCTAGGCCTCCAATGCCATTATATCCAAGTTTAGAGAGCCCAAGTACTAGTCAAGCACCTGTCTTAGCTCCTTCTCCCACTCCTAGAAATCAGAGTTCAAATGAAGCTTCCACTTCATCTCCAAGTGCCCCAAATGAGCTTCAAGAAGTCATGAAGCAACTGCAAAATTTAGGTAATGAGCTGGTCACACTCAAGAGACAGCAAGCTCAAGGTTTTAGACCTTCGTATCAGCCTCAAGCTCAACCTAATAGGCAGCCATATCAGCCTCAAAGGCCACCTAATCCAGCTGCAAATATGAATCAAACAAGGCCTCCTGCCAATAGACCATTCCAGCCCTATAACCCAAATGCCATATCTGCCTCTAAGGCATTAGTACCAGCACAAAACAACATTGCCCAGGAGTATGATTGGTGTTTTCCATGTAATGAACCTCATAATCAATCCATGTGCTACAATGGTGCTTTGACTCAAGCTTTAATGGTAACAACTACTGGTGTGGAGGGTGAGAGCAATCAAGAAAACAACCAACAACAAGAAACATTCCAACAGCAATCAGCCCCAAATGACACCACATTGGTAAATTGGCAAGCAGAGGATTTCTGTGGCATGAATCAGGCAGTTTCTCAAGGTGTTGCAGCCAACACAAGGTCAAAAAGGAGAAATTTGGGTGAAGAACAGCCATTAGCCCCAGCCAATCCACAACCTTCCACAGCTCCACAAATGATTGGCAAGCAAAACCCAGTTTCAAATGCACAAGGGCAGCCAAGAACAACCCCTAGGCCAACTCAAATGCCACCATTGCTGCCCACATCCAAGGAATAAATGTGCAAACCAAGGACAACAGAGAGATCCTTCATCACCATTCAAGATTATTGATCGATGAAGAAGAACAAATGTCAATATATCTATGTGGGAATCCCTATCCATCCTGTGCCAAAGAAATCACTGCAAGCTGCCATGAAGGATTGGCCAACTTCAATCAAGCAGTCCAAATGCAAGAGAAGGTACTCACAAATGCTGCCCACTTTCAAGGAAATCATGGAGCACAACAAGGTAGAATGTCAAGCCTCCCCTTTTATGTTTCGTTAATCATCGAAATCAGCTAGTGCATAATTGCATGATAGATTCCGGGGCAAGTAGCTCAGTAATGCCTAAACAGATAGCTGATCAGTTAGGGCTCCAGTATGAAATAACATCTAAGGGAGTAGTGCAGCTGGATGGGACAGCAATAGCAATAGTTGGAGTGATTAGAGGTTTGAGTCTTACCTTGCATGCATGTCCAAATGTTGTTGTCTTACAAGATATATCACCATAGACCTTCCACCACTCTTTGCCCTATGTTTATCAAGGGACTTCACTGCCAAAATTGGGGGATATTTGTCCGCTGATTGGTCTCACATGCTATTCAGAACAAGGTATGGAACTAAGGCTACAATTAGGTCAGAACCTATTGCAAACTTCCACATTGAGCCCTATACTCCAAGTCAGATTAATGCCAATTGCTCAGCATTTGATCAAGAAGATCACCCAAACACAGATGAAACTGACACTAAAGTTGGAAACATCCCAGATCTAACTCTTGATGAATGGGCAAACAAGGTGCATGCTTTTGATCCTTATCAAGGAATAGAAGAATCTGAGCTAGGAGTCTATTGTATACACGAAGAAAGTCAACCTATTCCTAGCATCACCAAGCCAAACCACAAGGATGACAATGAGGTATGGCAGCTGTTTTTTGATGGATCGAGGAGTAGACAAGGCAGGAGGTGGAGCCGTGCTTATTTCACCTCAAGGAGTAAAGTATTATTCAGCTTTTAGATTTCAATTTGCATGCTCCAATAACACTGCTGAATATGAAGCCTTGGTGCAAGGGATGCATTGGGCAATCAAGAAAAAAATAAAGAACTTGCAAGTCTTTGGGGACAGTGAGCTGATTGTAAATCAGGTCAAGGGACAACATGCCCAAAAATGATCTACTCAAAGCTACAAGAACAGGTATGGGACCTCATGGAAGATTTTGAGGGTTTCTGGCATCAAAGCCATCCCTAGAAAAAGAATCAAGTCACCGACAAAGCTCAGCAGCAGCAGGGGGCAGCCTTTGACATTGTAGAAAACATTCAACAAGACAAGGTACAACCAAACATCCACGTGATTGTGAGGCCTTCAGTGCCGGATAACAATGTCAGTTGGCAGGTATTTGAGAATGACCAGCAAATCATCCACTTCTTGCAAGAAGAAGCTGAGTTCTCAGCTAAGAATCAAGAAAAGTTGGAACAACAATATGGTGACCAAGTGATACAGCTGAGAACTGACAAGCTGCCCAAGGGACTTATCACTTTGGAGTCCATTTTCAACCCCAATGATCAGTTTAGAAAGGAGAAAGCAAACATTCAGGTCAAGAGAGAAGATTCGGTATCCATCTTGGTAGAAGAGAACAAGCCATTGCAAATTGGAAAGATGACAACTGAGCAAGAAAGGTGTGAGTTCATACAAATATGTCAAGAATTCCCGACGTGTTTGCTTGAGCTATGAAGACTTGAAAGGTTTCAATCCCAACTTAGCTCAAAGATACCATCAATTGATCCAAATACTAAGCCTCACAAAGTGCAAACAGAGACCACCAATCCACACATGGAGCCTCTCATGAGGAAAGAATTGGACAAGCTGATTGAGTCAAGCAATTATATTCCCAATCAAGCATTCTAGTTGGGTTGCAACTTAGTTCCAAATGTAAAGAAGAGTGGAGAGATCAAAGCTATGTGTTGACTTCAGAGATTTGAATAGAGCCTCTCTCAAGGACCATTATCCACTCCCTTCCATGGAGCAAATATTACAAGTCGTAGCTGGTTCGTAAAGGTTTTCGCTACTTGATGGTTACTCAAAGCTTCAATCGATTATGGTAAAGGAGGAAGACCAGCTTCAAGACAACCTTCACAACCAAATGGGGCACATATGCTTACAAGAAGATGCCATTTGACTGCCGAACGCCGAGCAACATTCCAAATGAGCTATGGATATGGCATTCAAAGGCTTGATCAACAAGATAGTGCTGGTATACCTAGATGATATCACCGTCTTCTCAAAGAATGTCAGCAGACCATCTCTTTCACCTCAAAAAGTGTTTCGTAGGTGTAGAAAGTTTGGAGTGTCTTTGAATCCTAAGAAGTGCATCTTTCGCACATGAAGGGAAGCTCCTTGGCCATATTGTCTCCAAGGAAGGATTAGCAATTGATCCAGAGAGGGTCAAGCCATAAGAGCTCTACCATCGCAAGCCACAAGAAAGCCCTCTTCGTAGTTTCCCGGGAAGGATAAACTTTGTTCGAGGTTTGTCCCAGATTTTGCAGCCCTCACAAGCCCATCACCAAAATGTTAAAGAAAAGCATGGCTTTCAAATGGACGGCAAAGGCAAGGAGAGTTTTGAAGCAATCAAAGAAGCCATCTCCTGTGCACCCACTCTCATCAACCTGCATTTTTCCAAGGATTTCATCCTCTATGCATTTGGAGGTGATGACACTATTTCGCCATTCTCGTACAAGAAACAAAGATAATGATGAACAACCGATTGCCTTCTTCACCAGAGCCTAGATGATCGCAAGTGAGGTACTCTTTATTGAAAAACATGTGCTTGCAGAATCGTGAGCTTGAAGAAATTCAAGCATTTAGTCTCAAACAACAAGGTCCAGCTTGCTGGTCTCACATGTCAAGTTAAGGACTTCCTCCTCAACAAGGATTTGAATGAGAAAAGGGCAGGTTGATCACCCGTGTCATGGAGTATGACATTGAGATCAAGATCACCAAGCTGGTAAGAGGAAAAGGATTGTGTGAGCAACTGGTTTTGGGGAAGCAAAAAGAAGTATGCAACGAAGAAGAGGCTGTTTTGACAGTTCAAGACAGCCATGAGCCGAGTGACAGGCAAGAAGAAGACAATGCTGCCCCCACCCTCACTGACCCAAGGCATTATGCACTTCCTACAAACAGCCTATGCCCTCCGTAAATGAGCAAAGACCCAAAGGAGACATTTCAGTGTGCAGTCGTCCCGTATACCATCATGTTGATGGAGTTTTGTTCAAGAAAGATGTGAATGGAGTGCCGCGAGATGCATTAGCACAAGTCGATCCAAAGGGTATTAGAAGAATTTCATAATGGACCATCCGTGGCCATTTTGCACCGAGAGTGACAAATTTAAAAATCATGAAGGCTGGTTATTATTGGCCTAGAATCTTTAGTGATCAAGGCTATGCATGGATCAAGAGGTGTAAGAATTGTGCATTCTTCACAGAAAAGAGAGACTCGCTGCCCTTCCATTACATCCAATTACAAAGAGATCAGCCATTCATGCAAAGGGGGACTGACTTCACTGAGCCATCAATCCCACCCGAGCCAAGGGCACAAATGGATTTTGATACCCACGTACTACTTCACCAAATGGACAAGGCGTAGAGAGCACTCAAAGAGGCAAATGAGTCTAACATCTTAGACTTTTATGAGCAGATAACAACCAGATTTGGTGTACCTCGCCACAATAATTTCTCGATAATGCATCGGCATCATCGATCCAGGTGACCGAGTGGGCTGTCAAGAACGGTATTTACCTAAGCACTTCATCAAACTATTACCCTCAAGGTAATGGCCAGCCGAGTCTACAAACAAGAACTTGTTGAAGATCATTAGGAGGACTCTTGATGAGAATCAAAGGTCTTGGCATACCAAGCTGAAATCAGCCTTATGGGCTGATAGGATAACTCCCAAAAGATCCACAGTAACTCTCCATTTAGGCTTGTCTACTAAAGAGAGGCAATCTTGCCCATGTCACTTGAGTCACCAACGCTGGAACTCATGAAACAGCTGGAGTTGCTAGAGTTTGAGCCCATGGAGGTGAGGTATGCAGAATGATGGAGCTGCAAGAGATCGTAGATCGTGCATCCCAAGCAATGGAAAAGGATCAAGCTTTGATCAAGAAGACCTTTGATAGAAGGCCAAAGATAGATCTTTTCAAGTAGGAGATCTAGTGTTGAAATGGGATGTGGACAGAGCAAAACCGGAAGGCATTCAAAATTTGATGCCATTTGAGTGGCCCATACATGGTCACAAAGTGCAAGAACAACAATGCTTTCCAATTGGCCTCATCTGATGGTGAAGAACCGCAGATTCCAAAGAAATGGAATCTATCTCAAGCGTTGCTTTCTAGAGGGAGGTTCACTACATCTCAGAAATATTAGATTAGATTTTCTTTCCCCCAAGTGCTTGTGCACATTGTTTTGCTGTAGGTTAGTTTTGTTTTCCCTAAGTGCCTTGGCACAACTTGCTGTCCATGGAGATGTTTAGCATGTCTTTGCTTTCATCAGGTAACATTCCATCTTCCTCCTTGCACATTCTGAGTCAGTTTGGATTCTAAATAGAATATTTGATGACTCCATGCCCAATGGATTGCTTCAGGCAACTGGTCTTTTCATCTAAGCAGTGTGATGACCCGCCGAAGTCGCCAAATTGTTATCCAAAATTCACCCCCCAGGGTAAATTTGATAACCTGCATCAGAATATTCAAGTCCCAGGAAAATTGATTGATTCAGAGCAAAAATCAGGTTTCTAGGGTCCCTTCAGGAATTTTTCTAACTCTCCTGTCCAGGCTGAAAAGAGCAAGCTCTGAGAAAATGCGGAAAAAGGTTGCAGAAGGCAAGTAGGTTGATCCAGAAAAATTGTGAAAATCGGCTAAGTCCTAGTCCTAGGAGCAATTGGGACATTTGGGACGTCAAGGCGCGGATCGCCGAAAAGCCTCCAGGCGGCCCAAATAAAGAACAGGACATCTCGGGACAAAAGTACGCAGCAACGCGAGAAGCCGATCCGATCCCGAAAAAGAGAACTTTCACACTAACGCTTGGGACATCTCTGGGACAAAGATACCCGAACCGGCCGGTTCAAGGCTAAATGGGAACAAACAATCCGAAGCAAAGTGGGACAAGTGGGACAAAAAGGTGTGAACCTACGAACTAACTGAAATGGGAACAAACGCGAAGTCTGCGAAATGCGGGGGACATTTGGGACAATCGCTTGGGACATTTGGGACAAATGGACGCGAAGCCGGTTCGGCCGAAGAATTTATCACAAGGAGCACTGGGACATCCGGGACAAAAGACGCGAAGGGCGCGAAAAGAGCCGGGCAGGCCGAGAACCAATGAAATCATGACACGTGTCACAAGGGGAAAAAGTCCGGAAAAGTCAAAGGGGCGAGTTTTCGAGCACTGATCCGAACCAATGGGATAGTGCCACGTGTCCCAGCTAGGGCCCACAAGGAAATTTCAAAAGGAAAGCCCATGAAAGGTAGAGGAGAGAGAATTTCTCATCCAATCAGCACGTGCCACGTGTCATCCAGGTGGCAGAGCGCGGAAAGATTTCAAAACACGTTTTCACCTGTTTTGTGCCCTAAATCTTCAGATCGCCATAACTTTCGATCCAAAGCTCGATTTGCACGTTCTTTATATCAACGGAAAGCTGGTGAAATTCTCTACACGATTCCAGGGTCAATCTTGCATTTTGGAGTAGTCTGAGGGAGAAAATCGAGAAACGGCTCTAACACGTGTTCATGGCCAGAAATGACATTCCAAATGACTTGCATTTAATGCGTAATGGGTCGCATTCTCCGTAATCCACCAAAGTGACAGGGTATGGGTTTGTAAGGTCCCCCATGCCATTTTAATGCACCTGCAGTCAAGAAAGAATGGGCTCCCATGCCTTTGTACGTTTTCTGTCTCCTGGGTTCGACCCATGCAATGTAAAAAGCCAGATTTGGCTCATTCCAAAGGGGGAACATTTTTGGGCATAGCAGACTTCTTCTTTCACCGCCAACAAGTGATTGATGAAGGATCGACTTCCAAGGATTGTAATAGTTTTCTTTTACCTCTCTGAGGGTGTAATGCGTGTTTTTGACATTGAAATGATAATGCAAGCTCTGTGAATGGGTTTCAATCCTCTGTTTGTATTATTTGCTTGATTTCAGATACTAAATTATACATTATCAGTCTGTGTATGTTTTATGTTGTGAACTTTGGTCTGTGTCTATTTGCATGACAAATATGTTTCACCACTCCTTTTGGTGCATCACCATCTTTAGTTAGTTTCAATTTTTGCACTTCTACCCCTCGTCTCCTCGCAAGTTAGAATAGGATTAGGATCTAAACCTCCGTAGTTTTGCAAAATATAGATCTAAATCGCAGGAGTTTGAGGAACCAGCCTCTAACTGAGATTCCTCTCTCGCCTTCACAAGTCCCCACGCTTGAGAGAGGTTTCCATGTTGTGCAATCACATTGGATGCTAGAGTGATTAACCTAGAACCCCGATCTGCATCCGTGGGTGCAGTACTCACAATTTGAAAAATTTAAGGGAGACTTGAAACACCACTTTAAACACTCACATACATATGCTATTTTGATAAAACCATGCCTTCATACGTGTTCCATCCCATCTTCTTGGCAAACCTAATAAGGCTAATTAGGTCATTAGGTCTTTAACTAAAAACCATCACTCTAGATCAAATAAGTGATTTAAAAAAATCATGTTATTATTCTATCACTATCCAAGTTCATAAAAATTATCCATGATGTAAAATGATCAAACTCACTTCAAACCAAAAGAGTATCTTTTAGCCCTTCTAGGCCAAAATTTTTAGGGCTGCTTTGAGGACATGTATCTTCCATTTTCCTAACTCAGCAGTACACCAAAATTTTCATGTCCATCTAGATCATTTCCCAATGATTCTATAATAGTTAAAATTTCATCCTAAAGCTTCCACCTCAACCCTAAAACTATAAATCTCCACAAAACTAGGGTTTTCTCTCACTCCCATAAATAGCCTAACATGAAACCATCATCAAAATAACCACTAAGGAATTATCTTCAAGACCAAATCATCACATTATAATTTTTAGATCATTTGGAGATGATTTAGGAACATAAAAAGAGAAATTCATCAAGGTGTTAATTATCCTTTTGTCATGTTTTTGATTTGTTAGAGTTTCTTAGAGTCCTTAGTGAGACATTGTGAGTCATCTTAAGTTGATGAGAAGTATATAAAATTTAAAATTTCTCCATATTGTATTTTCCCTCCAAAATGGGATTTAAACTTGTAAATATTGAAAATGAGTAAATGTGGTTTTTCATGGAGTGGAAAGGAATTTTAATGAGTGGAAGGGCGGTAAAGATATCTAGTCATGTTGTCAAAAGTCCTTGGTTGAAGTTTGAGCCATTAAAAGGTCTAAAAATGATGCAATATGCGTATATTGGCCATGTATGGGCATGCGAGTCATATGAAGAGTTATTTAAGGTTGTGTATGGAGGGGGTGAGATAAATTTAAATGAGAAGGTAGTTAACATGCATTACTTGAGGAATAAGGAGAGGAAGATTGGAAGGAACATGAAATTTTGTATGGAATATACAGCTTTAATATTATAAACTCTATTTTTTCATTATGAACGAACCTCTTATTATACAATTCTTAGTTTTCTTGATGCCATGATCAAAGTATTTATGATATTCTTGAGGAGTGCATAGATTTATTTTGTTTCCAAATAAATTTCATGAAGGTTGGATAGTGAATACCATGTTGCTAGCATGTAAGTCAATGCATGGACAGTGTAAACAATGAAACTATGTCTTTGCAAGGATATTTGATATATTGATTTGTGATCAATGATGAAGTGTTGTAAGGTTAAATATGTGGTAGATGGTGAATTTTCAAGATCTTGAAGATTATTATTTTGGATTATTCTTAGTTAAATGGATGTAACCCATAAGAGATTAAATATGTTATGGTTCCTTATAGTTTGATGGTTAATCCATTACCTTCTTGCAAAAAGTGGTGTGTATGTGCATGAATTATAGGGAAAAGAGTTGTCTCCAATGATATTAAATCACGATTTAGGTTTATATAACAAAAATATTCTTAGTTATTTCAATTTGAAGGTTGATGGTTTTAATATCATGTCCTAACGTGTATGCAAGCTAATTTTGGATTGAAATTGGTGTTACTTGCATTTTTAATCATTACTAGAAGCTCGGAACTATGAACAAGGGTGAGAAATACTTAGGGATAAATGTTGAAGCCTTGAATACATGTATTTGGATATATATATAGTTTTTGAGTATCTCAAGCTAGTCACGATAGCACAACTAGGGTTGGGAGTCAAATGTGTGTTGGAACCTTTTAGAGTTGAATTCACACTTCAAATTTGATAGTAGAATTCTTAACACCTCCTAAAAACATACTTTACAAGAAATTTTGAATGGAAATGCTTGAATTTTGAGTTATTGATGACAGTTGGCTGAAAAGACAGCTTTATCACAAAGACAAACCTAATTAGTAGATCAACATTTGAAAGAAAAAGTATTGGGTATAGAATTCAATCAAGAAAATTTGCATGGAGGATAAAAAAGAAAATGGGTGTCTAGATTTGTGTTGAATGTGTCTTGAAACCTATAAAATCAATATTTATGCTTGAAAATGCTTGAGAGCAAGACTAGTAAGGGTTAATGTACTAGGAAGGAGGAAAGGGAGATTGAGAGAAGAAGGTTAAGAGTTAGGACATCAAATTTATCACACACCATATTAATGAAAAAGGGTAGTTGAGAAAATTTTAATTTTTTCTAGGCATGCATGGATAATTCAAACTATGAAAACACCAGAGTGATTGTTCTTAACAGAAATACAATCCATTTTTGGAAGAAGAGAATTTTTTTTAGAGATTTACTTCATTACATTATCTCAATGATAGTTATTTTGCATTGAAATGAGTGCATGAAGCAGGGAATAAGTTGGCGGATTCTAGATAAGATTCAAAAGGAAAAAATATTTCTTGATTGGGTCAAGATATCAATAAGCTAGTAAAGGGAATATGAGAATAGATAAGAAAAAATGGATTCTTTATGAAATTTCATCATCTTGGAAGTTTGAATTCGTATTGTTTAAGGTGAATGAACATGGTTTAAGTAATTATAGAAGAAATATAATGCTTGGTGGTCAATTTTACATGTTTAAGAATAAGAGTAAGATATTCAAAATAATGGGATTAGATAAATGAAGATATTCATATCTTATTAAATTCATGAAATTTTAATTGAGATATACATCAAGAGACCACACCATGCATTTTTATCTAGTCGCTCTACTAGGAGGGTTTTAGCTAGGGTTTTACCACTGTCTAAATTCTTAAATTTTTTTCATAAATATGGGATGACCAAATAAACTCATTATTTTTGGAAAAATTCTATACTCCATGAAAAACATCCCACAAAGCCTTAGAATCCCATCCGAACCCACACATGTGGGTGAGAAATACAAGATGACATATCAAGCTAGTTTTAGCTTCATAAGAGCTTGGTTTTGGAAAAAACATCATAAAATGAAAAATATTAATCATACCAACCTAATTTTTTTCCCAAAACACCATAGGGACCTCCTCCATGAATTATAACTCTCATCCATGCTCAAATACAACTACAAATCTCGAACCACTAAGACTTACTCGTGTCTACATGCCTTATTCTTAAGAAAATTGTTACAAATGACCATGAAACATCATCAAACCTCTGAATAATGACATGAAAATCCTCATACGTGTGCTATGAAACATAATTAAAATTTTCCCATGCTTTTTATGACTTCCTAATGTGTATCACATGACACCATGCTAAAACACATGCACTAGGTCTAGGAATAGGCCTAGAATGAGCAGACTCAACCATGAATTCTCATGAACTCGACCATGAATACCTCGTACATACTACTCATTAACACCTCTTACAAACCACATGTACAATGTATGACCTCATGAATACCTTCAAAAACTTTGGAGTGGCCATGCATACTTGAACCATACTCAAGACCATGCCAAGACACCATAACAACTACACTAAGACTGAGACACTACCAATCAACATTCATGTTTGACTATGATTGACATCTCATGGAGAATCCTATGACACTAAAAATACCTTTTTGATTACTAAACTTTGACATCAATGAAAACACCATAAACACAATGTCCAACATAGATGTGTGTAGATCGGTGAATGGATGATAAAAGAGTGTTCTATACTTTGCTTTATTTCCCCATTGAATCATTTGGATGACCCAAATGATCTAGATTGTTCCAAGGGAGTTCCCCTCAAGTAGATGGGTGACAAAATAAATTTGTGAGAATCCTATTACTAGGAATAATAGAATATTTTCACGTGAGAGACAAGAAAAATGAGCTCGTAAAATGGGAAACATATGGTCGAAGGCCAAAATAAGGGATTTAGGATGTGAATTATGGTTGGAATAAGGTTTAAATATAAGGGATATGTGGTTGAGGTGAGGATGGTAAAAATATAGGATAGAAATATGATGTTGATTTATAATTTTATATAGATTTGGATGAGGATGGGATTAACCTTGCTCATAGCTTGAGCTTCCATTCGGATTTGGTAATTTAGAGCAATCTATTTGTAACATGGCCTTATTAAATGGGTAAGGAAAATTTCCTCAAACTTAAATTTATCGGTATGTTTTTGTAACCCCGTGATTTTTTTCTTTCATGTTATTCTATTCTTGTGTGAATGGAGTGTTTTATGGAGGGGTATCTATGATGTAGTTGATTGTTTGACTAGGATTATTTTTCTCTTCATCATGCGAATTGTTGGAAACCTTAGAAGCTATGTGATCAAGTTATTGTGTCATTTAATGATTTTTTTCTAACAAAGCTTCATTGATGTGTGATTTTTTTTTTATTTCATTCAAGATTTTCTAAACAATGAATAAAATTTTCTTCACCAAAATAAGAAGGTAGATTCACCCCCATTTCTAGGATGAAAAAGGTCTTGGTATTTATTTAGTCATAATAATTTTTCTACTTGTTCTTTTTCTCCTTCTCCATCATTGAGTTTTGGTTTTCTTACCTCATTATCTTCATTTGAACTATTGTTTCCAAGAGGATTAAATCCATCAGGGTTATTGTAAATATTGTATCTCTTATTGTGAGTAACCACCATGTTGCTAATAGGTAAGAACCTAGGTAAGATCAAAAGTTGGATAAGTGGTTAATCATATGGGATAGGATTGGATTTTTTTTTTTACTAGGTTTTGACTTGTAAATGATTTTAATGAATTGAGTTCTAGTTTGATAAAAAAGGATCTATACCCAAAGGATAAAATTTAGTTTTGGATGGGGTAGATTGGATTATCGATTTTGATTTGATTTGGATGGTGTTTGTGGAAGAATTTTTTTGATCTATAAAATTTGATTCAAAAATAAAAATAATGTATACAAACAACAAGCATTTTTTATATGTTTTGGCTTAAGAGGTAGAATACTGTCGAGAAGTGTAATGTTTAATGTGAAAAATAGAATGTTGTGGAATAATGGATGCAAGGATCTTATCACTCCAAATAGATACATCATATAAGTGGCACAAGGAACCCTTAGAATACTGAAAGAGACTCACCAAATCAATAATGACCCACTTAGAGGAGTTAATCACCACTCCAATGAGTGGTTTTCTTAAATAGGTGGTAGGGTAATGAGGGAATGAATATGTGTATGGTGTCCTTATATCTCCTAAAATAATTTACAAGGAAGATGTCATAGACTTCACTATTATATCTATATTATGCATATGCTCATAGTAACCCATCATGATATCTTTACCTGTAAGCGGGGAAAAAGTGAGGAAAATGTTGAACATTGTTTTGAGACTAAGTCTTAAGTGAAATCAAATGAAAATGAATTTGTGCATGGTGGTGAAATTAAAATCACCAGTGTAGCTAAGTGGTGATGAAATCCATGTTGCTACATGCAAATACAATGTATGAATGGTTACAAGCAAGTTCTTTCTAAATTTAACAAAAAGAAATGTAAAAAAAAAAAAACACAAAATATTATACCTAACTTTTATAAAAAAATTAGTTCTATCTTTGAAAAAGGAAACCTTTATGCAAACGCTGTTAGTAATTTTTTTCTTTTTTACTTTGACAAGATTCCTCCAAATGAAGCAATCCTGCACGAAATTGACTAGAAGTTTTTTCTACCCAGAAAATTTTGCAATAAAAGATCTTATTTATTTCTAATTCTCAAAATCATCTAAGGGTGAAATAGAAGAGATTACATGGATTTTAATATTGAAATAAAAATTGATGATTTAGTGAAATAACTAATAAAATAATCTCAGCGCATTTTGACTCTCAAGATCACCTAAAGGTGCAAGAGAAGAGAATACATGGATTTGATTTTAAAAGTGAAATGATTAAATACTTAGAAATGAAAGTGAAAAACAGCTTAAACTAGTTAGGCAAAAATGATGATAATAAGTGTTATAGTCTATTATTTTGTATAAACATGCAAAAATAGATAGGAAAATAATATAAAAATAACATGGAATGATTTAACTCAATTCTAGAAATCTACAAAAAATAAAAATTTGACACAAAGTGATAACATATGTAGAAAAATGGAAATGAAATTATAACTTATAGAAACACACTTGTATATTCATGTTATCACATATTTGAAGAAAATTAACACACTCAAAAAGAAATATAGGTAAGTAAATAGAGACACATATCCGTAAACGAAGACGTGGATATGTCCAATTCAAAGAGAATTAGGTGAAAGAAAACTAGTACAAGAAATTAAACGAAAATATACGTAGTGCAACAGTGAGAGATGCAGATCCATAAAAAAGTTAGAAAACTTAATTACAATAACATAAATCATGAAGTATGCTAGCAAAAATATGACAAAAGGAAGCACAAACCACCTATACCTACACCAATTTTTTTTTAATATGACCAAAATGTATGGGTTTTCTCAAAATTATCATAAAATATCTCACTAGATGACCTGTAAATTGATCATCGATGATGTCAAGAATGTCTCATAGCTCCTTGTTCCACTTTGTTTTCATCTAGTTTTGGTGTTCTTTGCATTAAAAGCTATTAGGTATATTTTACAAATAATTCCAATATAACTCAATCTAAATAAATTATCTCAAAACTTCAAGGATAATTTAATGTACCCTTTAAGGGTTTAGTCATCATACACAAGTTTCAACTAGAGTTTATTTTCTCAAAGTCTGGTTAAAACAGAGTAAGGAAAATCCTACTAGGACTAAAATTAGAGATATATGGTTATAATGAAGATAAATGGAGTTTGATTGACCTTGATTTCAAAACCAACACCTTCTAAATGTCTTTAAGAGTGATATATATCAATCCTAGATCTTGAAACATCAAGTTCACCGAGAATATGACCAAAATATAGTCTTTTAACCCTATCATGACTGTCAAAATTATATCATTCATATATTCCTCTACACATGTAATTAAGACATGATATTTTGAAAATGTACTCCTCTTTTAGGGGTAGAGAAATATTCCAAATTTTAGTCAATTCGTCAGGAAGGAATTTTTTATCCATTACCATAGTTTGAACCCACGTGCTTTCAAATTAGTATAAAACCCTATATGTAACTTTCGCTCCATACCTCGTCCTAAAAAGAATATGGGACCAGTCGGTAGATAGGTATCTACCAATTTTATCCTTGAAGTTCCTTGACAAGAACAAATAAAAAAGAGGTGGTAGGTCAATGACTTATACATCTTGTAAGATGGTGACATTGGTGCTAGCATGCAATGTGAGATTCAACCCTTTGATCACTCCAACTATTCCCACTACTGTTCCATCTAGTGATACCACTCCTTTAGAGACCGGCTCATACTTTAGGCCCAATTGATATGATATTTGCTTTGGCATTATCGAGCTACTTGTTCCCCGAATTGATCATACAATTATGCACTAAGTTATTCCTATGATTAAAGACACATAGAATGGCGAGAGGATTTAATATTTTTCTTGGTGAACCTCCTTCTTGTTTTATTTCATTAGTGAGGAATTTCTACTGATTTTTGGATGTCTCATTCGAGCTAGACCAATTGGCCATTTTTTCTTGTAGTAGATCTCATTGCCCTAGAATTTCCAGTGAATCCCACATGGAAAGGTTAACATTCATCTTATTTATTTGATCAGTGATGTTGAAAGTAGGTGGACTATCCTCATGCTTCCACTTGCTTCACACAACCTTTTCCTACACATGAGCTTGTACATGGGCTGTTATAACCAATGCTTTAGGTTGATTCTATGGATTTGGGGCTACTATTACATTACTACTTGCTTTGGGGCATGATAGGACACTGAGAAAAAATTAGATTAGAGGAATATCATTCCTCTATATTTCTATTTTTGGACCTTTTATTAGATTCCACACCTTGAGAAAGATACTAATTCATACCGCATAAATATTCAACTTACTAGTTCAAAAGTGAGGTCTCACTTGGAGGTGCCTCTTGAATAGCCACTTGCTGATTTTCATCCTTTTTGGTTTCTTGATTCATTCCAATAGTTGGTACCATAAAGGCTTAATTTAGTACACCATTGAAGCATGTTTCTTGATTGTGGGGTTGACTACACAAGAAGCACCATTCATACTCCTATGCAATTTTATCCATTTTTGAATTTTTGATTTCTTCTTGGAATTATTTGGTATCGTGGTGGCATGCAAAAATAACAAAATGATATAAATTAAATTTTTCCTTTTCACTATTTTTGGGCCAAAATTTCATGATTGTGGGCCCCGAGGATGATTTTTCACAGAGACAGATATTAGGAGTCTCATTAAAACCCATAAGAGTAAAAATTCCTTGTATGGTTTCTAAACTATCCGAAATCACCGTAAATTATCCAAAAACCTAAAATTTCACTTGTAATCCCCGCATTATTTCTTGATGCCCGTCCATTGTTGGAGTCCACCACACTTGTCCATTTTTACTGGGAAAAAATGGATAATAATTTTGGCAACTTGCGGGAAATAATCCTTGATAGATGTGATTTGCCAATAGCAAGTCTCCATTGGGAATGGAGTCATTGTGGATAGCCCGAAACCGATGAAAACCTTTGAATCCTCGTCCCCAAAATCTTCTTGAAAATACCAATGGACTTGGAATTGATCCGTCTCTTACAGCTTTCCAATCTTTATAAGAAAATTTTAAATTTTGCATGAGTGGAATATTTATTTTATTTTTAAAATTTCCCTCTTCCTCCATCTCTACAAATTGATCCACTTGGGGTGCATAATAACACCTAGACCTGCCTTCAATATCAAATTCCTACGACTACCTATAAAACTAGTTTTCCTCTTGCGTATGTTGCTCAAAGAACTACTAAGACCGCAACTTCCTACAACTCATAAGATGTTTAACTAAACCAGATCCAAAGGATGAGTAAGGAAAATTTGAGGTTGATCTTCTTCTTAAAACTTAAGAGGATCTTGAATGAATTGGGGAAGGCTTCTCCTTAAGACTTACTTTCTTACTTTGCAGAGGCACTAAGCTCAAACCTTGACCGGTATGAAGGACAAGAGAATGAAAACCCTAAAATGGTCCCTAAATCTATTTTTAGTTTCTCTACATTTGAAACCTTTCAAGGAATGTAACTATTCCCTAGAACTTTGAGCTTCCTATTACAACATTCCCTGGAGGTATACCGAATTTTTACAAAGGAGACAAATAGGAGAAATAAAATGTGTGCCTCAAGTACTTAGGAAACCGAAACCTATTATATGAAAAAAATGTGCACAAACACTTGGAGGAATTTAAAATCCTAAACTAATATGTACAAGGGTGAGAATTCTTCCTTTTAGTAATAGTGCTTGAGGTAGATTCCATTGACTAGAATCTGTAGTTCTTCTCCATCCAACTTGGATAGCTAGAAAACATTTCTACTTTTACATCATGTGACCATGTAGGGGCCACTCCATATGGCATCAAACTTGGAATGTTTTCTTGGCTTAGCCTGATCCGTATCCCATTTCAGATCAAATCCCACTCTTGGAAGGTTGTAGCCTTATCCTTCTTATAAAATCTCCTTTTGATCAAATCTTGATCCTTTTCTATGGTTTTAATTTCATGCTCTCTTAGCTCTTCCAACTCCATGAGTTATGCATACCTGACTTCCAAAGGATAAAATTATGATAACTCCCGTTTCTTTAGGAGTTCTAATGTTGGAAACTCAAGAGATATGGGAAGCCTAGCCTCCTCTCCATACACTAACTTGAAGGAGAGATGCTAGTAGACCTATTTGGTGTGATTCTATCCACCCACAAGGATGATTTGATCTTGGTATGCCATGTCCTTTGGTTTTTGTCTAAAGTCCTTCTACGATCCTTAGAAAATTATTATTTGTGGAGTTCGCTTTACCATTACCCCGAGGGTAATAGTTAGAGTAGATGCTCAAGTATATCCCTTTCCTAATAGTCCACATAGTGATTTTGGTGCCAAGGAATGCTAGGGAATTTTCTAATATGATAGTGGTCGGGACACCAAATCTGGTCACTATCCCTTTGTAGAAGTCCAATATGCTAGAATTATTTTCCTCCTTGAGTACCACCGCTTTGGTCCATTTGGTGAAATAGTCCATCGCCATTAAAATCTACTTGTGGCCTTGTCTTAAATTTGGATTTATGGACCCGATGAAATACAATCCCCACCGCATAAATGGTTGATCGACCGAGATTGGGTGGAGTGGCTATGCTACTAGCTTCTCATTTCCTATGAATATTGCACATTTCTTACATTTTTTGATCCATGTATAAAAGTCACTAAACATTGTGGGCCAATAGTAACCAACCTTCATGATATTGAGGGCTATTACTCATGGAGAAAAATGGCCTCTAGCTTCCCCATCGTGGTAATCATGTAACACCTTCCTATTCTCGATTTGTTCCAATGTACCTCAATAAACCCATTTAACATCCTTTTTGAATAGAATACCATTATTGAGGACATGAATAATTTCTTGGAGTCTAAAATATATTCTCCTTGTTTTTCTCAGCTCTGAGGACATAAAACTTTTTACAAAAAAATCATCATTTCTCGAGTCCAACAGGGAGCAGTACACCATCAATTACTTATTCTTAATCATCATATAACACCAAAATAGATTATTCTTGATTACCTAACTCAACATGTTTATTAGAAGCCAACTATTCACACAAACATTTTCCACATATCAATTTAGTCAACATGATTTCTATGTCATAATCCATCACACGAGTAATACAACATGCACTTTTCTCATTCAAATACTTGTTTAGGAGGAAGTCCTTGACTCCGCATGAGAAAGTAAAAATGAATTCTGTTGTTTGAAACCAAGTGCCTAAACTTCTTCAAACTCCTGATAACATCAAGGACATGCTTCTCAATGAAAGAATACCTCACCTCATAATATTCTAAGATCTCACTAAAGAAGGAAATGGGTTTTGTGGATCCTTTCTTGTTCATCTACAACAAGATAGTTGAGATTGTATCTGAACCACCAAAGGTATAAAGTTTTTTTGGGAGAAATCTAGTTTGATGAGATTTGGAGGTTATAAAATTGGATGTTTGATGGCCTCAAAACTCTCCTTTCCCTCTTCTATCCATTTGAATGACATACTCTTCTTCAACATCATGGCCAATGGTTTAACAAGAGTGGAAAAATTTGGCATGAACCTTCGGATGAAATTGATCCTCCCTAAGAAGATTTGGAGATCCTTCTTTTGACTAGGAAATGGTAGAGCACGGATGGCTTCAACTCTCTATGGATCAATTTTCAGCCCTTATTTAAACACTATGTATCCCAAGAGCTTTCCTTAATGTGATAAGAATATACACTTCTTCAGATTTAGAGACACTCCAAATCTCCTGCATCTTTAGAATACTTTCCTAAGATGGTGAAGGTGACTTGTTGCATTATTGAAAAATATAGTGATGTCATCTAAATACATAAGAACTATCTTGTTTATCAACCCCTTCAATTCCATGACCATAAACCTTTGGAAATGTTCCCGATATTTGAGAACCCAAATGACATATTCCTATTATTGTATGTACCCCATTTTGTGGTGAAGGCCGTTTTGAACTAATCCTCCTCTTTAACCATAATTTGATTATAGTCCGAGTATCCATCTAGGAGAGAGAATATTTATGAACCAACTACTACCTATAAGATTTTCTCCATAAAAGGAATCAGATAATGGTCTTTAAGAGAAGCCCTATTCAAGTCTCGAAAGTCCATGCACAATCTGATTTTTCCATTTATTTTCCTGACCGACACTAGATTAGCAACCCATGAAGAGTGCTTGATTGGAAAATAATGTTTTCCTCAATGAGCTTGTTTAGTTCCTTCTTCATGAGAGGCTCGATATGAGGGTTAAATGGTCTTTGTTTCTGTCTAATAGGCTTAGCTTTTGGGTCCAATTCAATAGTGTGTTGTGCTAACTTGGATTAAATCCCCTTAATTCCTCGTAGCTCCAAGAAAATACATTTGGGAATTCTTGGAAAAGTTGTATGAAATTAGATTTTTCTTGCTAAGGCTTACTTTTCCAATTTGGATTACTTTACCCTCTCTAACCAAAATGGGCTCTGAATCTTCCCCCTTTACTTGAATATTTTCCTTTTCCTTCTAGAATTGATCATTAGGATTGAAGATTGACTCTAATGTCACCAAGCCTTTTGGAAGCTTATTCGTACTTAATTAAACCACTTGATCACCATACTGCTGCTCCAATTTATCTTGATTCCTTGAAGAGAACTCAACTTCCTCCTATAATAAATTGATGATTTTTTGATCACTTTCGAATAATTTCTAACTTGTGTTGTTGTGTAGAACAAATGGATTTAATATCACTTTGACATGAGGCTAAGTTTGATAATGCATGAGACTCTTAACAACATCTAATGTTTCTCCAATTGCTACAAGCATGTCTGCAACCTCATTCTTCTTCCTTGAGATGGAAACGATATTGAATGCCTTGAAATCTTTAATGAGGTCCCACACCCTACTCTTATAGCTTTGAGGAGACCATTTTTTCTATATTTAATCCTATAACTTGGTTCATAACCAGCTTCACTATCTCCAAATACTGTATATTTTTAAACCTCTTTTTCTTTCCCAATGCAATCCATAGATCAATGCTTCATACTCAATTGTGTTAAGAAAAACAGAACTAGAATTGGAAATATGAGTAATACTTGTTACCTTTGTTGTCCGGATTTTTCATTCATTATCAAATTAATGAGCTATCTACTAAAGAAGCTACACAACTCAAAAATTTTGGAGGTTTTATGCTACCCCGATGTTTGATTATGGATCCTTACTATTGTAGCAAGATGAGATCTGTAAGTAGGATGAAAAGATTTTTATTAGATAATTTTGGTGAGGGTTTCTTGACAAAGCGGACCTAAGAAGCATCAAATTCCTTGGTGGATGTAAACCTCATTAGTTAAATAAAAGAGACGTACAAAAATAAATATATATTGTTAATATATAGAGACCGAAAGAATATAAAATATGAAATCACTATTAATTGAATTAGATGTCAATTTGACTAAAACAACTAAAAATTAAACATACGGGCCTGGTTTGATGACAAACCAGACTATACAGAGGTAGGTTGATAGTGACTTAGAGACTGGATCAAGAAAATAAGAGAAATATACAAACTGCGGAGATCCGAATGTAATTTGGAAGCTACAACATGCCGAGGATGCTCAAATAAACTTGTAGAAGAGGTATGAAGGAAAAGAAACTAGGTAAAAACATAAATCAAGGATTAAATGGAAGGATTGAAACCAAGACCTTGGTTAACGATGATTGGGTGTAAACAGGTTGATTTTGTTGTAATAGAGGAACTGGATGAGGATTACATAAAACATGCAAGGGCATAAAGCTTAGTTAGGGATGGGAAAAAGGTTATGAATAGAAAGAAAGGTTTGCTAAGGCCAAGTTGATGGAAAGATGTTAGGGTCAATGATGACTATGATAGAGTTGGATAAAGCCAAGGAAAGGTAAGCCGGATGGGAAACCCGCAAGTATAGGTTTGTGAAAGGAGGTTGATGATGAAGCTGCGAGTGTTGTTATTGATGATCTAAACCTACAAAATATTAGATACAAGAAATACCAAGATAATATGACAAAATCTCACAAACTCACAAGATAATATGTAACATGACGACAATCTCACAAAACTCCAATCATGATTAATGCATGCATGTTGTAAGGAGGTCTAAGAGGTCTTTAATGGCTTCTGGAATGTTTAGGCATGAAGGATTGTCTGCAAGCTACAAGAGATCTTCCTTATTTTACCCGCATTTGATTGAAATAATTATAAAGTAAGTGTTACCTAGTCTGGGTTGATGGTGACCTAGACTGTGTAAAGGTAGGTTGATGGTGACCTCTGAGGATGAATGCAATCTCGTAGATAAAATATGTAGACTTGCAAGGTCTCGTAAAGATTTGGAAACTGATCAAGACTCAGTAACTCTGTGTAAAAGGATTTGCAAAAGAGAACCAGAGGTAGAGAAGTAGGATAAAGGATGGAAAAGAGTAGTTAGGATAGGTTAATGGATAAAAAGGGCCCTGCTCGATGGTGACCAGGGAGGATCAATAGTGACTATATTAGGAAATTGAAAATTTGAGGATGAAAAGATAAAAATGGCAACTTGTAAGAAAAAGGAGTTGTAGGAGAAGGCTACTAAGTGTTTCTGAAGCTTCTATGTACTTACAAGATGTTAGAAATAAAGCATATATGATAATATGATAAAGATATGGAAAGGAATATGATAATGATAAAAAGATATCATGAAAATGATCATGAGCAATGCAAGCATGCTTTGGAGGGATGTCCAAGAGGTCTATGGATGTCTCAAAACTACTCAAGCACAAGGATGCTCAGGTTGGGAGAAATATTGAGGATTGCATGCATTTGATTTCTTTCCCGATGCATAATGGAAAGAAAACACTCGGTTTATAGGGGTTGACTTGCGCATCCGGGATGGGTCGCATCGACTACGGGAAAGTTTCCCCAATGGGCATGATTTTTTTATTTTGATGGGATTTTGGTGTTTTTAAAGATTGGGCAAGTGCTTTAAAGCATTAGGTGGGAAAGGGATGAGATATGGGTAGTTAGGGCATAAAAATAGATAGGATAAAATCTAGAAAAGCAAGGGGATTTATGTGTAGGATAAAAGCATCCTAATTAGAAGGTTGGTTAGGGAAATGAGAATTTAAATGATTAATTAATTAACATGAATTAATTAATTAATAGGAATTAGGCATGTGAGATATTAAATGATTAATTAATTAATGAAGATTGGATGGGCATATGATTAAATTAAATTAACAATAAAAAATGCGCACGCGGGTAAATGAAGGCATAGATACCAATTTTAGGTGTCTACATTTTCCCCCTTTTTTTGAGTGGTTTGTGCTAGAAAGCCATGAGACAAAAAAAAAAGGGTTGGATGAGGATAAAGGATTGATGATAAGATCCCCTCAAATGGGGGATCGATGATGTCAAAGGAAATCAATGACGTGTTTGAAAAAAGGTAGATGGAAAAGGGTGGGTGGGTGATGAAAAGATGGGTGAAAGCATAACCAAGGAAAGATGCCCCAGGTAAAAAGGATCGCAATATGGATAAAAACAATGAAAATGAATTCAATATCACATTGGTAGAGGATAATTGAGGTCTTAATGGAGATGAGCTACAACGTCTACATGGACCAAAGTGAGTTGGTGAAAATCAATGAAGTATGGATGCAATCCAAGATGAACAGAGGGTCAAAGGAAAGTCATCAAAGTATATGCAACTATAAGTGAAAGGGTATGCAAAATCCTTAGTACACAAGGAACCAAGTGAATAGGTATTTGTCCACAAGGAATGAGAATAAAACATATGGTGCCCACTGGGACAAAAAAATGGCCGAGAAGGAAAAATGAAAAAGTGAGTGATGAAGTAATATGCTCAGAAGGAGAAGTATGGCCAAGAAGGTAGAAATGAAATATTCCCCAAGTGGGGAAAGGTATGGCTGCAAATGAAAAAATGAAAAATCAAATATTCCCTAGTGGGGAAAGGTATGGGAGTAAAGGAAAAAGGAAAAAGTATGCCCCGAGAGGGAAAAAACATGGCCACAAAGGAAAAAAAAGGAAAATTCAAATATGCCCCAAGTGGGGAAAGGTATGGCCACAAAGGAAAAAAAGGAAAAGTATGCCCCAAGAGGGGAAAAGCATGGTCACAAAGGTGGACTTGGATGAAAATAATGGTTCTCCAAGGGTAGGCACAAATATGGCCACAATAGTGGACTTGATATAATAAATGTAATGCCCAAATGGGAAGATGAGTATGGCCTCAAAGGAGGACTTCATGCGTGAATCGGATGGGATCATAAAATAAAATGACCAAAAGAGGAGTGATTATGGCCACGAGCGTGGAATTTGAGGGCAAAATAGGATTAAAATTCTGACGTAATAATAGATATGGACATGGTGTGGACTTAGAGAGTATGTATTCCCTGAGGAGGAAGAAATAATTGAAAATGTTGTATGAAAATGCCCGAAGGGAAAATAGAGATGATGAAAAGTGGACTTAATTATCAATAATCAATGATTCCCTTGAAAGGAATGCAAAAGAGAGGGGAGAAAGCTTGAAATGGTTATTGTTAAGGCCAGTCGACACCGACGAGGCCAATTGACAAATGACCCGAGGGGGTTTATGACGACCATATGTCGGTGGGCTATATAAGCCTAGGGATCAGCTGATAATGCTCATTTTCATGCACAAACTTAATGAGAGAGAGAAAAAGTGATAAAACAAAGACCGAGAAAATGAAGGGCTCTAGAGCCGTGAGGAAATGCCGGAGGATGTGAAGGTTGGTGAGTAACAAAACTCATGGTTGTTTTTTATTTAGTTTCATGTTTTATTTATTTATTTATTTTTGTAAAAAGAGGATGATGCTAGGGGTGGTTGGCGGTGACCTAGCCCTAAGGAACATTGAATGACCCTAAGACACGTCAAACCGACTTGGGTCAAGCATTAAATAGGGTTAGATTGGCTAGATTAGGGTTTAGATTGAAATTTGGATGAAACTTTGGATGGATTTTTGGATTAGAGGTCTAATGTATGCATGCTTTTCTTGTGATTGCAGGCTAGAGAGACCTTATATTTGAGATATTGAGTGCCTACTCTATATGAGTAGATCATAGGAGATGTGACAGATGCCAAGAGGGATCATTTGTTTGTAGTTGGATTAAGAGGATTTATACATTATCAAAGGATCCCATAGGATGTGAGGCTTATGATTGCTTTGGTTGAGAGGTGGGATAGGAAGACATGTAAATTTTTGTTTAGGACAGGGAGATGAATATCACCCTAGAGGATGTGTATCGGATTCTCAGGCTACTGATATAGGAGGAGAAGATAGTTCTCATTACTAGTGATGATAGATTGGCAGTTTTGACATGGCTATTTAGAGACGATGCGTCCCGTATCATATTTTCTTTGAGGGATTTTTCCTATGAGAAGATATATGAGGATGGGGTAGAACACAATAAGATAATTTGCATGGTGATAATGGTAGTGTATTGCTATGATTTTTCAGACTTTAGAAGAGCTCATTTTGTATGGGCGTTGACTATCAGTAGTGGCTAATATTGTTTATCATGGGACTATATTCTCTTTTGAACTGCACTATTGGCTTAGGTTTGCCATGAGCTATTTAGATACAGGGCAGGTATGAGATCAAGGTTAGATGTAGGCTTCTTTCTTCACTACTGGGATTATGAGCATATTGCTGTGATTAGAACACTAGGGCTTTCATTAATCACAAGAGACCATATTCAATTAAAAGTTATATTTTTGAGATGGAGGATTGATCAACCCTTCGAGACATGGGCAAGAGAGGGGTAGATTGGTATGTAGATAATATTACGAGAGTTGATGTTGATCAAATTAGGTGGCAACCATATCGATATTTACCCGCATGGCCATGGGAAAATGTAGAGTTGGCCAACATGAGATGACTAAGGTGGGTGTATGAGAGATGGCTAGAGATGATTGACATCGTTCAGGTTTAATAGGGTGAGACAATAATTTTGATTCATTTAGTTAGTGCCTCATGATCTGATTTTGTACAGGAGGGAGGATTTGGATAGAGAGATGCTAAGTCCTACTATGGAAGACCCATTGGAGGAGGAGGTTGCGCCATGGGATGATGATGATGATGTTGGAGTAGGAGTGGGATACTTTGATTGGCATATGAAAACATGGGCAACTTGGGTGGTTGAGGAGGGAGGAGAGGAGGAGATAGAGGAGATGGAGGTTGAAGTTTACGTGGTGGAATTCTTGCGTGCCAATCTAGATCAGATGAGAGTAGAGAGAGATATAGCCTTGCAGTAGTGGGATGCGTCACTCAAGGGAGAGATTGAATTATTTAAGAAATAGATCACTACCATAGGAAGAGAGAGGCCTATAAGGATTTTTTAGGATATTTGGCTACTATTGTAGTGATAGAGACAACTAGTGGTGTTCGTGTAGCACCACAAGGATCAAGATAGATGACACACCCTGACATGATTGGGATGGATATTTACTTAGTGTTGGCCATTGAGGCCAAATATTATGAGAATATTATGATCTATAAGCTACCTTAGGCACTAAGATATTGAGATAATATCTAGACACGGATGAAAGGTGGAGTTGGGTCATCGAGAAGTATAGCAAGCATAGCTCAGCCACGACGAGAGGAGGGAGGCCAGGAGGGTGGCAATGGTGTGCAAGGTTTAGGTTTTATATCTTCCCCAGAGGGAGAGGACTTGATAGCCTCATACCGATCTAAAAATCAGTTTTAACTAGCGATTGTGCACCCACTTAACTTTTCTTTGTATTGATTTTTGATATAAAAATTGAATATTATATATTTTTGTATTTTTAATAAAATAATTAAAACTGAAAGTACTGTGTAAAAATAGAAAATAAAGAGATGAATCACCAACAATTTGACACAAGAATTGATAACGGAGTTCGACACTTGTGGCCTATGTCTTCGGTCCAGTTGAATGGGACCAATATATTAAAATATTGAAAATAAATCTTTACAAATATTTCTACAAGAATCTGATCTTCTCATCACATTCCTCTACCAAAAATAATATGAGTCACTTTTTACTTCATCTCAAAATTCCATCCCTAGCTCAAGTTATGAGCAAAACAAGAACATAGTCACTTTTCTGTGTCTATACTAGTAAAACATAGCTCCTTTTATAACATTTCATAGCTCTGGGTACAATGGTTGGATGCCTATCTTTTTACGCAAGAAGCCCAATTTCAAATCCCACTCCATGTGGGGTGCATTCTACATAGGGATAAGATCCCACATTTGTTGGGCGTGAAAATATGAAGGCATTTATATAGGTGGTGGTGTATGTTGTTATTGGCTTAAGAGATATCTTATCCCCAAGGATGGGGTGCTCAATGTGGGTGATTGGAGAGATAAGGGGCATGACATGGCAAGTATTTGTGTATGGATATTTTAATAAATGGTTGTTTGAAATGTCCGTTGAAATATAAGGATAATAGTTGGTAAATTTAAATAATGTGGAGTAATAAATGGGTGTGGCTAAATTTTTAATATTATTATTTATTTATTTTCCATATTGCCATGTGTCACATTTTCATTGGTCCACTTGACAAGCATGCACGTGTTCAACCTATGCACAATCCCCAAAATTTGCTAGTTACCCAAAAATTTCAGCGAGCCATAACTTTTGCATACAAGCTCTGTTTCCTGCAAATGAGATATCGACGGAATCGTCTAATTTTTCTCCATGCCATGGAATTGACTGCAACTGATTCTAAGAAGATATTAGATCAGTGTTTCTCCATGAGGATCCTCTAGATCATTCCTCCCAACTGAGAAAATTTTGGACCCCAAAAGTCAACTTAATTGGTGAATAGGTGAGGGTATATCTCCCTCACCTTTCCGGTTTCCATCCATTTAGCCTTGTTAATATGAATGCCTTGAAGCCAAACACAAAGATAATCAATAGCACCCCTTCATGAAGTTCTAACCTTCCTGTCCAAAATGATGTCTTCCTCGCAACTCATCAAGATACTCAACAGAAAAATCATCAATGGAAGGCATTATGTTAGCATCATCATGATCAACAATCACAAAGTGGTTCATACAATCTTAAATTCTCAACATTTACAATTGATTAGATTTGCATATATGGAGGTAAATCTAACTAGAAAGTGTTATTACCAATTTTTTCCAATATTTGGAATGGACCATACCGTATAGGTTTCAATTTTTTACCTTCACCTGTCAGTCTTTCCGTGCTGATGTGAAGCCAAACTGAATCACCAACTTTGAACTTGTGATCAGTTCTATGTTTATCATGCCTGGCTTTGTACTTAGCCTGAATTTTCTCCAATTGTTCACAGATAGACTGATGAACTTGTTGAATTCTCTGAACAAATATTTTAGCCCTGTCAGAATCACTTAAACCATTAACAATAGTTTCATGTCCATAATATACATCTAAAGGAGAATTAGGTAGATATCCAAAATAAGTCTCAAATGGAGACTTCAAAGTAGAAGAATGTAAGGCACGATTATAAGCATGTTGCACATAATATAAATGTTCATCCCATAACTTAGGATGTTTTCAACAAAAGAGCCCCTAAGAAAATGTACTACTATGCAGTTTACAACCTATGTTTGACCATTAGTCCGTGGATGAAAAGAAGTGCTCTTTTTCAGTTTTGTGTCCATTAACCCCACAAATTTGACCAAAATTCCCTAAGAAATCTAGAATCCCGATCATATATAATTGAAGTAGGTAAACCAAAATGAACCCAACTAAACCGAAAAAATAAATGTGCAGTTCCCTCACCATTTATTTGTTTAGTACATGGAACCAACACACACATTTTGCTAAATCTATCCACTACCACATATAAGTAATCATGTTTCTTCCATGTCATGGGAAATCCTCCTACAAAGTCCATGGAAACACTTTCCCAAGGCCTTGTTGGAATAGGAAGAGGAGTGTAAAGTCCTAATTTCCTATTACTTGGCTTTCTTGTGGCACAAAGAACACATCCCTTAATATACTTGTTTACATGTTCATGCATTCTAGGCCAATAACAATATTTCTGTAAATGTGCAACTATCTTACTAACACCAAAATGCCCTGAAATAAGAGAAGTATGTGCTTCCCTAATCATATACACACGCTCATCTTCTGGACTACAAAGTTTACCGTAATGATATAACAATACTTCATGCAAATGATAATCTTTTTCTCCTACTTGTTTCCCACTTACTAGATCCTCGTACACTTCTCTAAAATCAACATCATTAAAATATTGTTCCTTGTAACTAACATGAGCCAAAGAACTATGTTGCAAAAGGATAGATGCTACTACCAAAGTGGTCTAGATAACATATTGGTAACCTTGTTTTGAATACCTTTTTTATACCTTATTACAAGATGAAATTGTTGCAAAAATCTCATCCACCTGAAATGTCTAGACTACTACAATTTGGTTTGTGTTTGTAAGTACTGAAGTGGTTGATGGTCAGTATGTATAATTGTTTCTTTTCCCATTAAATAATTCTTCCACTTTTTAATAGTTTGAAACAAAGCATACAACTCTTTATCATAATTTGGATAGTTTCTTACCACACTTGTAAAGGTTTTTGAATGGTAACACACTGGTCGTTTGTTCTGCATCAAAATTGCCCCCATTGCGTAGTCACTAGCATCTGTCTCAATCTCAAATGAATGCTGCAAATCTAGAAGTGCCAAGATCAGAGTGGTACTTATCTTCTCTTTTAGTGTATCAAAGGCTTTCTGTTGCTTTCCTCCCCACTGAAAGACCTATTTAATACTTGTCAAATCATGCAAAGGAGATGCAATATATGAGAAGTTAGCAATAAATTTTCTCCAAAGAGCTGCACCTAGAAAAATCCTAACTTCTGTCACATTAGTGGGTCTAGGCCATTTCACAATAACCTCTATTTTTGCAAGATCAATTCTCAATTCACCATTTCCTACAATATAACCCAAGTAAATTAAAGATGTTTTTCCAAATTCACATTTTGACATTTTCAAATACAATTTCTCTCTCCTTAGTGCATATAAGACTTTCTCGGATGTGTTTAACATGTTCATCCCATGATTTACTAAAAATAAGAATATCATATAAGTAGACAATAATGAAATTATCAATGAATGGTCTACAAATATCATTCATAACTCTCACGAATGTTTTTAGTGCATTTCAAAAACCAAAAGGCATCTCTAACCATTCAAACAATCATCTATTCTAGGAAGAGGGTAACGATTCTTTATAGTAATCTTGTTTAAAGGATGGAAATCAACACACATTATCCAAGTTTCATCCTTCTTAGGAACCAAAATAATTGGTGAACCACATGGGGATGTACTTGGACAAATTATACCTTGAGCCAAAAATTCCATTACCTGTCTCTTGATTTCTTCATTCTCTACTATTGACAACCCGTACATTTCGATATTGGGAAGAGGTGCATCTTGAAGCAAATACATCTCATGTCAAACCCTCTTTTGGGAGGTAGACCTTGTGGATCCTGAAAAACATCATCAAAATCAAACAATTTTTACCAATTCATTCTTATGTTTCGATCACAAGTCTCAAAAGCCATCTCATGTTCTTTCTCTTTGGCTTTGACCACCATGAGAAAAAACTTTTTTTCTTGAATTTACTAGCCTTTTCATTTGACTTGCGATTACTAAGGATAGATTATTCTTTACACAAAGTGAGATCTAACAATAAACTCAATTCCATCTTTTACAAGCAAATATTTATTTTCTTCCCTATAGAAGATTGCTTTACGATCATACAAATAAGGACTTCCCAAAACCACCCCACAAATATCCAAAGGAACTAAATCCAATTCAACCTCATATATAAACTTGTCTATAATGGAAAATCTGAAAGTACAAGTTTTAGTTACCTCGTAGTTTTGCATCATCAAAACCCAACCCAAAGGATAAGGCTTAGGATGTGGATTAGTTTTGAGTCCTAATTTATGTACAACCTCCTCAAAAATCAGATTAGCTTGAGATCCACTATCAAAAGAGTATCAATTTTCGTATGTTTTGAAATCACTCTAATGTGGAAAAGCTCATTCCTTTTCTTATCATAATGTATAGTTTGTTTACTAGAAGAAGATGAAACATTTGTAGTACTATTGTTAGAAATTGAAAGTTTTGATTTACCTTGAAAACTCATAGTCACAGTGATCTTGGTTTCATCACCCGAATCGACCCAAGATCATGAACTGCGCAGTGTTTGTTTTCTTTTCCTTTCCTTTCTTAACCATCCATTTAGGTTTCAATTCGTGGATGTAATTTCCAGCATATAGACTCATCATGGTTATTTTTACAATGATTACAAAATAGTTTTTCATCTTCCTTCTTAACAATAGAGTTTGTCTTATGCTTACCCTTTCCTTTTCCTTGTTCTTTCGAACCTTTTCCTTCATATTGCTTGTTATTTTATTTAAAAGAAGAGAAAGATGACTCCTTTTCATTTTCCCTTGTGCTTCCAAATGGGTTGCTTGAAAACGTACTCGCATCAAGATTAGTAGGACCTAAAACAAGTATCATATGCCTTAGATAACTATGCAATCCACCAATATATTTAAGCAGTGTTTCTTCTGTGTTTAGAGAAATTCCCATAATTAGATCCCATTTCCTAAATTCCTGTGTGTATTCTTAAACACTTTGTCCCTTAGTGTCTTAATGTTTTCCAATCCATCATTGCTTGTTTCTTATAACCAAGAGGATTAAATTGTTTCCTAAGATTTGAAACAAATTCGGACAAAAGTGATTTCTATACCTTTGGTTTCTTCCACTTCCTAAAGCTTACTCTCCCACCAAATGAGTGTTGTGTTACCCATCCAAAGAGTTTCTAGATGAATCTTTGCTTCATCATCAACAATTCTCTGAACCCTGCAATATACTTCTATCTCGCTTGACCCAGCTTATCCAAATTCTCTGCATTTAGCTCTTCAAGATATACATAGGTAATTCAAACTTGATATCTAACTTTAATGAAGGAAAATCAGATTTAAAAGGGTCTCTTTTAGGATTATTAGAACTAGAGATTTCTTCTTTCTTACCTTCTATAGTTCCCTTTTCCCTTTGTCTATCTTGGTACATTTCTTCCACCATTTCCTTCATCTGTAGGAATGATTGACAAAAATTTCTTCCTCTCGATCCACCATCAGTAGGACTTCAAGATCATCTGGTACCAATTTTGGGATCTCCTTCAACTAACTCTCCTTCACCCTTCTTAGATCGAGACCTTGTTAACATAAAACACACAACTTGCAATCCGAAAATAGTTAATCTGAACCAAAAATCAGTCAAAACTAGCTCTGATACCAATGATCTAAAAATCAATTTTAACTAGAAATTATGTACACACTTAACTTTTCTTTGTATTTATTTTTGATATAAAAATTTACTATTATATCCTTTTTATTTTTAATAAAATAATTAAAACTGAAAGTACTATGTAAAAAAAGAAAATAAAGAGATGAATCACCAACAATTTGACACAAGAATTGATAACAGAGTTCGACACTTGTGGCCTATGTCTCCAGGTCCGATTGAATGGGACTGATCTATTAAAATATTGAAAATAAATATTTAAAAATATTTATACAAGAATATGATCTTATCATCATGTTCCTCTACCAAAAATAATAGTATTCACTTTTTACTTCACCTCAAAATTCCATCCCTAGCTCAAGTTATGATCAAAACAATAACACAGCTCAATTTCTCGTGTCTATACTAGTAAAACATAGCTCCTTTTATAACATTTCATAGCTCTGGGTATAATGGTTGGGTGCTTATCTTTTTACTGAAGCGGCTTAGGTTCAAGTACCACTCCATGTGGGGTGCATTTTACATAGGGATAAGATCCCATATTTGTTGGGTGTGAAAATAGGAAGGCATTTATATAGGTGGCTAGTGTATGTTGTTATTGGCTTAAGAGCTATCTTATCCCCAATGATGGGGCACTAAATGTGGGTGATTGGAGAGATAAGGAGTGTGACATGGCAGGTATTTTTGAATGGATATTTTAATAAATGGCTGTTTGGAAAATGTCCGTTGAAATATAAGGATAATAGTTGGAAATTAAATAATGTGGAGTAATAAATGGGTGTGGCTAAATTTTTAATATTATTATTTATTTATTTTCCATATTGCCATGTGTCACATTTTCATTGGTCCACTTGATGAGCGTGCATGTGTTCAACCATGCACAATCCCCAAAATTTACCAGTTACCTGAAAATTTCAGTGAGCCATAACTTTTGCATACGAGCTCTGTTTCCTGCAAACGAGATATCGACGGAATCATCTAATTTTTCTCCATGCCATGGAACTAACTGCAACTGATTTTGAGAAGATATTAGATCAGTGTTTCTCTATGATAATCCTCTGAATCATAGCCATCCACTTCACCGATTTTGATAGCATTTATGCTTTGAGGGAGCCCCTTAAAGGGCCATGATTTACCGATATACATTTTGATATATGATATATGGTTTTGTCATGGATTATCATGTGTTCATTATGTGATGTGATGGATTTTAATTTTGATGTGGTGATGATTTTATATTATATGTCATGATGATAGATTTTAGATTAGATGTGATGGTGATTTAGATTGTATGTTTGTTTTATACTTGATGATGATGGTGAAATAGATGTATGATTAGATTGTTATCTTAGATGTGCATGTGTATGGATGATGATATAAATGTGTAATGTGGTAATATGTTTTGTGTTTAAATTTGATCATGATGATTAGAATGTATATGGGTAAGATGTGATGGAAACAATGTTGGGAATAGAAAAATGACTAATTTTCTAGGAAGAGGTTAACATGTGTGGAGGAATTGGAGAAGAACATGAGGACATAGTGTACTATTTGTGGATTAATATAATGGAGTTTTGTGGATGGATTATGGTTATGAATAATAGTGTTAATGGATCTTGTAGAGTAGATATGATATTTTTGCTTGTTTAAAGTTCATTATGCTATATGTTAGATCTGATTCTTGTATGCCTAGATTTGGTTTCTTTGTTACTATTATGGGATGTATTAGATCTTGATCATGGAGTTCAACCATCATGCATGCTAAAAATATTGAGTAAGATGCCATAAAAGTGGGAATTGGTACCCTTATGCACTTTGGATGAGCACTTAATTATGGCTAGGTGATGTGCCAATGCACCTTCGATTTATTGGTGAAATAATAAGACTACATTTTGGTTCCATTGTTAGGACCTCTTTTCCAGTTGTTTTCTAGGATGTTGCATGATGAATATGCATTGATTAACTTTGGGTAGCATTGAGGATTGTTTAGATAATTTAGATGAAGAATATACTCACAGATTTAACACCGAACCTGAATTTGATGCACACGTGTGGGTTGAATATAATTTGTACCATGAGCTTTATAAAACATAATTTTGTTGTTTTCCTATAGATCTGTATGAGTAAATGGTAACATACACATAAAAGAGAAATTGGAATTACATATCACTTGGTTAGACATAGGAAGACTTCTATAATTTGCATGATGTTGATTTAACTTGGACATATGTTGTAGATCATTAGTGGAGTGTTGTTTGAATAGCTATATTTTAGAATACATAGTTTGCACTTATTCCTATCCGGAGGTTGTTGAGTTTTCGTTCTTGCACAAATGCGAGATGATCTTATTTACACACTATCCATTTAGCGATTAAGATCTTTATTGTGACCCTATATTTGGAGTAGAATCCTATGGCTAGCTAAACCCCACCGCACATGGGGGAAAGAACAGTGTGTGTGAAATATTACGAGACCTAGTGGCGAGAGAGGAAGAGAGAAGAAAGACGACTTAATTTTAATGAAGCATGTGAGAGGGACTTGGAAAAACAACAAGATATTACGGAATGAATGGTGTTGTGGAGAGAGATGACTCATGAAGGATTTGGAGCTCACATGGAAGACGTGGAGCCAGAGCATCTGGAACTCCCCTATTTGGGAAAACATGGTAGAGAAATATCTCTTCACTTCGGATGAGAGTGCATCGAGGAAAACTAAGAACCATGGGTGCACATCTGATCCTACCTAGTGACCTATCCCTTACGCTTGGTGTTCTAGTTCTTGAGATAGTTATTGAGAATTCATCTAGTGGAAGTGCTTCAGATAAGCAACAAATAGATTTCATTTTCAAGTTACTTTAGGAGTTAATCAGGTATCCCATTCATCTATGGCAACTCAATCATCGCTTTGTGTTATTTAGATGTCGGGTTGATGTATATTTTTGACGCCAATGACATAGAACGTGGGTGTGCGTAATGTTGTTATAATGTCTAGAAGTAGTAAAATTCACATACTATGGGAGTTCAATTTAGTAAAACTATTGGAAAACAAGGAAGCACATCCTATGGTTTGTTTCCCACTACTACTAGAGGGGGATCGGGAGGATACAATGGTTCATGATTTGGTGGATCCGGTGGTGGAGGGAACACAATAGGTAATACAGGTTATGGATATGGTGGGCATGGTCCACACCAACCCCAAAAATTCTATTTGGAGATGTCTCTTAATATATAAGAATACAAAGGTATTAAAGATCTAGCAGAGCATGTGCATATGTGTGAGATACTATGGCGTGCTAAGGGGATTACAACTCTAGAGAGTAAGGTAAGTCGTTTGTAACTACTTTGCAAGGGTACACACATAGTTAGTACAAGAATTATGATCCAAACTAAACCTTTATGGATTATACCGCACTATGTGGTGCTTTCTTAGTAGAGTTTTGTATACTTGAGTTTGAGTAGAAGAGCATCAATGCATTGAAGTACATCAAACATGGCATGGCTAAGAGTTTTAGGTAGTATGATGCATGACTCAAAAATTTTCTATCAAAGCTATCTTATGAAATTCACCCAAGTCAACATGCTCAATGGTTTGTTGGAGGGTTGATCACACATTTCGAAGGGTGCTCTCATATAAGACTTATACGGAGACCCATGCAAGGCGCTTTAGGAAGCTTTGTATGATGATGAATTTGGGAGCATAGACACGGAGTTAGCCTATTTTTTGAGCTCATATTATAGCTATGGAAAAATAGTTGGAGAAGTTGTTTGCTAATTCAGCTCATGAAATGTGCAAAGGCATTTGGTGCATAGAATGTGAAGTAGGTTATACCAAGGATAGTTTCCCTCACAAGTCGGTGTGTGCCATGTTGCTGGACTGTGAGATATTTCACTTGGATCATGATTCAAGTAGGTGCCCATTATTGCAATGCACAATAAGAAAGAACATGTCTTGTTACTACAAGATTTATAAGTCTACCACTCATGATATAGAGAATTGTAGGTTGATTGATCAGATTCATGATGTCATTGATATTGGTGTGAATTAGAACATGTTGCAAATAATTCTAAGGAATAAGTTGAACATCATGATCATAGATACAATAAAGGGAACCCTTATGGATGAGGTAGAGGTAGAGGTAGAGGTTACCATGGAGGATTCGAGAGGTCATGGGTCACAAGTGATGGAAGAAGTGAGTTCCCCCATGGAACATGTTACACATGTGGATTCCCAGATTATTATAAGTGAAAATGACCATAGAATATTATTTTCTCCTTTTACAGAAAGAACCACAATTATGAAGAATGCTTGAATTTGTATGGGCACCTGAGCAAGAAGCACAAGTAAGATAAGGGCATGGGAATGGTTAGAGTATAGTAAGCTATGGAAGATCATTGGCTTCCAAAGATAGCACTTAATCTCAAGATGTTTCCTATATTGGTCACTACATGCGATGAGGTTGCGTGCACCAGGGGAAGTTCCAAAACAAAATCCTATTATTACAAAAGAAGAGGTATTTCATGCAAAGTATCTAGACCCTACTCATTAGAAATAATTTTATCAAGAAACCATGGAGGTTATTAGAAACTTGCAGGTGAGATACAATTCTTGAAGGAGTATTCACGGAAGCTAGAGTAGGAAAAAGTAATTGAGCTTCCTTAAAAGGATGTTGATGATTTGAAGGAAGTTTGTAAGATGTTGCGACAAGTAAATATCATTCCTTTACCGGGGATGGCTAAGGGGAAGATACCACACATCGGAGTTGAGAAAGAGATATAGTTTCTACATGCTAACTTACCTCCTCACAGTTTGGATTATGACAAAGAAATCAATCTAAATGTTGTTGTTGATGGATGGTGCCGAGTAACATCTTGATTGATACAGTTCGAAGTATGTGCTCACTTTGGATGCATGGAATCGGATGGGAGGCCACCATTACAGCCATCTTCAAATGTGTTGTTTACCGAAAACAAGAGTAAAGCCACACCATTGGAGTCTTGAAGGATGCTACTATTACTATACAAGGGGCCATGTTTACCAGGGACTTTGAGGTCTTGGCACTTGTAGAGGCAAACAGTTTTTCAAAGATTGCTTGGGTGCCCTTGGTGTTATGTGAATAATGTTGATTTGCACTTCAATAAAGGATATATTAGTTTTGAGAACAAGGAAGAGCGCATCATCATTCCTTTAATAGATGGAAAATCTACACCTTATGTAGAACCTTTGAGTGAAGAAGATTTGAACAAAATTTATGTGTGCACCATTAGAGATCTTGAGGTACTTGAGCCATCAAAGGAAGGGGTTATTCAATGGGATGATGCACAAGATATATGAGTAATACTACCAATGTTGCATGTGATAACCTGGGAACATGAAATGATTGGGTGTGTTATGAAGAGTGCAGACATGTGTGTAAGTAGGTTGTGTTGTGTTAGGCATTTGGGTAGTAACTAGGTACCAAGGTACACTAACGAAGGAGATATAAAAGTATTAATGCATGCTACGGAAGCCTAGTGGATAGACCAAGTGGAAAGACAAAATATTATAGTGTATACTTTGCATGGAAAAACATCGCATTGTTAGATGGTACATAGAGATGGTCTTCTAGAGTGACAAGAAGTGATAATTACCTTCTCCACTAGATTTTTTTGGAGAAATGCACCTACAAGACATGTGAACTGCATGGGAAGGATTCTTCTTTGCATCAAGTTCACCAAAGGTGAGAGACTTTAGACAGAGGGGTAGGAGGCCTTACCACCTTCATTATGGGTGCATAAGCTCTATTTCACATTGCGAGGATATGTGCATGCATGACATGTTTATGAATAATTGAATAGAGAGACAGGAAATTGGCAAGAATAGACTGTAGGTATGATTCAGGAATTTGACTATTTTTATACTAAACCTCTAGTGAATGAAGCATTACAAGTTATGAAGCACTTGAATATGGGAGATAGTGCATAGGTTGAGGAATTTATTCAGGAGTTACTAGGTGTGTCATATCTGGGGGCATGCTTTGAAGAAGAAGAGACAGATGTAGAGTAGCTTGAGTGTGCCTTCCTAGAAAAATTAAAAGGTAAAATGGTCTATGTGATTGATGATGAAGAAATGGAGAATATGTATGTTTAGCATACCAAGGGTACACAAAATATCTTAAACAACATAGATGAGAAGGTGCATACGTACCATGAGCCCATGAAAATGAAGAAGGTCAACATTGGGATGATTTTAACGTAAGGAGGCCATCATCGAAGATTACCGGCCGACTTGGAAATTGATAAAATAATTGAGATGTTACACGACTTCCAGGAATTATTTCCTAGAGGCTATCATGAGTTGAAAGGGGTACATCACTCATTGGGTGAGATGAGGATCAAGTCAAAGGAAGGTGTGTGCCTGGTTAGGAAGAGGACTTACAAGATTAATACTAATTTGTGCGTCAAGGTAAAGGAAGAAATTCATAAGATGTTGAATTCTGGAATCATTGAGCCTATCGATGATTCAAAATGGGTTAGCTCTATGGTGATTAGTATAAAGAAATATTAAAGGATAATAATATGTGTGGATTATAGGGATTTTAATGTTGTATGTGTAATAGATCCCTTCCCCACACCTTTTACTAAAGAGATTTTGGAAGGCGTTGCAGGGCGCGAGATCTACTCCTTCACTAATGGATTTTCTAGATATCATCAGGTGAGGATTGCTAAAGAGGATCAAGAGAAGAAAAATTTCACCACTGAATGGGGAAGTTTTTCATACACAGTTATGCCTTTTGGATTGAAGAATGCACCTACAGTATTTTTGCACATTGTTGTACAAGCATTCCAGGATTTTATTCACAAGTTTTTGTAGGTTTACTTAGATGATTGGACAATTTATGGGCTAGTAAAAGATCATTATGATAATTTAAGACTTATGTTTGAGAAGTGTTGGAAGCTAATCATCTACTTAAACATTAATAAGTGTGTTTTTGCTACCCTCTTTAGGAGTTGTTGGGGCACATTATCTGTAAAGAAGGCTTGTTAGTTGATCCTGCTAAGGATGTTGTTGTTTTGGGCTTAAAGGAACCTAATAACTAGATTGAGGTGTGCAGATTCTTGGGGTACATAGGTTATTACCAAAATTTTATAAAAGGTTATGATAGGATTATTGCGCCTTTGGAAGAATTGTTCAAGAGTAAATGAATTTTACATTGGGGTGAAGTGCAACAATGCACATTTGAGACATTAAAGGAAAGGCTTACTAAAACACATATTCTAGCACTTTCCTTCATGGACCAAACCTTTTCATGTTCATGTGGACACCTCTGGAATGTCCATTGGCACAGTATTAGCCAAGCCTAGAGAAGGTATTATTGATCATCCTATTTGTTTTGCAAGTAGGAAGTTGACCCCAAATGAAAATAATTATACAACTGCAAAGTGTGAGGCCTTGTCCATGATCTACGCTCTCCATGAGTTTAGGAAGTACTTACTAGATACCCCATTTATTTTCTATATAGATCACATGACTTTGAAATACTGGGTTAAAAAACCCATTTTGCAGGGGCACATATGCCGTTGAATTTTTTTGTTTCAAAATTTTGAATTTACAGTGGTCGTTAAGCCATGCAAGAGTAATTTTGGACCAGATCATTTATCAATGATTAATTTAGGTGAGGACACATATAACATCAAGGATATAATGTCAAATGCACAATAGTTCAGGTTGAACCACGCACCCTTTGAATTAGAAGATATTGTTGTCTTTTTGTGAACTAGTGTGGCGCCTGAAGGGATAAAGATTATATAGAAGAAGCAACTTACCATCCCCATTATGCCTTACATGTTGATTAGTGGAGATTTATACAAACTAGGATAGGATGAATTTTTGCACTGGTTTGTACTTGAGCATGAGCTTGAAGCTATTATGGAGGAAGCTCATGGTGGGATTATAGGTGGACATTATGCAAGAGATGCCACCATGCGCAAGATTTTGTTGGTTGGCCTATTGTGGGACACTTTGTATAAGGATTGTAAAGAATATTGTAAGGCATGTGACCATTGTCAGCACCTTAGAAAGCCTTGGCATAGAGATGAAATGCCTTTGAGGCCTATTGCTAGTGCATAACCTTTTAAAAAGTGGGTAATTGACTTTGTGGGTCCTATTTCCCCACTCTTGTCTAGTACTGGATCGCGCTAAATTATAACTTGTACATATTATCTTACAAGGTGGGAAAATTGGTGCCTCTAAAGGATATCACGAAAGCTATGACAACAAGGTTTATATGGGAGAACATTATCAACACCCTATCACCCACTATAAGTATACTATTGCATGAATTTATGGTGGCACACCATAAAACAACACCCTATCACCCATAGGAAAATGGAACTTGTTAACCAAATAAATCTCCTAGCTATCTAGATAACTTATATTTTCATTATGACTATGATGTTTCACATTTCAGGTTTCATGCACTTAAGATTGTTCTTTTGACACATTGGCACAGCTTTGTAGTTCTTCTGCGTGCCCCACGAGCCTTTCCTCCTTTATCCCTTTGTATCCCCATTCATTTTATTCACCTTGAAATTTCTTCACGCACTTCCCCTTCCATTTGCATTCTGATATCCTTTTCCATTTTATCTTACCCCTTTATCCTACACACCCAATTTCTTTCATGTTCAATCACGCACTCCTTGCACACACCTCTCAGAAAATTGCCTTCCAAAATTGCTAAGTTCATGTCATTCCTCTTGCGCATTTACATACACTAAAATCATGAGTTCCCATTTTCTTCCTATCTCTCGTAGTTTAATGCTCATGCCCTACTTCAATACTTGCCTTCTCAGTAAGTATGCCTTATTTTTTTTTCGTGAGCATTACGTTTGTGTGCTTATTAATCAGCGTGCACCTTTGCACCTCTCACTTTCATGCCTTGCATCTTCTGCGCCATCATTCTTCCATGTCATCTGTCGATTTGATTGTGTTACATGCAACCTATCAAAGCACACCAATAGGGAATTGAATCCTGACAATGAATTGGTGTGTGAAACATGGAAAAATTGATAAAACAAATGAAAATATGGCTGACTCCTTCATCAATCAAAGGCATGCCACATGTCATTACGTGTCAGAGTGACATATAGACTTCTAAAAGCCATAATTTTTTCTCAGTAGTGATTAGATTCCCGTATACCCGGTCTCATTTGAAATTTACTGACATCAGCTACACGTTGGACTTTTCAAAATTAAATTTAGGTGGGATTTGGTAGGTGGAAAATAGGGAAACATCTTTCTAATCATTAATGCACACATCTAATCAACCTCAACCACCAAATTTCAATCAAATATTGCTTTCTTCCTTCTTCTACATGCCAAATAGACACAAAGAAGCATATCTAACATCCTTATAGGTGGTTTTGTAGGAATTTTTCATTTTTTTGTGGTTGAAGATTTGAATCTGATTTTCCTCTCTTCTCTCCTTATTCTATAAATAGCACAATTCTACTACTTTGTAAAAAGGACTCCTCTCTGTTGTAATGACACCATGCCAAAATGGTGGCTGACTTCCCACAAGTTTCAAACCTTGACATGGTCTCTGCAATATATTCTCACCTCCTACCATGAATGTAACTAACTGTGCATACCTTAAGTAATAAAATCATGTTTTGTCGAACTCGTGTCTTCCCTTTCTCATTTTCATTACATCCTTCCTCTTTGTTTACATTTTCTCGGCATGCTGTGTATACTCCTTTATTTGTAGTCCCCATGTTCATGTGTGTACATCTTCCTTAAAATTGGTTTTGAGAAGGCTTATGATCAAATTGAATGGCCCTTTATTTTTGCTATGCTTGAAGCCCTTCGGTTTGGACTTGTATTTATCAATGATGTTCAAACTTTGTTTATTGATGTTTATTCTTTCTGCATTATCAATGTACATCAATCTTAATCTATCATTATGTTTAGGTCTATCAAGAAAGGGTACCCTCTCACTCCTACTCTTTTTTTTCTTGTATTTGATTCCCTTGTATATATTGTTTCGATAGGGCAAAGCAGAATGCATCCAGGGAATCTTTCTCCCTGATCATGTTTCTCAACTTTTCAATGGGAATTTCACCGATGACTCCTTTCTCAATTTAACTGAGAATGAACAGAACATAAAATAGTCTTTCTCTTGTTTAAACACCTTCTTTCAAGCTTCTAGCTCTAATGTTCAATTAGCTAAGTCTCTTGTATTTTAACAAATTTATTGGCCTATGCCTAATTGGTTAACAACTTACACTTGGCGATGGATCATTCATGGAAAAGGATTTGAATTCTTGTGGATTCCCTTTGCCTTTGATAGTGATTATTCAACTCTTTAACAATATGTCATTAATCGTGTGGAGAAAAAGGTTAGTGTTGGGTCTATAGGCCTCTCTCATTCTTGGGTATGTTTCAAGTCTGCACTAAAATTATGGCTACCACCCAAGTTTATTATGCCACTTATTGGTGCTCTGTATGAGCATCCTTTGATAAAATTACTAAACTATTGCATGATTATATTTAATGTAAGAAACATTAATGATAAGAGAAAAATAGGAGTTACGGATATTTACTGCATATAGTATTTCTCTTTGTGCTAAGTGGGTTATCAGATGCATAAATGGTAACCAAGACTAGAAAATCTTGTTATGACATTGCATTTATTCATGCTCTCATTATGGAAGAAAATTTTGGAATAAAATTAGGTTACATAGCTTAATTATCACTAGGGTACGGTTAGTGCAAATCTATAGCACCCCTAAATGACCTTCAGATTTGCAGTCCAAATTGGGTCATTTAGTGTGATTGCACAACATTGAGTTTTCTCAAAGTGTGGGACCTTTGCAATTGGGGAAAACTCTCAAGATTGAAGCTGGTTCTTACTCCTCTATTTAGGTGTATGCATGCAATTTTTGTAGAGGTTCTGATTCAAAATTCCTACTCTAAAACTACCAAGGAGACATGGTTGAGAGAAAACATGGAAATGAAAACAAAACTAAGAAAAAATAGGAATGGTGATACACCAAAGGAGTGCTGAACTTATTGTTTTACAAAATAGACATAGATCATGAGGATGCAGCATCAAAACATGCAAAATTTTTTCCAAAATACAATGAAAGATCATAAGGAAACAAACCAATGCAAGAGAGGATTGGAAAATCAATCACAGAGCATGTATTGTCAGTTCTAGAATTGATACAATACGTTGCAATAGAAAAGAAGGAAAAATGAGCTAAAATCTCCATGGGAGGTCTAAAAATCCTTCAAATCCACCTGCTAAGGAGAAAAGAAGAGCTTGCAAGTAAGAACATCCAACCTTTACAAAATGAGCCGAATCGCTTTTATCGATCAAACGTAACTAAGGAAGGTGAAAAATGTGGGAAAATTGATTTGACATCTCCAACCACCGATGAGATTCATTAAAACAACAAGGCAATCCTCACAAATCCATTTTTTGATGCATTTGGCCATGCTGGAGAAGAAACGAATGCCATACTTCATCAATTTTGGTGGTTGGGGGTCGGTTTTGCATTTTTTCTTGTGCCAGAGACATTTCTTCAAATTTTTCCCATCAAACTAAGTAAAAATTCAAAATTTAGAGTCTATCATGTAGAGAATTTCAACATATTTCCAATGACACCAAAATCATGAAAAACTGAGCTCTAGTGTGAAAGATATGGCCCTCTGACGATTTAGGACAAAACTGGGAAAATTAGGGCAAAATTAGGGTTGGCGGGGTCAAACTTTAAATTTTTCCCTTTTGAAAAATTTCCCAAAAATCTCTCGCAGCCCCTCAAGTCTACATGACACATGTCAAATTATGATTGGTGTGGAGGTGTGCTTCGTTTTCTTCCTTCATGGGCCCGTGGCCTCAAACTTCACCTTTTGCCCTTTTTTAAATTTTACAAAAATTCTCAAACAACTCCGCGTCCCCGCTTCCACATGACACATGTCGGTTTCTGATTAGAGCGAAACCTTGACCATTTTCATTTTCCAAATATGTGGGCCAATTCTTGACTTTAACCCTTTTTCCCAAAAAGGCTAAGTGGCAAAATTTTCTCCCTGGCCCCGTGAATGCGCTTTGTTCCTCCTTCGGGCCTGCGGGCTAAAATTTGACTTTGTGCCTTTTAACCCCAAAAGGGCTAAGTGCCAAATTTCTCTCCATGCCTTCGACAACCCACCAATTTTCCTTGCAAAATTTTCTAACCTCGCTCCACCTACTGGAGAATCCCTAGCAAATTTTCCTCCTTACCTCCGCGGGCCCACCCAGGGAAAATTTTCACTGTTAACTCTGCCGAGCCATAACTCAAAAAATACAAGGAGTTAGGAGGACTTATTTACCTTTCTGGAAAGGTGGAAAAATTATCTATCTAATGAAATCATACCCAAAAATTTTGAGTCCTTGAAGCATGCAAAAATTCATTTAAGTATCAGCAAAGGAAAAGGAGGAGGAGTTAGCCAAAAATAAGCATGGGCATATTTTGGATAACAAGTACTAGTTAAAATTACAAGTACCTTTTTTGTGAAATGTATCTGAAACCTTTCAAATTTTTTGAACCATTGCTTTGCTTTGGATTGGGAATGTATTTCGTACTAGGATTTCATTCAATTATCACAACATACGGTGGTCTCCTATCTATACTAGTGAAAATGTCTTGTTGGCTGAGGTTCCTGGTGTTAAGGCATTTTGGCTTTCTCGCAAAGGCATCAATACCATCTGATACCTTTTCTCATGGAGAAATTGGCTTCCTTGGCATGATTTAAAATGGAAATTTAATTTGATCAACTTTTATCTTTTTCTCGTGCTCAAAATTCGGAGATGATGCATGATTTTATACTTTATAAGTTTGGTTTCCAACCTCCTACATCATGGTGGTAGGACTAACGATTGGAAGACTGGTAGTGGAATCTAGAAATACCTTTTGTTCACTACCCGGTCTAGCATGATTTACAATCTTTTGTCCCCCTTTTCTCCTACTATTAACAATCTCAATGCTCATTGGAGCCTTAACTCTTCAGTCTCCACTTGGATTTGAAGGCTTAACAAGGCCTAAAACCCCAACTTTAAACCTAAGCTCAATTTCTTTCTTTGGTGCCTCATATATCAGGGTCTTCTATGGGAGAATAGTTAAGTCACATTGGCCTTCCCAATCCTAAATGCCCTTTCTGTGGTTGACCTAAATCTTTCAAACATGTCTTCTAGACTTGTCAACGTGCTCAATCTACTTGGAATTGGATACACTCTCTCTTCCTCCCCTTCCATCTTGAATTGTTTGATTGGAAAGCTTCCCTGTTTGGTGACTTTGTTAATCTTCCTACTCGGATTGTTTTCATATGGAATTTATTTTGGGCCATTATTCTTTTTCAGTTGTGGAAATATAGAAATAATGCTATTTTTAACATAATGATCTTATTTTGGAGCTAACTGTGAATAAAAAAATGGTTATTATCTCTTCTATGACTATGCAGATTCATGATCAAGCACATAAAGAGGCACTAGAGTTCATGCATTTACAACAACTTATGGACCATTGGGAGTGCTCCTTGCACTATGATTCAGGTTCCTCCATATGATGTTTGTGCCCCACCACCTACCCTTATTCCGCATCGTAGAATCCACTTTTGAATCTAACGCCTTCCCACTCCATGGGGTCATTTTTCTCCATCCAACTCTAGACCGGTTGGAGTCCACCACCTCGGGGTAAGGTAGTGGCCAACTCCTCCAATAGGAACTCTCCTCCTCGGGGGTAGTTTTAGAGGCTCTCTACCACCTGGCTAGGGAATCATGGTGCCTCTGAATATTTAAATGTAGGATCATGATGGTTGGGCTATTGATCTACCATCTGAGGAGATGACTGCATGGAGTTTCATCCCTCCAAAAGATGATCCTCCTCCTCCTCTTCCTAGTGTTGTTGCCTCATGTGCCTAGTAATTTAGTTATGTGATTTTGAGGTTGCCTTTTTACATTTCTCATGCCTTCATGGAATTTTGAATATGGAATGTGATTTTATGGTCACCCCTCTATTTTAAATATTATTTATTAATAATATAGAGGTATGTCCCAATACTAAAAATGATATGTCAAATGATTTTGAAATTATTTGGTTGGATTTCCTTATAGTTTTGTATACAATATTTTTATTTAAAAAAATATAATAATGTTTGTATAAATATAGACACATATCTTTCCTAACATAATAATATGTGCTCCCTTCCCATTACGCAATCATGAAATTCAATCTTTGAAAAAAACAATTCAAATTATGCATGCCTCCCCACGTAGGTTTAGTTGTCTTTTATTACTCGAATAATAGTTCTCTTCCGAAAAGTAAATCTATAGTTCATTTCACATTTTCAAAGTGCTCAATATATTGACATATATATCATATACTATAAACATTAAGAAATAGGTGGAGGGCTTGAGGGACGCCATTTTTTTGACACATACAAAAACCTCATATCATGTTAATTTCATCGGGGTGATAACTTATGTTTCACCTCCCTTGACCGTAGATTCCTTACAAAACTCGACCATGTGGCTTGAGTGGGACAAGACTCCAACTTATGTTTCACCTCCCTTGACCGTAGATTCCCTTACCTTCTCTTGACACAATCTTTGTTTTTAGTGGAAAATTCTATGACCCATAAGGTACAATAACATTCCATGACCGCCCTTACATATTTATGTGGAAGGAGATATTTTTATCAAGCCTATAATTTCAAATTATATGTGCCAAAGAAATAAAGACTTATGAAAAACATTTACCATTTTAATGAATTAATTATTTAACCAACTTAATTTGATTTTAATAAATTTAATGGAGTTAACCTCGCTCTCCTGCCATGTGAGGAGGATTGAGTTAGTCATAAATTAAGTTGATTTATTTATCAAACATTACAACATAAACTAAATAATTAAAATAAAAATTATCACACTTCTTTAACATGGGAAAACCGCTACGAGGCAAAATCCCACAAAGCATAGATTACCGAAAAACCTTTCTACTAATTGGGTAAAAACCAATTAATATAAACCTTAGGTTATATTTAATAGATAAAAAGATATTTATATTTGTATTTATTAACTATAATATGTATTTTATAGATATGTTTAATATTACTATTAAATATAATATTTAGGAACTAAATAAGGGGTTAATAACCCTCTTAATATCATGTTTCAACACTCGTAGCTTCTTTGATTATAACATCCTCGGTCTACCTTGTAAAGTAGTCAGTGGTAGTAAAAACCCATTTATGACCAGCACTAGAAACTGGATTGATCATGCTAATGAAGTCGATACCCCATTGAGAGAAGGGTTGGTCTAATTGAATTGGGTGAAGTGGAAGGGTTATCAACCTCTTCTTAACGGTAAATAAGTTGTCAACCTCTTCTTACCAGTAAATAAGGCACATTCTTTGCATTTTCTAACCCATGAATGAGCATCATTGAATAGTGTGGGCCAAAAATAGTCATCCTCATGATCTTCATGGTTATAGCTCTTGGAGAAAAATGACCACCAGCCAAGCCTTCATGGAATTCACCAAGAATTATCTCAATCTGATCTCCACCAATGCATCTCAACAAATCTCCCTTTAGGATTTTCTTGAAGAGGATGTCATATATTAAAACATAAGGAATGAATTGAAGCTTGACGCGTCTCTTTTTTTATCCAACCCAAAGGGACACTCACTAGTAGTTAGGAACTTAGCCGTGTTACCCACAAAGTTGTTTCACTTAGGCATATGTGTTGTTGACTGTTCCTCTCCTTCCGCCAAGGCATAAGAATATTCTTTTTCATCATTAATAACATCCACTATGAGTTGTTCGCACATTCTTCTACCTCTAACCAGTTTGGTATCTTTTATTGTGACATCATATTCCATGATTCTTTCTACCCATCCAACTCTCTTCTCACTAACTTCTTCCCCCATTATGAAATTTCTCACGTTAGGATGAGAAACCAACACCTTGATAGGATTGTTGGTGAGCATATGCTTGAATTTTTTGAGAGACCTCATGACTAAAAATACTTGTTTCTCCATGTGGTTATACCTTAGCTCATATTCCTTAAGTGTTTTTCTAAATAAAGCTACTTGGTTGCTCCAAATATTTTCCATTTCTTCAAGGGTTAGAATGGCTTCCACACTACTCTCATCCCCATAAGCATACAAGATAAAATATTTTTCATAATTTGGGTTAATGAGAGTGGAATCTGAGTTATTTCCTTGATCTTATTGAAACTCTCATTTCCCTCATTATTCCACATGAAAATAGTGTTATTCTTCAAAGAATTGAGTGATGGGTTTCACTAATCCTGCAAATTTGGGAACAAATTTCCTTAAAATTTTGATTTTTCCAAGGAAATATTGTAATGCTTTCTTATGTGCTGGTAATGAGAGAGAGAAAGGATAGATGAAAATTTCTTTGGGTCAATTTCTAAACCTTCCTTTGAAAACACTCGACCCAAGAGTTTACCTTGTGGTACGAAAAAGATACACTTCTTTGGATTTAGTGACACCCCAAAATCCATACACCTTTCAAAAAATTTCTCAAGATGTTTCATGTGATCGTCACCTCCCTTTGAGAAAATAGTAGATTAGAATAAACATGTTTATGAAGCCATTAAAATCAAAATCCATGGCCCTCTTAAAGGTATCAAAAACATTAGACAACCCAAAATCTATTATCTCATAGGAATATGTTCCCATTTCATACTAAAAGTCATTTTATACGTGTCCTCTTCTTTAACCCAAATCTAATTGTATATAGAAATATCCATATGGAAGGGAAAACCTCTCAGCCCCTAATACTATTTTTATAATATGGTCCATGGAGAGAAAAGGATATTAATTCTTTAAGGAGGCTCTATTTAGATCTTTGAAATAAACACATCCCAATCTCCCCATTCTTCTTCCTTACAAGAACTAAAATTTCCACCCAAGTAGAGTACTTGATAGGAAACATAATTCTAACCTTTATGAGTGTATAAATATCTTTCTTCATTAGGGGTTCTATCTTGAGATTTGTAATTCTTTGATTTTTCCTAATAGACTTGACATTGGGGTCAAGATCTATAGCATGTTGCATAATTTTAGGATTGAAACCTTTAAGATCTTCATAGATCCATGAGAAAATATCATGGTATTACTGACATAAGGACACAAAAAATTGTTTTTTTTTGTTTCATCATATACCTTTCCAAACAATAGTTCCTTATCTTGGGATATTACAACCCTTTGATAGTATTCTCTCGTTATCCATTATACTTTTCTTTTCTCCTTTAAACTTATCATCAAGGTTGAATATGATTTCAAGAGTAACTAGACCTCTTGGTAATTTGTTAGTTCTTAATTAGATAACTTGATCTTCATAGCCTTCTTGCAGCCTTGATTGCAACTTAGATGAGAATTCAGCTTCATTCTCAATAAAATGGGTAATTTTCTCATCACTCTCAAAGACTTGCCAACTCACATTTTTTTGGGGATGGATGGTCTCACTACCATCTTGACATGTTGATCATTTCCCTGAATGAGATCTCTAGGTGGGAAAAATATGACCCTACAACAACCATCTAATCAACTTCCACATTTAACTTTCTTAGCACTACTTGGAGATTAATAGCTTAAAAATCTCAAGTAGGTCCTAAACTCTATGTTTATAAGCCTTTAAGATATTGTTCTTGGTAGCAAACTTTCCTCTTACTTGATGGAAAATTAATTCAACATCCCAAAACCTGTAACTTCTTAATATGCCTTTTCTCAGCTAGCAACAATCCATGAACTAAAGCCTCATACTCAACTACATTGTTAGAACATGTAAATTGAATCCTATGAGTGAAAACAAAATTCTCATATTTTGGGAAATACAAAATACACCTGCTCCAAATTTCCCCATTTTTATTCTTGGAACCATCGAAAAACATCTTCCATAGGCCCCGAGAGCCTTCCTCATTATCTTTTAATGCTCTTGGAATACAAAAACCCTCCTCTTGGATATAATAAGTTCCTAAACCTATCTCAGTAGTAGTGTCATATGAAAAAACGCATACCTTTCCTTAGTCTACTCATCTAACATAAGATTGGGGACTGATTTTGATGAATGTATTATTTTAACTAGTTCTAAATCACTACTCATTTATCCTTACACCATGATGTTTGAGTTGACTTCAACATGATAAGATGAGATAGGCTCAAATTTAATTGTAAACTTAGTACCATACCTCATCCTTAAGAGCATGTGAGACCAATTTGAGGACAAGTAACCTCCCACCTTTTCTTTCAAGTCCCTTGAAACAAAATGGAAAATAGAGGAAACAAATCTATAACTGATATGTGTCAAGAAATGATTAGACTAGGGCATGCATGGAGATTTTTCTCAAGACATTTGATTACTCTAAATTTTTTGATTGTAGTACCATCCAAGTTCAAAATAGCCTTAGTGATTGGATTTTACTAAATCCCCAAAGTGTATGCTATCTTTTTAGGCATCACAGAGTTGTTAACTCCTAAATCTATCATATAATTATGCACTAGATTATTTCTAAAAATCAAATAGATATAAAAGGGTGGAGGTTTCTTTATTTCAATTGCTTTCTCCTCTTTGGGTTGACATAATATAATTTAAGGATTTTCACTTTGTTTTGTTGTCCCATATAATGGAATGAGTTGCTCCAAATACTCTTGCAAGAGATCTAGTTGATATGGGATGGAAAAGGCATCCCACATTATCACATTCATTAGATTCTCTTCGTTTTTCAGCAATGTTCATATGAATGCCTACTGTCTTATGCATCATTGGTGCCACCATTTATTTCCTTGATTTCTCAAATTTTGGTAAATATACTCTTGGTTGAGAAACAACCTCCTTTATGGAGCTAGCTCTAATAGAAACATCAGATAACCTATCCTTAATTAAATCTTCCTCAATTTCTTTTTCATTGTGAAGAGGATTATCTTACTTAGAAGAAGATGAAGGTTGAGTATCTAATATTCTCTTCTTATACCTTGTATTATCAATAACATAAGTTGAGTTCTATTTGAGATTTTGACAATTTGATTGAATTTACAAAATTTATTAGATCCGAAAATATGAAATTAACCTCAAGGAAAACTTCTTGAGCTTCTTCAACATTAGTATTTGGAACTTCCATCATTGATTCATGTTGATTAAAGGAACCCTAAAACATAATATCCTAACCTTTCACCCCATTTTTGTAAGATCTTTTTATTATGTGGCTGATTACATGGGAAATACCATTCAATTCCTTGAGCTAGATTGTTTTGAATTGGGACAATAGATTTGATCAAGCTAGGAGATGGTGCATGTTTGAGAGGAGGTAACACTTAAAGAGGTAAGTTAGAATTTGCACCTTGATAATTACTTGTTGGAAGTACAACTAATGGGGGTGAATCAGTTGGGGATAAAACTTTAATTCACATAAACATTTATATCCATCAATAATTCAATTCAACTTGACCATTAAGCATGCATTCTTAAGAAACATAACCATTAGATTAGAAAATGAGAACATGTGAACATAAGATATAAGTGGGAAACCCTAAAGGGTAATAAAAACCAATGAAACAAATATTTATTATTGTAATGAATCAAATTTAGCTAAGCACTAACCTAACAAGGAGCACTCGACCCCTAGGTTTTGTGAGACACCAATGCCACAAGGAGCACCAAGCCTACATGGAGGAACCAACACCCTAGATGACTCAACACAAACTAAATGACCTAAATTTTCTATCACCTCTAGAATGTTGCACCAACATCTGATGATGACACTTATTAAGCTCGATTTCCTTCTATCCTCTCTAAATATTCCTTCCTTGCTATCTCGTTCAAGAACTTCTCCTCCAATCTGATTAGATATAATGAACTACCTCTCTAAAAGTATTACACCCTCTAGAACATCATGATACACTCTCTCCCTCTCTAGATGGTCATAAATACCTTCTTCACCTCTTCACACTTTCCTCTTGTTCATGCTTTCTCATACCCTCTCAACAAAACAAACAAGATTTCTTCACATGCTTATATACATGACTTAATATTATAATACATCTAATTATAACATCATATGGTAAATATATGTAAAAAACCTTGAAATTTTTATAAAAATGTCATTCATAATCCACACTAGGTCGGAGATAACATAGTAATATTCAAATTCTCTATTAGGACCTAATTAGGCCTAACATACTAAAATTGCCCTCTCACCAAAATAGAGTCAACTTGGGCCAACTAGACCTTTACCAAACCTAAACATCCACTTATACATGTTGTATAATTCTTCAATCAACCTCCAATAAGATTCTACACCTTTGTAGTATCATCTCATGCAATGACACCCCATTACGAGTAATTCTCCTCACTAGGTTTTTAACCTACAAAACATGTCTTCAAAATGAAGTTGAAACACTCATAAAATCACCTCAACCATGAAATTATGACACATGTATGGTAATCTCATGACCTTGGAGTCATCACCAAGTTCTTAAGACATCATCACTTAGACTATAAGATCCCAAGAACACCTCTCTGCAACCAAGACCACCAAAAATGTCATTTCACTCCAAAACCAGTCTTACTGCAAGTCAAACTTCCACAAACCTCCTAAAGGCTCAAAAATTTTCTGAAACAACTCCAAACATGTAGCATATCTTTCATACTTCCTCAAAACCAATTTATTCAATAGGTCCAATGTAAAACTTGAGAGATATATCAACTTCTTCATAAACTTAAAAACGTTTTGGGGTCCACACACTTTTAAGACACCTAAACACCACCCGAGAAACCTAAAGGAGTCAAGCTTACAACCTCTAATAACTAAACAAGGTAAAATAATCAATTTTATTCCATTATGATCAATTTATTCTCTATCATTTCTTAGTTAGGGTTTAAGAAGGGTTTTAGACCTCCTTATCTTCTTAACGATTGTTTATAAAGATTTTTGCCTTAATCCACAAACTAATTCCTAGAACATTGATTTAGGACCCTTCACTAACTACCATGAATATATTAGCCTATTGTGTAGACTTCACACACACAAACGAGCATTAAACAGACCATCTTGAGTTGGGTTTCACTTTGTAAGGACTTGGTAGAGGTAAAAACACAACAAATTTCTCATACTTTCAAACCAACACATTAAACTTGGACCACACCTCAAGAACAACTTGCTCCACCTTCCCCAATACCCACATTTACATAATTAGCTCATAAATAGATCATATCACCTCATTTGGCCACCTAGGGCTTAAGAATAGGTCTAGTGTAGACCTAGAAAACATGACTAAACCCTATACACACACTTTGAGACACTTATGAGTGTCTCTATACCTAATACTCATTCTCCACATGCTCTCACAATGCATAACCAGATACTACATACCATGCACCATCATGACATACTTCAACCTACCGACTAGGCCTCCTAACCAATAATCTTAACCATGTTTGCACCATCAATGTTGACCACATCATAACTTCATTAATCTTTCCCACATATAATAGACTTCACTACACTTGATGACATCACTACAACATCCAAACACCTCTGCAAGTCACTATACCATCTCAAGACACCATGTCGCTCATTAATGGGACCTAGACAAAACAAATCACTATAACATGCAACCAATGAAGGACACTACCAATCAACCTTCATGTTCTTTTCTCCTTTTGACATCAGTAACACTAATTGACATAAATGATAACACCAATTTCTAACAATACCCCCCTTCTTCATTGATGGAAAACACATAAATCTCTTTCTCTCAAGCCATCATCTCATTCTCCCCTTTTGACATTAATGAAAAATAAACATACCTACAACAATTTATTATTATTCTTCTAACATTTCACTAGGGATCTCTATTTTATTAGAAACATCAACTAAATGTAACAAGGTCCATTCGACCTCTTCAAATTTGATTTCAAAAATTATATCAACATAGTTCCCCCTTAATATATGCATACCTTCAAATAACTAATTTGAATCATCCTTGATCAAGCACCACATAAAATCTAACTAATACCAATATCTTAAAAATAACACACTTGGGCTCATACCTTTCTTATGTAGACAACTTGAACTCATCATGTATCTTAGGATTGTCTTGATTATTGTCTTGAATTCATACATTTCCTTCATAGAAAATTACTAAGCTTATAACATACATTAATGAATCCCTTTGAGTCCTTGACACCATCAATACTTGATGAAACATAAAAAGAGCCACCAAAGTCCCTTTGAATCATATATTTCATCATAATAATCACTCCAATATCTTACCAACAACAAGTGTTACCACTATCCACATAACATTTTGAATCTATGTGCCATTTTGGCACTACAACCTTCTCATGGAGCTAATTAACCAACTATCTCATCCTTGCTTCTAGACACTTCAAAGATAGTGAGAATGATAATACAAACTTTTCCTTGATGCAACTGATATCAATTATCTCAAAACAATGCTCAATGAGAGTTCTTAAATGCTATCACAACATACTTCCAAGTCTGTCAAGAAACCTTAATAATATTTCCAATGCTCAAATATGTATAAAATACTTCAACTCTACCTAATATAACTTTTCCTTGGTCCTAAAACACTTTACTCTTCATGAAAGTACCCTACATTCTGTCTAGACCTTCAAACACCTTCTTGAGACTATTATTTTCTTACAACATGACTCCAAGACTATGAAAAACCTTATGAATGATACTGATTAGATCAAGACACAAACATATCTCAATCATCTTCACTCAACTATCTTGAGTTTCCAACATGATTCCAACTCATCAACAAACCTTATTGAATCATGACACCATGACTGTACCATATCTTCTTATTGAAATACTCCCTTTACTATATGCATCTTTTGATTGATGAATTCCTCTAAGAATATTAGCAGAGAAATCCCAAACCATGGGGATATAAAACAACAATTATAAGATATTCCAAGACCTCCTTGTACTTTTGGCTTGACTTCTTCAATCTTCTACTAATAAATATCATGTGAGCATTCATGACTTGCTCCTTCATTTGAATTATGCTTAGATAGACTACCCTGATTTATTCTTGGTTCTCATGCCTTATTATTCCTTCTCCCATGTACTCTAGGAGCTTGAATCTTCTTACTTTACCTTGAGGTACCATGAAAACAAAATTTTGCAATATGACCAACATGATGACAATTATAAAAACAACTTCACTCTTACCTCTTGTATGGTGTGAACTGAAACTTCTTATATGGCTCCATGAATCCTCATTATTGGAGAAATTTCTACCAAATTCCATTTCTCTATGACAAAATTCATTACAAGCACAATAATAACCATTTAAAAAATACATACCTCATTGCATTAGGTTTCCTAATAGATTTAGATCTCTTGTTGTCTATGTTATACTCCTTGCTTTGGAAAACATCTTCTTGACTTGTGTCATCATTCTTCATGTTCTTCTAACCAACATTGTCATTTATTTTTCTTCATGATGTAACCAATGAATCCAAGTCCTATCCTGACACCAACAACCTTTTGATTATCCAAGAGATCATCTATATCCTTAGTATTTTTCTCAAACTTCTGAGAGGATCTTACCTTACTAACTACTTTAGTCACTTCTATCCTTAGGGATCCAATTTCTCTCGCATACATGATGCAATCTTCCTACTTAGACTTTAGGTCTATATTTATAGTCTCTATTTGAGTTTATAACTCATGGTTGTCAATATAATGTCTATCTTCAAGAAGATGAATCTCTTCTTCATAATCCTTAACATATTCCTTCATTTTCTTATTCTTCTTCTTTGCATGCTTCAACTCTTCTTAGACACATATAAAATTAGTTTCAAGATAAAATTCAACCTATTCTTCATCTAAATCCACACATGAACCTCCATATATAGAAACTTCATTTTTAGAACTCCCAACTCCATTGGCCATGAATAGGAATTCATTACCGACATCATCATTATCAAATTCAAAATCACTAGTTTGACTACTCACCTCAGATGAGTTGCAATCCTCCTTGGAATAAAGGATTATTTTGGAATTCTTGCCCTCAAACTTTCTAAAATTCTTTTTCTCTTATTAGACCTATGGGGCCTCTTATCATCATCATGATCTTCATCATGTTCTCTTATTCATGTGAGGAAAAATGTTTTCAAAATTCCCTATCTCACCACAGTTGAAACACTTAAAGGGAAGCTTACCCTTATACTTACATGAACCTTCCTTCAACTTCCTATAAAACATAACAATCAATTCATCATCATAAATTTTGAAAACATCATTATTCAAGATCTTCTTACCTTTTGGTTTCCTTTCAGATTTAAATTTCACTTCCCTCTTGGGAGGTTTATCAATACATGTCCTCATCTCATAAGATGTCAACATACCATGGAGTTCATCCATCAGCAGAGTACTCAGATCCTTGGCTTCCTCTATAGATAAGACTTTAGGATTAAATTTAGGATTGAGATATCTCAGAACCTTATACACTACCAAATCTTCTTTCACTTCTTCTCCTAATCCTCTAATCATATTGACCATTTGATCTACTCGAGAATATATACAACAATGGTTTCTTCTTCCTTCATATTTAAAATTTTAAATTGATTCCTATAGGTCTTGAGCTATGTCAAATTCACCTTAGTGTCACCTTCATAAATTACTTATACATTATCCCACATAGCCTTAGTTGTAGCATATTACATAACCTTGACAAATTCTGACTCACCCAAACCACAACAAAATGACGTTCATTTCCTTAGAGTTATCATTACTTTCCTTCTTGTTTGTTGTATCTATTGGAGGAGATTAAGGAATAGTATACCCATCTACAACTGATTTCAAAATATCACATCCTAAGGACATAAATGTGATTCTTCGTATTGATTCTCCAAAAATCATAATCTTTCCATCAAACATATGAGATTTTCTAGTAGAGGAACCAATTTTCTCGACTCACCATATATGTGCTTCAAAGGATCACCTCAAGATTGTTCAGCTTGCTTCAAAGGACTTTCTCTAATACCAATTTTTGGAGGCACAACCACTAAAAGGGGGTTGAATCATTGGGGAATAACACTTTCATTCACTTAAACATTTATATCCATGAAACATTCAATTCAATGTAACCATTAAGCATGAATTGTTGAGAAACATAACCATTAGATGAGAAAATGATAACACAAGAATGTATAAACACCAAATATAAGTGGGAAACCTCAAGGTGAATACAAGCCACTGAAACAAAGCTTTATTATTGTAATGAATCAAATTTATTCAAGCACCAACCTAATAAGGAGCACCAACCCCTAGGTTTAGTGAGGTACCAAACCCACAAAGAGCACCAACCCCCTAGATGACTCAACACCAACTCAACCACCTAATTTTTCTTGTAACCTATGAAATGTTACACCAACAACTGATGATGACACTTATTAAGCTTTATTTCCTTCTATCCTATCCAAATATGCATTCCTTACTAACTCTCTCAATAACTTCTCCTACAAGCTAATTAGGTCTAATGACATACCTCGCCAACAATAGAACACCCTCTAGAATAGAATTACACACTCTCTTACCTCTCTAGACGGTCACAAATACCTTTTTCACCTCTTTAAACTTCCCTCTTGCTCACACTTTCTCATACCCTCTCAACACAACAAATAAGCCTTCTTCATGTGCTTATATACATGACTTAAGCTTATAATACATTTAGTTTGGCCATCATAGGGTAAATATATTTTTAAAACTTGAAAAAAATCTGAAAATATAATTCATAATCCACACTAGGTCTATAATAGCAAAGGAAGATTCAAATTCTCTATTAGGACCCAATTAGGCCTAACATACTCAAACTCCTCTCTTGCCACAATAGAGTCTACTTGGGACAACTAGACCTTCACCAAACTTCAACATCCACTTAGACATGTTTTATAAGTATTCAATCAACCTCCAAAAATATTATACACCTCTACACTATCATCTCATGCAATGACACAACCATTAGAGTAACTCTCCTCACTAGGTATGTGACCTACAAAACCAGTCCTCAAAGATGAAGTTGAAACACTCATAAAATCACCTCAACCATGAAAATATGACACATGGATGGAAATATTATGACCTCGCTATAATCAAAAAATCTTAATACATCACCACTTGGATTGTAAGATCCCAAGAACACCTATACAATTAGGACCACCAAAACTACCATTTCACCTTGAAAACCAGTCTTGCAAGATAGAATTCCAAAGAAATCATAAAGGCTCAAAATATTTAGCATATATTCCATAATTCCTCAAACACCAATTTATTTAATAGGTCTAATGCAAAACCCGTGATATATATCAACTTCATCAAAAAATTGTAAATTACAATGGGGTCCATGCACTTTTAAGACACATAAATACCACCTACAAAACCTAAAGGATTAATTTATAGTCTCCAATCACTAACCAAGGTCAAAAATTATCAATTTGTTCTCCATCATTTCTTGAGTAGGGTTTAAAAGGGTTTTAGACCTCAACTTCTTAACAATTGTTCATAAAGTTTTTCTCCTTAATCCATAAACTAATACCTATAACATTGAGCTATTAACCTTCCCCAACTACCATGAAGATATTAGTCTTCTATATAAACTTCACACGTGCCAACAAGCATCAAATGACCACCTCGAGATGGGTTTTTACTTCTTAAGGACTCGATAGATGTAAAAACACAAAAAATGCTCATACTTGCAAACCATCACTTGAAACTTAGACCAAACCTCAATAACAACCTGATTGCCCTTCCCCAATGCTCACCTTTGAATAATTATCTCAAAAATATATCATATTATCTCATGTTTCCACCTAGGGCTTAAGAATAGGTCTAGTGTAGACTTAGAAAACATGACTAAACCATGTATACACACTTTGAGACACTTGTGAGTATATCTACACCGTATCCTCATGTTTCCCATGATTTCAAAATACATAACCAACTGCTACATACCATGAACCATCATGACATACCTCAATCTGTGACTAAGCCTCCGATTAAGAAAATATTAAAATGAATAGATGTTTAATACTAATTATGTAATCGTGTTAGATATATGTAATGAAGTACATAAATTGACCCAAGAAAGATAATACAAAAATTATCAAACCCTCATTGCAAATAGGAGATAGGAGAACTTAGATTATTTGTAAATAATCATGGGTTATGATGAAGTGATGAAATGATAAATAGAAGGAGAGAAGTTTCACACCGAGCCTCAAAAATTGTGCAACCGCAAGATCTTCCTATAATAGAGTACTTGGAATGGGTCAGGGGCACATGTGGGTGTTGTAGACTTGTTTTGGGTGCTTGTGACTTCTCATAACCTTAGAAAACCAACTGAGGAGGGTAATGAGGTATTCATTGTTATTCATTTCCTATCCCCAGTATGTTGCATCAAGTTCGTTGATGTCGCCTATAACCTATAATAGATAAATGACCTGTAAAACCCTCAAAAGAGCATCAAATACCAAAAATAAAATAATGCAAATGAGGGTTCAAACTATCCTTGGTTGTCAAACAAGTGATCTTACAATTGAGTGTTGTATTACATCTCAGACCCAATGTAGTTTTATGTGTGTGTGAAGGTATTGTGCCCTAGGTGGCTCTTATGTGTCACACTTGATAATAAGTAATTAACTAGATATAAAAGATGTAAATAGATGTGTGCATGAATTAATTAACTTCACCTTCTATGAATTGTATGTAGAATAACGTAGTCCCTTTCCTTACATGGATACTAGATGAATGCTTGAATTCTCTTGATAATGCCTTTTGATGTAACCTTAGGTGGTGATAGACAATTATTAGTGCTTGGTCCTTTATTATGTTCACATAAATTTATATTTATATGATTACCTTGATTTAATTTTGTAATTAACCCTGAAAAGTTTGAATATTAAAAATATAAGATGCCTAAATGGCTAAAAAGGACCCAAAAGATGTTAACAAACTACAAAGAGGTCAGAGGCACCCAGAGGGGAAAGGGGCACTCACGCTAGCGTCTTGGCAAGGATTTGGTGTCTAGAATGATAAATTATAAAGTGAAAAAAGATATAATGGGCTAGAAGGAGTGTAAGATCAACATAGGAAATAAAAAGAAAGAAAATTTGGCCAAAGACATGGGTCGATTAGTACTTTTCTTGCTAAGGAATCATATGAATAGTAGTATGTGATCATGGACTAGATAAATACCCAAAATGCGTGATTTAGTGTCTACATTTTCCCCCACTTTATGTTATTGAGTGAATTATCAATAACATAAAGTAGATAAGAGATTTTTACCTGATAACCATGTATATCAATGGTGAAAAGTGTGGTGAGAGGCATGGAAACTAGAGAAGAGGAAGTAAAAAAGTGATGATGATGATGACTCTAGGGTGAGAGCATATGTGTAGATGTTGCGATTCTACCTATTTTTTATGTCACTTGATATTGTGATGATGTATGATTGTTAATGTGATTATTGCTTCCTATAAGGACACCTGCAAAAGAGAAGAATGAATAAGTAGTCAAATACGCGTATATATGATAAAAATGTGTGAAAAGTGTGTAAAAGTATGATAGAAAATGAAAAAGGAACATGTGAACCTAATCCATGATGAGTGAAAGAGATAGAAAGGATCATGAAGATGATGTAGAAGAACGATGTTTTTGGGCGATCTCACACTAGTTGCGTTGACTATGAGTTTTTTGGGTGATCTCACGCTAGTTGCATTGATTGTGAGTTTTTTTGGGCAATCTCATGCCAAGAATGGAAGAAGTGTAGGGAGAAAATTATGGTGTCATCCTCTAACCTTTAACTACTTCCCATAATGTGAACACCACTACAGATGGTGTGTAAAAATCTGATCCGTTTTGAACAATTCTAATCCAACACAAAAGTAGAAAAGAAGGTGTAGTGCATGCATGTTGAGTGTTGAAGGACTGTATTTTTTGTAAAAGTCATTATGTAAACTGCTAAAAACTATGTTGAACTGAAAATGTTGTGTAAATGCCCCTAGTCATAGGCATTTAGGAAGGGTCGGGGGCACCCAGTGCTATTGTCCTAGTTTGGACACCGGTGACTGTGTGTTGTGATGAGAACCCAAGTCGGGATTTGATTCGCTAATACTAAAGAATGTGTTGACTACGTGTTTGAACTATAGTTAACTATGAGTGTAGATCGCTAAATGGGGTGAATGATTCACTTGATAGTTTTCCCCCTATTTTTGGTGTATGTGATGTTGCTAAGGAGTATGTGGCCCAAAAAGGACCGACCGTTAAACCGAATTGATGCCTCTGGGGGGGAGTGTGTTTTGGTAGAAACTAAGGAACATAAAAACAAAGTGGCTAGGAGACAAGTGTTAGTGAAACAAAAAATACACATATAAAAGACAACATGTGAGCTAGGAGATAATAATACAATGTGTAAGATAACACCCAAGAAGACACTATGCAAGAATACAATGTAGACCATGAAAAGTGGGTTTCAAACATGGACATCACTCATGATTTCACAAGACACACAAGGCTAATATAGCAAAAAGTAGATAGTTTTCACACAATACAAATGGAAAATCCCATAAATAATGGCAGACCATGACAAGAAATGATAGACAATGGCAAGTAATGTAACAAAGAACTATGATATAAAATAGACCTACAAAGAAAATTTTGTACATGAAGCACCCGCTAGCATGTTAGAAATATAGAAAGTATGTCAAAACGTATATAATATGATAATGATGTGCTATGAAAAATGAAACAAAAGCACTTATAGTGCACAAAAGTGGATGCCCTCATGAGCCGTTGTGGGACGAGTATGAGGTAGTACACCAAACATCCATGTTGTGTGTATCGATCTCAGAGTATGCAATCGTAAACTAGAAATAAATTGAATGCGCATGTGTATATGGAAAAGATAATGACATACAATGTATCTAGATAACATAGTAAACAATCATGCAAGTATAAGTAAGGACGATCAAATGTGACCAAGATATGCAATATGTTATGGATGAGATGGAATGGAATGTAGTATGAGTGTGATAAGATCCATATATCCCCGATTGAATGTAAATGAGGTGTATGATATGAGGTTAATTTATACATTCCCTCTCAGTAGTCAAGAATGAACTATAAAACAAGAGTGCATCATGGGAAATGGTTGGAATGTGTGTGATAGAAAAATATGATCATCAAAGCATAAAGCATAGAGAATGCGTGAGTAAGGGAGTGTATGAGTGTGGTGAGGTTCATTTTATATTTAAACCCTTAACATCCAAGTATTAACCATGGAACTAGATTATTTCATAGGGTAATGAGCATAACGTGTAAAATTATATGTGAGAAATATATGTCAGGAATGCTCTGAGTGTGAATTATGTAGTGTGCATGATGTGTAATGGAAGTTGTGAGAAAGTGATGTGATGAATGTGTGATGTGTATGGTGTGTAGTGTGTGAGATTCATGTGTATATTATGCCCTCAATAGTCAAGTGTCTTATCAAGAAACGATGATACCAAAAGTGTATCAAGATGTGTATATTGTGTGGGAGAGACTAGATGTGAGATATAGAAGTGATATAGTAGATCATGAGAGGGTGTCATTAGGAAACGATGATACCAAGAGTGTATCAAGATGTGTACATTGTGTGGGAGAGACTAGATGTGAGATATAAAAGTGATATAGTAGATTTATGAGGCATTTGATAATGATAGAAGAGGAAAAGAGTAAGCATGATGCCCCCAAGTGTATGAGTATGGAAAATATCATGTAATATCATCTAAGAGGTCATCATTGTCTTGGTCAAAGCCAAATTTAGAATCATTGGAGACTTGGTAAGAATTAGTATCCAATTGATCACGTAAGGATCCATTGTAATGAAGGTTGTACATGCCCATTGCGTATTCTTCATTAGTGAAAGGAGGTAGTGGACAACCATGTGCATACCAAAGGTGTAAGATTTTGTGAATAGCCAAGAAAGGAATCATTACAAATGAAAACACGACCAAAAGGCATAGGAAATGAAATATCAATATGATTAGGATCTAAGGTTCCCCAATATAGTCAAGCCAAGACTGTCCAAGTGTAAGTGGAGAAGCACAAGGATCTCGTGTAAGAAATACTGTGAGATGAAACATGCTAAGACCTATGGATGAATCCATGATAAAGATGAGGATCATGAGGTGGAGGGAAAATATCATCTACTACAAATCCTAACCAAGTCAAGCCATCATGTGTACATATAGTATTGGAGCAAGTAGGATTGAATGGAATGTGTTCCTAATAAGAGTCATTCATGAAAATTTTACATGTAAAAGGAGGTCATGTTAATGGTGGTTTCTCATGAGAAGATGAAGTAGGTGGAATGACGTCCAATGTTTAGACAGGCCCCCAATAAATTACCATAGCATTTGTAGAAGAAGAAGGGGGCAATGATGTAGATGGGACAATGTCTAACATGTAAATAACACCTTCAAGTGGTGGTAAGTGAGCCAAATAATCCATGGGTTTTGGGTCATTAGTAGTAATTGATGTTGGAGTAGGGAGTGTAGTGGTTGAATCACGGTTGCAATATTTGAATGGTTCACGATCACCGAGGACTATATATTCTACACCCTCATGTAAGAATTTAACACATTGATGCATCAGTAGAAGGTACTGCTTGCATGGCATGAAGTCATGGCCTACCAAGTAAACAATTATATTGAACTAGGAATTCAATGACAAAGAAAACCATAGGAAGGGTTTTTGGCCCGATAAAGTGATAGGTAAAGTGATATGGCCTATGCATGGATGAATGGAACCATCATATGCACAAAGAGAAATGGATGAAGGACTAACATTAGTAGTAGAAAGGCCGATATATTCAATGAATGATAAAGGGCACAGATTAAGCTCAGATCCATTATCGATAATACTTCGTTTGACACCTACATTGTGGATGCAAATCATGATGTATAAGGGTGGATCATTTTCAAAAACAACAAGATCAAGTAGGAATATTAGATGGAAAAGTGATCTCCTGGGAAAATGTATCTACGAATGTGTTATAGAATACATCTGGATGAATATCGAAGGAACACAAGTAGTAGCCAAGAGAGTAATTATTTTAGCTCTTAATTCAAGGTGGATGAGTAAGAAATCATGAATAGAAATATCCATGATGAGAGGATCCTAGAAGAATGATAAAAATATAAGTATGAGGACCCTAGGAATGTTCAAGGACGATTTCATCAAATGATTAAGAAAATATTGAAATAAATATATGCCTAATACTAATTATGTAACAATGCTAAATATATGCAATGAAGTACACAAATTGACCTAAGTAAGATAAGCCAAAAAGTATCAAATCGTAATTAGAAAGAGGATATAGGATAACTTATATGATTCACAAATAATCATGGGTTGTGTCAAAGTGAAGAACTTATAAATAGAAGGAGATAATTGTTGCACAAAACCTCATATAATTGTACGACCACAAGATCTACATGAACTGGGGTGCTTAGAATGGGTCGGGAACCTACGGGCACTCTGACCTACTCTAGGTACTTGCATGACTCGCTCAGAACCTTAGAAAAACATCTTTGGAGGGTCATGAGGTATTCATTGTTCTTCTTCGTTGCATGTTGTTATTATGTCACTTCAAGTTCACTGATGTCGCATGTAACCTACAATAGAGATATGACATGTAAAACCCTCAAAATCACATCAAATCCCAAATATAAAATAATGCAAATGAGGGGTTAGATTTTTCTTGATTGTCAAACAAGTGAACTTACGACGAGAATTTCACTACATCTAAGATCCAATGTAGTTCTTTGTGTTTGTGTGAATATATTGTGCCCTAAGCGGCTATTGTATGTGTCACACTTGATAGCAATGAAGTAAGTAGCTAGATGTAAAATATGTAAATAGATGTGTGCATGAAATAATGAACTTCCCTCCTGATGAAGTGTATGCATAAGCATGTATTCCCTTTCCCTTGTGTGGATGTTAGATGATGCTTTAATGCTCTTGATAATTCCTTTGATGCAACCTTAGGTGGTGATATCTAATGCTTAGTGCTTGGTCCTTTATTATGGTCACATAACTTTATATTTATATGATTCCCTTCCTTGAATTTCATAATTAACCCCCAAAAGGCCAACTACCAAAAAGATAAAATTCCCAAATGGATAGAAAGGACCCAAAAGATGTTAAAAAGTAAAAGGTCGTTGGGCGCCCAAGGGGGGGGGAACTGGCATTGGCATCCTAGCTGGACTTTGGTGTCCAGAGTGAGAAATGCCAAAGTGTGAAAATACAAACTAGGCTATAAGGAGTGTAAGATCAACAGAGGAAACAAAAAGAAAGCAAATATGGCCAAAGACATGGGTCAATTAGTACTTTTCTTGCTTAGGAATCATATGAATAGTAGTATGTGATCAAGACTAGATAAATACCCAAAGTGTATGATTTAGTGTCTAAAGCCTCCTAACTAGTGATTTAACAAATATTGAATTTATAAAACCCTAGAGGATATTTTAGATTCACATGCAATAGATAAAATAGTAAAGCACATATATGACACAAGTAATAAGCAAGTAGAAATTGAAACCCTAAGTGCAAGAGGGAGGAAAGAAGACTTAGCTGATTTTGCAATAATATTGAAGAGTGATGGTCTAGAAAATTGATGAAATTAGAGGACATGATATCATAACCAAACCCAAAAATTATAGAACTATCGTATGTCCCAAGACTAGGGCATACTGGGGCACCTAGCACCCGAGACCTCGTCTCGGCTCTTGTGACTACTCAAAATCTCAAGAATTGGTTCTCACATTGTCACAAGAGTTTCTTTAGTCTTCTCCATTGATCACTTGTGTGTCATAATATGCCCGCAGAATCCGCATGTAACCTATAAAACAAAATTACTCCTACAAAATCCCAAAATACATCAAATCCTTAAAATAAAAGATGCAAATGGGGAGTTGAATTTACCCCAAAGGTCACTTGACCGAGTGAACTTACAATCCAGACAATGAAATACATTTCATACTCCATATATTTTGTGTGTGTGTGTGTGTCACACCCCACAAATTCAGTTTGGTCTTGAGGGGATAATTTGCTAGCTAGGTGATTTCCGTACTTGATGTTTAGTGAGATTTCTTATCTTGTCTAACTTGTTTTTGATCTGTTGAGATGACTTACATGTGCATGGTCCTTATCATGACCCTTGTTGAGATTTATGATTGTAATTGAATATATTAAGGACATTAAGTAGATAGGTCTGATATTGACCATAGGACATATTAATAATGATCATGTTAATATCTGCCTACTAATGGCAATAGCATACCGCATTGGCGTTGCTGAAAATGAAATACTTGATTTATCAAACTTGTGGTCATAAGTGCATTTCATTTATTTCCTAATGTCATAATTGGACTCCTCTTGGAGGTCGATTGATACTAATGTTGATCTTATAAAGTTGTGATTGCTTTATCGACCTATAAATAGGTCATAGACCTTAATATACAATTACAATTTCATATTGTTGCTGACCATCTCCATGTTGTTGTTTGTCATTCATGTTGCTTGTTGAAAAGGTTATAAGCTTATTCACTGGGAAATAAGGCCTTGGCCCCTAAGACATGTATGTCATACATTATTCTAAGGGATTCAATGTGTTAATGGTGTGTTATCATTGTTTAAATATTTTGATGATAATAAGAGTTATGTTTTTCTTACCATTTAAATACTAGGTGGGTCACTATTAGCCCAAGATAATTAAAAGGGAACCCAATATTTAAGCCCATAAAGGGAAAAATCTTATGAAGAGAGGTATTTGTTTTGGCATTCAATCAAGGTGAATGATAACCTAATTATCACATTATTGACTAATCATGTAAATGGTCAGCTAACTCGAGCTTGGTAAATCTGGGGTCACGATGTTATTTTGGGCTAAGGTATTATTAGGCTTGATCATAAATACTTTTGAAGTTGATAAGCTATGATTTAAGGGGATAATCCATTGCATGAATTTTTGAAAATAATTATTAATCAATTATGGGTTCAATGTTGGTATTGACCATGCAAGTCGTGATGGTAAAGGTTATTTTTGGAGGTTTCTTTTAAAAATCAGCTAAGTTTAGCTGATGGGGAATGTCGGTGGCAATTGTTTTGGCCACTACTTGGACCTGATGCAGTTAATATCATTTAATAAATTAAACGGAATTTGAAAGTCGTGAACCACCTATCAAAGCCTTTCATGAGCATTAGGATTTTATTATTTTCTTACTTCCTATTTTAACTCATTGACCACTATTGTGAACTTTGCTTGCAATTTTTTTGAGTTATAGACTCACCGTGAATTGGTTATTTTTGCTAGAAATAAAAATGTATGTGTATTAGAAAGAGTAAGTGTTGGATTTGAGTGGTTTGACTTGTTCAAAGATTAAGAAAGTGGGGGATTTTGTGGTTACTTCTGGAAATATAAGGAACTTGGCAAGGAAGGATAGATGTTGCTCATTATTCAGGCATGATTTGACTTATCTCTCCTATAGATGCGTTTACTTTTAGTATTTACTTGAATCAAAATCTACAATACGTCTTGTTGTTATTCGTGGTTATGGGTTTGCATTGTTATTATGGCATTGTGTTGGGGTGTTATCGATTCATGTAAGAATGAGTAAATATGGGTTTTACACTTAAAATTTCTGAATATTTTAAAATGAATGGTAACCATGAATGAACCTTTGCAATATTGTTTTTCTTGTTAATGCGAAACATTCTCTGGAAGTACTATGTTGTTCTGATTCGAACCCTGCAACTTGGGTTGCTAGGATATATTGATACTATTTTGTATATCGATATTCTTAGTATTGTACATATTTTTTTTGGGGTATTATTGACCCCATGATTTTACTATCTATGTGGAATGGAATCCCTTGTTTTTATTTGCATTGAAGAGTTTTTGGTTTTGGTTTTAGTTTTATTCTCTTGAATATTTGGGTACTATTTTATTACTGGTTACAAGTATAAAATAAATTTTATTACAACTGATTATGATTTGTAGGTGTGTAATAAGCCCTTGCAAATATTTTAGTTATGTGTATTTGCAATTAACACCTATCGGGGTTAAATGAACCTTGGTAATGGAAGGGTTAAACCATATGGCTATTACATCCTCGCAGTAGAGAATGGCATTAGTTACATACCATGAGCTTGACAAGGTACTATACACATTACCCCTAGAAATATGTTGATGGTTGTGTTATTTTGAGTATTATCTCGAAATAGTGTTATCTATTATGCGAAGATTATACTATGGGTTTTTTACCTAATTTATGGCATAGCGTGATGTACTCAACAAAGTGATAGGGTAACTTCTATGTACCTAGGATTTTCCTTGGAATCCTTTCTATAAATACCGAGGCATTTTTTATAGCCAAGTGTTCAAGAATAAGATAAAAATGGGTTATTGTGATGTCAAATAGAGCTATGGCTGATGTAATGTGAATGGTGATTTACCTTAAGAATGTTGAATCCTAACCCGTACTTATGACTTTTATATATGTTTGTGTATGTGTGTGTGTGTGTGTGTGTGTGTGTGTGTGTGTGTGTGTGTTTGTGTGTGATTCAAATTCTAGCAAAATATTACACCTCGAATACATTGGTATCTACCTAATCATTATTTTGGATGTTGAATTATTTGGAAATCAGCTAGCTATATAGATGTGTATATAAATATATACCTGGGAAAGGGATCATCTTTTATATTCAAAGCTAGTGTTATCACCAAGTCACCGCACCCTCCGAATGACTAGGATGTGAACATGACATTCAAAGGTGTGATTGGGTAACATGGAATCACCTCTCAAGATGTTGGCCTTGGGCTCGAGGTGAACATCCAGAGAAGGATGGATTCCTCTTCCTAAATTAAGTATTGTACTACTCCTAGTGCAATAAAATGGTTATCCGCACTCTATGTTAACATTTTCATGGGTTTTTGGGAAAGAGATTTATAAAGAATAAAACTAGACTAGGGATGGTGATGCACCAAATAAAGGGTGTGGATAAAATGAGAATGGGATGGTTTGAAGAGGATGTTATGCACCACAGGACAACTCACCTATTACAACCTGGAAAGGGTAAGTAACTACCATAGACTAAGAAGCAAGTGTACCCTTTGCCAACCTTGGTTTCCACAAACAATCTTCTAATCTTTTCGGTGAAGAAGAATGAAACTAAGAAGGGTGAATGAACACCACAACTTAAGCGCATGTAGGAACTCCACACTTGATAAGTACAAAAATTCATGAACATGTAATGTAAACTTTGAACTTGCACAATACACCTGTATGTATGAGAAAGGCACAAAGAAATATAAAATGATAGAAGGACTAAGATTAGTCACAAAACATACACTTTATTACTTTAATAACATGCACAATGCTTCATTACATTTGGGAAAGGAAAAGTTTTCATTACAATCTTTAAATAAGGCTTGAAAATTACCTCAACATATAAGAACAACTTGCAGAAGAAGGAAGAATCTTTGAAAGATATGTCAAATGTTTGACCAATACATAGAAATCTCTATTCTATCCCCGGTTGGAATGAACATCCAACTTACATTTATAGAAGAAGTTATGAGAGAAGAGAGGAGAAGTAAAAATTCCCTTCATAAAATTAAGGCACATGATGGTCAACATTAATTACAAAGTTGGTTGAACCAATTAACCCTCCATGTGCCATTAATGACTAGTTTGACTTAATCTCCCTATTTAATTAAAGGAATATTTAAATAAAATATTTTGATAATAATAATATATATCATTATTAAAATATTTAAATAAAAATATTAATTTAATTAAAATTAATATTAAAAAAATTAATTTAATGAATAATGAGTGGGACCCCCAAAGACCGGTTTGCATTGAAGAGAGGGGGTCCATGAAAATAAGTCAAAAAATAGCCCAATTCGGTGGTTGGTTTGCCGAGTCAACTCACTGAGTTGGGTGTCGAGCTCCCCATTGACTCGGTTTGACAAAATTCATTTCCCGTGAGTCATCACCACCACACATCTACTCAATTTTTCCACGTACGTGACCTGGATCACTCTGTCTTAATCTCCTTTGCACGAGCTCACCGCCGACACGAGCTCTATCTCACTTCATGGATCGACACTCTCTTCAAGGATATTTCACCAAATTAATTCCCTAACACCTGTGAACCTATGAACCGAGTCATATAATGCCTAGCAAGATCATTTTGAGCTATTCACCAACTAAATTCTTCTTCACGAGTCTCACAACTCATCCTCCATGTAAGCTCTCCCCAACTGAATCGCTTAGTGAATGTCTCAACTTGGTTAGTTGAATCCTTCATGTAAGCTTTGTGACATGAGCTCTCCTTGACTCATGTTCATCTCATGCTTGTTATGAGATATTTTCCACATACTTTCCATATAGCTCGATGTATTTCCATTTTCTGAGCTCGACGTATTTTGATCGAGCCACTTGTCTCTGCTTAAGCTCATCCCATTGATCATGATAAATTAGTGTAGATTCTTACCGCCATGAACTTAACCCTATGAATGATCCATTGTATTGAACTCATGAGAACCTTCATTTTGCTTTCCTAGAAATCAGTTCCTTCTAGAAAGACTCCACGAGTCTTCCCGCAAGCTCACCGGTGAGCGACTTGGGTTCAACTGGGTTCATTCTCAGTGATGCATTAAGACACCTACCAACCCCGTCTATTGAGTTCACCTTCCACATTAATCAAGCTCAATCAGCTTACTAAAATGATCCTTTTATCTCCTTTTAATGATTTTGCGATAAGCTTGTGTTCCCGAAAGTGTCCTCCTTTCACCACTTTGTCTTACAAACTCGACCGAGATCCAACTATGACCACACTACTCAGCTATGACTCGACTTACCTACATCAAGCTCTAATGAATCAACCCTCATACCTCCTTATATGCCTTTAAAGGTTATGTTTTGCATGCTCACCACCAAGAAACCCGTCTCCCATGTAGGCTCACTATCTTAGAACTCAAAGTTGAATGACTCATGCATTGGTTTCCATTCATCCTTTTAAATGCATTCGAGCTCCACGCACAAAAACAATAAAGTGACCTTGAGTTCCTCCATACATAAATTCTAGCTCATCCGAGCTAGTAGAGGTTTAGACTCACTATGCATGGTGATATATCATTGATTTGGTGTTGATGTTCACTCGCTTATGACATGCCCTATGATTATCGATATTCACAGACTGAGATCCTCGCAATCAATTCACGAAAGCCATTGTGAATACAATAAATGAACTTGGCATCGAACTCACATTTAACCTTGAATGGTCGAGTTCCTTCCTTGGAAAATATGAACCTATGCTCGTTGGTTATGAACTCCAACTCTAGCTCAATGCCTTGATCTTTTCTTTGATTCGGTGGCTTTCTCGAGCTAATCTCTACTCGTATCTTCTTCCAATGATGGTTCTTGCAAGCTCAAGCCTCTAATGAATAAAATCTTCCCTGCCTTTACAAAAATTTCCTCCCTTTACATGGTGATCTAACTCCATTATGCTTCATATTTACAGGACCAGAACTAGCTCCTCTAAAATCGGTAGTTCCCCTATGAATCACTCACCCTACCAACTCGTCCCACAACTCACGAAAGGTAACTCAATGAATAAATTTAATCTTGGCCATAGACTTTGGATCTTCATTATCACATTTGGTTCGCAGAACTTCTCCTTTGACTTTCCAAGTAATTATTCCCACTTAGAGATGCTTCTCATGAGCCCCGTGAAGTGGAAAGTTTGTATTGGTTTGTTGTCTAAACATTTCCACATGGAAATTTGGTCACTAATCTCGCTGACACATGGAAAATATGTGTTGGATTTCCATCACCAAAAACCCACATGTCAATGCCTCGATATTCTCCCATATTTATGTGACTCAACCGACTATTTTCAATGTTGGGCTCATCGACTTATCGAGTTGAGCTCTAATGATAAACAACTGATTTCTCAACCAAGCTAACACCGATTTGTCACCGAGTTGAGCTCAATTTGACCCGTTCAATGCTAGGTGAGATCACCTATGTAATTTATTAATTATTTTAATCGTGTTATTTCGTGATGACCGAACGTGAGTCCCTGGGACCAATGTCGTGATTTGATCGTAATAGGACCCTGTTGTCCAATTTTTTCATGTGTGAAAATTGGATAGCAACTAGGGTTGTATTTAGTTTAGAACATAATGAACACAAATGGATGAGTAATGTATTTTCATGCCCGACTATGGTTCTACATTGATCTAAGAAATTAATATGTACATATGCATATATATGATCGATATGGTATTATAATATGTACCTATACGTATAGTTATTCATGGTTATGAGCTTTGATGATAGTTAATTCACTTAGTAAGGTTAATATTTGGACTTGGAAGAACATTCTGCTCTTTGATAACTATACAAAGTTACATTATTATACTATGAGTTTACTATTGCTTAGAAAATGCAAGGATGATATCTTGTTGAAATGAATGGATATTGTTGAATAAATTATTAATTTTGTAATTTCCATTAAGGCATCTATGCAGAATGATGTTGAATGAAGTGATGATTGCAAGTTGGTTTGACCCTTATAGATGTTTAATGTTTTTCATGTTACCATGATGTTTATAGTTCAAATGATTGCAGTTTCATTTAAGTGAATATTAAATAGCATAAATTACTAAGGTGGAGATATGTCTTATCATGCCAGTTCAATTTGGACTGACCATGTATGATGTTGTTGTACATTACCATTTTCAGTTGTAGGTTTTGTGATGTACCGCGAAAGAAGTTAAAGATCAAGATAACATTGTATCTGGTTGAATAAGTTCATGATTGTTTGAAAATGAATTACAAATTGTTGTATTGGAAAGCAATCATGTGCTTTATGTGACCCTTAATAAGATACTTTGACTATTGTGAATACTTTCAGTCTAATGAGTGCTTATGATTAGATTTTAAAGACTCTACTTGATTGTATTAAAAAAGAAATATGTATTCAACCTTTACTTGTGTCTTAATTGCAACAAATACTTATCTGGAAAGTTCTTAATCTTGTATCATGAATGACTAAAAATAAGATGGAATATTCTAGTATAATAATGCATGTAGGAATGTGATATATTAATGGCATGAAACTCGGCATAATGTATTAAGAATGATTAAATGAATTACTTGGTTGTGTTCAATTAAAGAATAAAGTTTATGAGTTAATAAAGTGAGTTATGTGTAATTATAGAACATATGTTGGCATACTTGTTATGGATTGTGGTGTGCTACTTGAAATCAATTCTAGTAAGTGGAATACTATACATGTGTGAATAGATTGAATATGAAATACTGAACTAATGTTATGCATTAGTAAGTACATAGTTATGAAGTACTTATTGAGTGATACATACTCTACTGCATCATTAAGGTACTAAGTTATACCTCTGTGATATTGAATACACATACCCAATGTTGCATATGATTATGAAGATATACATAATAGACCTTCATGTACATAGACAGATTAAGTAAAGTTGATCAACTAATTTGAGTGATTGTTTCTATTTTTCATGGTTTTTTCTCGTGGATTAATATAAGGTCCTTTCAGTCTTAAGAAAAGGAAAGATAAGTATGAGAATAAACATTATTAATGTTTTTGGTGTAGGTGGTATTTTTATTCACTTATTTAGTGTTATTCCACCTCACCGGGTGAGTCATCTCACTTAGGTGGACATGGATCTAGGTGGCATATTAGTTATGACATATTCCCTTCTACGAAATCTGTCATATGTGTAAGTGTGCATCATAGAGTTACATTCCCATTTGTGTAACACCCTGAACTATTGTTACTTTCTCCTGAGCATTCAAGTGTTGATATATGATTTCTTCTGTATAAGGACATGTTCCTTTGGTTTTGGGAAGTCATGCTTGATATGGATTGTATCCTCTTTGCTCTTGAAGATCTTTGACTGAGCCGGAATATGCTTGGACTCTTTTGTTTCTTTCATTCTTTGCACTTGAGTTCAATTTGATTTCTGGATGAATTGTGGATTTATCCACCTTTATGACTCAGCCTTGGATCAGTTACATTGATCCAAGGAATGTTTTAAGTTTATTCAGGATGAACAAAATTTATTGACCTTACGAAAGTTTCAAGGTCTGATTGAGTTTTGAATGATCAATCCCGGAGTTTAACTCAGGCTGATCATGATAAATGGGATGTGGTTCCAGATATCATAACATCTGGAAAGGCCTAGACCTTAAGCCAGGTAAGATGTTTATGTTATACCAAAAGCTTAATTTAGTGATGCCAAATAGAATCCTTTACAGGAATGTTTTACCCTGTATGGACTCTAACACTGATTGGTCCTATTTTGGAGACCTAGACTAGATTCGTTAAGGTTAATAATCTTAACCTAAACTATAACCTATTGGTTAAAATAATTACTAATCTAACCTAGCCCTAAACTATAAGCTTAATGCTCCTAAGAGTTAACTACACCTAGCGCTATGGAAGTGAGACTAATGTCTTACCCTATGATCTAACCTATGTTTCTAACCTATCTTAACTAATGAAAAGAATGGAGGGGGACCTAAGAAGGGTCATGAGTCATGGGCGGTGGTTTCCATGGCATTTATGAGGGGGATAAGGTTGAAGGACTTGGAATGCTGTCAGGTTTGGCGGAGGTTGCAAATGGCTAATGTAACCTGACGTGGCAGTATCACCAAGTATGGGAATGTTTGTTTGTTTTCTTTTGGCGATCACCAATTTTGGTGGTCGGTGGCAATGGAAAATAGGCGGGAGGATGGAAGTAAATGCAATTAATGAACTTTGGTTCCCGAGTGCGGATTGCTTGGGAAGGCATGCAAGTGGAGTATTGTTTGGCTGTTTTGTTTTCCATGCATACCATTTTTCACTCTGCTTGAGCACTGGTTCTTCGAACCAGTCGTCTACTCTGTGTTGCATGGAAACTTTGAGAGTTTCTAGCTTCCTTCTCTGTCGGGGAAAGTATATAAGGCATGGAGGTAACAATATTTTGTTGTTTAATCTTTCGTGGAAGAAGAAGAGAAGGTGCGAGCACATACAGAGGTCTTCTTCAAATTTTTAAGCGACACTATCAGGCATGATAGGCCCTAACTTTTAAAAATCTTTCTTTCCTTTAAATGCTTTCATTAGAACAACTCTGTTCAGATGATTTTGGTACAGCCCGGCTGTAGCAATGTATTGGTTTTCTTCTTTCTTGATGATTTGGGAATCCCTAGTTATACGTAGACCCTGTTGAAATCTACTTCTTTTATCTTCTCTCCTTGCTTTGTGATTACATTATGGGTTTGACTTCTGTAGAAGTGTTTGCTGTGATTACATTATGGGTTTGACTTCTGTAGAAGTGTTTGTGTGATTACATATGGGTTTGACTTCTGTATATGTTGTTTCCTTGTCTCTTGTTCGACTGAGGTAATGAGTTTCCTAACTGTACCATGTTAGACATTGTGTTGGATGATTTCATGTTTGAAGAATGACACGGAAAGAATTGTTGTGTCTAATTTGGTTGGTTTATTGATTATTGCTTGGTCGTATGAGCTTTTTTATTTCTTGACAGCTTCAGTGAATATATAGTTGGATTGTGATGAAACTATAGTTCCTTCTATTGAGCTCGACTGGTTTAGTCGCATGCGTAAGAAATATGTTGATTACAAGCCTGTACCTCTAGTTGAAAAGGGTCTGGATGGTCAATGATTATGGGTTCTGTATGTGATGAAATATTAGTGAAGTTGTTGTTTTCTTTATGACTTTACTTGGTTAATGGGAACACAGCCTGACCGAGAGAAATCTTGCCTTGAGGAACTCTGTTCCCTAACAACGTGTGGGTAATCCTAGATCTGCATGGATGGAAATTAGGTTTTGTATTTGGAAGGGATGGGATTGTGTTGATGTCACCTGTAGTGACCTTGAAATCTATCATTAGAAATCATCTAGTAGCACTAACTGAGCTATTTGTTTGGTATCCTTGAACACAATAACAAATTATCCACTGTAATGGCTGGAAATAGTTAGTGTTACCTATCGGTAAGTAATGATAGCAGTTACCCTAACTCGTAGTCTAAAATGATTCGAGTCCTAGGTGCAGGGTAGACTGTTTTATTTGGATCAGGATTGTGGACTGATATTTGAACGTATATGTATTTTGTTTATAGCAATCTGTGGCTTTTGTTAATGTGTAATTGCAAGACCCTTGGGATCTTAGGGTGACCTTTTAAACAGTTCTACCAGATTGGAGCTAATGGTAAACTTGGGTGTTGATTTTCTTGCTTTCTCTTCTTCTCTAATTGAATTCCAGATTGATTGTATATGCATTACTCCTGGAAAGTTGGTACAGTCCTGAACTTGTTTGGAATGGAGATCTAATGCCTCTGTTTCTTTCTCTTAAATTGTAAAGTATATGTTGATATAGGAATTTTGGAATACGAAAGTATTCTCTCCCTTTCTGGAAATTATGAGTGCTCCCTTCTTTTGTATTTCCATAAGAACTCTACGATAGGGGTATAAGATGATTAGACTGTTAAATTTATGAGGAAAGAGTGGTAAGTGCTTAGTCTTGACCGAAGTTTCCTTTCCTTATCTACAGTTATATTAATACCCTGTTTGAGTTATTCAGTTATCTACTTTTATAAAAGTAGTATTGTAGTAGAAGTTGGTATACTTATCAATGTCATTGAAATAATGCAATGAGTATAAAGGAATTCCATCAGTTAAACTTGCTAGAGGCTATAATCTGTCTTTGCTTAAATTGTTAAATGCACATCTGTTGGATACATGTACTGGTAAGAATTCATTCTTGAATGGAGTAATTTTATTGGATTGTTACTGTCCTTAGGTCTTCAGATGGATGGATATTTTAGATTCATTTTGTTTCTTCTTAGTCTCTAACATAAGATGAATCATCCGAAAAGATTAAAGTTGATATGGTAGTTATATTATGAAATTATGTTATAAAGTCATGTATGGTAGAAAGATAATTAGTGTGATTCATGTTTATAGGTTTGATGAAATGATTTCATTTAAACAGGTTGTTTAATGGAAACAATTGGTGGAATGCAATTGTTTTAAGAATTAGTGCTTATCATGCTCAGTTCACTGAACTGACCTTTGTGCTAGCAATTTTTGCAGATGGTCATCGTAAGTGGTAAAGGCACGCAGATCTGATATGATGCTCAGATTGTTTAATCTGGTTTTTATGATGAATTCCAACTTGATTTCTCTAATTGTACTATAGGAAGAAAGTTATTCTTTTGCTGTTGATTATTGTATCAAATATGCCGAAGTGCATAAGTTGTAATTGTATGGCTTGGAAATAAATGAAAAGGGGAAATTGTTACTTATGTGGCTGCATTTTTATTTGTTGAATTGAACTTCTTATGTCTGAATGAATGAGAGTGCATTTTTATTATTATGCCATGGGAGCTAGTTGGATTCCCTAAGTAAGCCTTGTAAAAATTATGTGACCGAATACTTCATGAATGAATAGTAAATTCCTTTATATTATGAATAAGGCTAAATTGGAAATTAGTCCACTTGCCTTTTTGGGAAGTTAAGGTTAAACTACGCCCTGATATGTAGCTATAACAGGAAGAGTAATCTATTACTCCCTAACAATGATCGAAGTCAAGGCAACGTAATTGATGGTTTTAAATCACCATGTCTTAATAACAATAAGTCAGATATATTTCAGTCTTCGGAGATGATATAAACCCTTACGGGTTTAGTTAGCTTCCTTATGAGAGAACTTAGGGCTATTGCCCAATTTTGAGGAATAAGATTATTAGGAACCGATGGACACCTTGACGAGGTCTCAAATCTTATTAAACTTCTCTCTGTGAAATTGAACTTAACTACGTAAGGCAACTCAATGGTATGAAATTCTGGGTGGGAAAAGGACTATCCAGTTAGGAGGGCCTTTAATACAAATTCAACTCAACTTAAGTAACTTTTTGAAGTTATGTAAATCTTTCCGAGGTAGTTTTGTAGGATGTTGACACATGTCAACTGTAGGGTTGTACCTTCGAGAAGATTAGGATCTTCTCAAGGATACAACAATGCAGGTGACATATGGCAACACCCTTTTGCATTGATCATTAAGATTTACACCTGAAACTCGAACAAGATTTTCCTTTGGGACCGGTTAGGACCATAGACATGCTATGAGGCAGCCCTTTGAGACTCGGGGTACCTTGACACACGGGGTTAATAGTGGTTGACCCAGTATGTCAGCTTATCCCTAGTCTTCAAGAGCATCCTTATAACGTGTGTTATGATATTAACCCGTTCCTGAGTGAATAACTTGGGACAGGAGGCTGACAGAAGTCGGTATAAGACATTCTATATAACATCGAGTGGGGTGAAGGACGTATTCCAGATTGATGAGTATGTCGTCAAGGAATATGAGACATGAACAGTATGTTTCAAATCTTTGGCCAAAGTATCGCAAGCTATTGATTGCATTGTCCTATGTCACCTAGTCTAAGGGACGTGATGCCGATGAATGATGGTAACAATTATTCAGATAGGTTCCTTGGACAGAGCATTCTAGAAATCCCATATTAGGGAAGAGAACCACAAGAGTGAAGTGTTCAGATAAAAACGCCAACTCTATGATACCCATGAATAGATCGGTAGTTCACTGAGTCATGGAATGAATAGATCGGTGGTACACCGAGTCATTACAGCTGCATATGGTTATCTGTTATAAGAATGATTGTTATGATCTGTGAGTTCTAAATTATGTATTTAGAACTAGAAATCACTTATCAAAAAAATAAAATTCTTGTTCTAATGTTCTAAAATGAGGATGTTACAATTTGGGAAAGTAACTCCTCTTATCCATCATGGAGGAATATTCTATTACATGGGAGTTACACATTACTCCCCTATTTGTACTCACCTCCTTTTTCCTCTATGGCAAGCCAAACAATTCCATTCTACTCCATTTTTTGAATCTTGAGCTCTCATATGCATGCACATTGCTTTACAAAGCTTGCTTGCTTTAATCTTGCAACTCCTACACTTTGGTGAAGTGCAACTATTCGATGCACATGAATTCCTTCCAGGTCTTCATCCTTCACTCCTTCATGGTATCAGAGCTGAGGGGACCAGAATCACATTGCTTACCATCGTTGCTCCACCGTGTAGTTGCTTGTGCAAGCTCTCACTTTTACATGTGCTCTACTTACATATTTCAAGATTCTTATGGTTATTTTTAGTGGTTTCAAGTTTTCTAGGATCTATGCGTTTGGAGGTGATACCTTCCTTTGCCATCCTGTTTCATGCTCGTGTTGGACTGTCAGACCTCGTGCTCACTACTTGAGACTTCTTTCCCTACATGGCTCAAGTTACCTAGGAGCTCACTGACTGGTTTGACGTTTCACGCACTACCCTCGCCATTGTTGGTCCCTACTTTTCCACTATGATTCATGCCTTGACTACACTAGTTTGTTGTGATTCATGGATATTACTTCATCGAGTCATGGTTCACTTTTCCACTATGATTTTCTTGTCGTGGCCTTGCCTCGACTCCTCCGACTCATTGGTTCACTCCTGCTTTGTTCGCTATGATTTGGGTTTTCAACTACTGGCTTGGGTCTACCTGTGTGTGGACATTTTTACTCACCATGGCTTTGTTTTGGATCAACTCATGGTGACTGGTGCGTGTGTTTTCTAAGATGTCTCTGGTTTGATCCTGTTTGTGGATTTTTCAGACTAGGCACTTTGCCCCTGACTTAAGCTGTTACCTTCCATGGAATCCATACAAAACTTGGCTCAAACGTGGTCCTCGATTAGTCTCAATAGTTTCATTTAAATATTTCATTACCTTCACACCTCGACCATTATAGGATTCCCTTACGCCGACCGCTACTACTCACACACACATCTATTCGAGCCGTTTATTTTTCACGACTTAAACACTCAAGTCGTTACACTCCTCGACACTACACATCGGAATGTGGCTTCATATCATATTGGTGGGGATCTTGTTCACAAGCTCGGTGAATGTTTTACACTACGCTGCACATGACAGTTTTTTTTTAAAATTATGCTCGATGGTTTAATTCTTGGATTTTGCATTCACACCCAACTCTTCCACTCTCATGTGGAATCGACAACATGTTGCTTTACATAGCTCAATCTTGGACATTAATCTACCTCACTTCTTGGCTCAAGAGCCTTTAAACAAGCTCCACACCTCACTTGGTGCTCAATCTCGATACAAAAGCCTAGTGGTCTAACCTAGCTCAGAGTTTTTGAACCACAACTTGGTCAACACCTCTGTAGGACACCAGTCAGCTCACCACTCCTCCAAGGCATATATTTCTCTCTTCCTTGATTTTTTATTGCAGATTAAATACTATTTTTTCTGTAATTAAAGATTATAAGCACTTTAAAAAGGGAAAATATTTCCCTTTTGGGGGTTTATTGGCCTTGTGGTCCCCACTTTTTACCCCTTCTCTCATTGTAAAATGCACTACATTATAAAGTGTCGCATTCAGGGGGTATATTTTTCCCTTTTATTCTACATTTTGGACATATTTTCGGTCATGGATCATCATGGAGTTCCCTTTCTCACCCCGTTCAACTATCGGAATGGTTGAATGCTATGAACACTGCCTTAAAAGGAAATAAATTGTTCCGCATTACTACTGGTCTGCAAGTGAACCCGATGATGAAACAAAAAAAGAAAAGTGGCTTGACAAGTGTGATGAAGCCATTGGTTTCTTGACCATGTGTGTGTCTCCAGAACTATGTTTTCACATTTCTTCTGCTACATCACCCAAGGAGGTTTTGGATACTCTCCAAGGACTTTTTGGGAAACATGATGAAATGTGAGGACATGAACTTGAAAATGAACTAATCAGCCTTAGTCCCAACAGTTTTGACACCCTTCAAGACTTCTTTACCAAGTTCATATCACTCAAATTGTAGTTAGAAGATTGTGGAATAAATAAAAAGGAATCACAACTCATTTTATCAGTCCTTGCAAAACTTGGCCCTGAATACTCTATTTTTGTCTCCACCTTCCATGCAACAAAAAGGGCACTTGGGAAAAGTTGGTCTATGCCCTCTCTTGATGAGTTTATTGCAGATTTGATCAGGGAACAAAATAAATTGATTCAAATGGGCACTTTGAAATCCACAAAAGCCCATGCTCTCATTGTTGGAAAGGAAAAACAAAAAGCTTCTAAGGAGAAGAAACATGATCATGAAAAGGACAAACCCAAAAATAACTCTTCCACTTCCTCTTCCATCTCCAAACCTCCCAAAGAACTAATCAAATGTGGATACTGCAAAGGCATGCATGATGAAGAAAAATGCTTGAAGAAAAAGATTTATCTCCTCACTACTCTACTTGAGAAGCACAATATTGGAGTTCCATATTCTCTCAAAGCATCTTCATCATCTCATGACAGTTCCAAGGAGAAAGAGAGTGAAAAGAGAAAGTAAAAGAGAAAGAGAGTGAAAGAATTAAAAAAGGAAAAACCAAAGGGAATATATCTACTTATATTTGTGCCACCTACCCCTATACGGATCATTTATTCGGGTGCAACTCATCACATGGCATCATCAGACATTGAGTTTGATTCACTTGAGCCATGTGGCATGTCCTCTATTCAGCTTGGTGACAACACTACTGCATAGGTTTTGAAAAGGATCAGTTGAAGTGAGTGGTGGTACTTTCAACAATGTTCTAAGTATCCCTTCACTTTTAATAAATCTTCTTTCAGTCTATCAGATCACTCATCTTGGACAGGGCATGTGGGTTGAGTTCACTCCAGGACTCAGTTTATGTTAGGGAGCTTCACAGTGATGTTATTGTTGTAGTTGGTATAGCTGACCATTACACTTGGTTGTACTCATTCTCTCACTTTTCTCCTCCTTCAGATTCTTCATCTAACTCAGCTAGACTTGAGGATACTTCTGAGCCCATTTATGATGTTGAGGACATCTCTACTAAGCATAGTTGATTGTCATGATGATGGGGACCCACCTCCACCATCCACTTATCACTTGCCACATATTGAGGAGTTGTCTCTTGATCTACCCACTTCTGGTGCACTTTAGACACTTCAAGGAGGCACTATGATTCAAGACTCATCAGGCATTGGGTACACTTCTTCACAGGTTCAGGCCATTCCACCTTCCTTCCTTGCCACTACTTCGGGATCTACATTTCTTCATGGAGTAGCTGGATTTTCCACTTCACATACAGAGCATTATTCCTTAGACCGGAACAACACCTTGGCACTTCGGGGTCTTCTTCCTCCTCTTCACTTAGTACAGGGTGGCTTGTGACTGGATCATCTTCTTGGGAGGCTGGATAGACTTCTTTTTCTCTCCTTCTTCTTCTTAGTAGTTTAGGAGATTTTTTTATATCTCTTGTAAGTAGAGGTTTTTCCCACTGGGTTTTCCCTCACTACTTGAGACTTTTGGTGTGCATGGGTACCTCATCAGGCTTATGGCCGGGACCCATTTTTCTTTGAGTGTGCTTTGCTTGACTTACCTTGCCCCATCCTAGTTTCAATGAAGGGGGTGTTGGTGTAGGTGGTATTTTCTTCACTTATTTAGTGTTATTCCACCTCACTAGGTGATTCATCTCACTTAGGTGGACATGGATCTAGGTGGCATCTTAGTTATGACAGATTCCCTTACAAAATCTTTCATATGTGTAAGTGTGCATCATAGGAGTTACATTCCCATTTGGGAAAGTAACTCCTCTTCTCCATCATGGAGGAATATTCTCTTACATGGGAGTTACACATTACTCCCCTATTTGTACTCACCTCCTTTTTGGTCTATGAAATGCCAAGCAACTCCATTCTAATCCATTTCTTGAATCTTGAGCTCTCATATGCATGCACATTGCTTTAAAAATCTTGTTTGCTTTAATCTTGCAACTCCTACACTTTAGTGAAGTGCAACTATTCGATGCACGTGAATTCCTTCCAGTCTTTGTCATTCACTCCTTCAAATGATTCATATGCATTTAAGGGTTATAGAAAGATAAATACCCTCGTTCTCAGAGAGGAAAATCCATTTAAAGACCATTATTCATTACAAGCAATATTTCTTAATCACTAGTAAATTTTAAATCATTAGGATTCTTGTGCAGGCCCCTTTTGAGGAACCTTTTAAGCCATGACCTGAACTAGTGTAAATTAGAAGGATATGAGACTTCATAGGGAACTATGAAACCCTCTTAGGGTAATGCTAAAGTAAGCTAGTTTAGGAATTAGTGCATGCATTCAAGATTTATAAATTTGTATAACTATCTTCATAGAATTACCATACTTATCCAAAAGGATTACATACAAAGAGAAGTATCAATCATAGATACTTGGGACAATTGTAAGCTCAATCTTAAAGGTATGAGTTGGGTATTGAAATCTAAACTATATTATTGGGTGAAGGTCACCCTTAAGGAATTAAATTAAAAGTTGAAAGTAATTACTTATAGTAAAGTTGAAAGTAACTATTTATAGTAATCCCTCATTATGATTCTAATATAAAAAATCGTAAAAGATGTCATAAAAGGGAGATCAAGACAGCTTTATGTGACCAAAGATGAGTTGTTAGAAAACCAAGAGTTGAAAAAGTTTCTTAAGCATAGCCTAGTCTCGTAACTTGATGTACTTGATCATCAAGGTATAAGAGATGCATCCATTATGAAGTGTCTTGAAGAGATCAATGCATATCTCTATCATGAAAATTTAATAATAGCAGTCTAAACTAAATAGCTAAAAAACTGAAATGAATCCTAATGTCTATTACTGGAATGGATTATTAGGTGAAGGGAAGACAGGTTCCCTAAGAAATATGTGCAATCTTGGGATCTGTCTTGCTAGCACAATGCCAAACTATGGACATAGTAATGCATGTAACTAGATGTGTTGTATGATCACCAAGTATTTTGTCACGAGTTTTGAGATTCGGAGGATGGTTATAGTGGTATCTTTCCAAATGACGCTAAAAACATTTCCAGATTATCTCTTCCTGTAATAATTCTGAACCAAATGATACATTGGGTGTATTAGCTCTTAAAGAGCATTAGAGGGTATTAAGTAGAATCTTTATACCCTTATAGTTTGCACATGGTTTTCATAGGTTATTAGATTCTAAACTTTAATTAATGTTGTTATAAATTATCGATGTTGTAACTAATGTATTCTTATCGTTTAAAATAAATTAAGAGATAGTAATATCTTGTGTATAGTTTTATATGTTGTGTTTTTATTTCAATAAAGCATTAAATGCATTAATTGAGTTAAAAAAATCTAGTTTGAAGAGGTAAATTTTGTTGTTACATAGTGTATGAATCATGCCTTAGGAGGCTCTTGTGTAAGATGCACTTGATAAGTAAGCAATAACTAGATGTAGCAATGTAATTAGATGTTTGGATGTCAATGAACTTCCCTCTTATGAAGTGTATGTAGATTTAGTAGTCCTGTCCCTTGAATGAAGCTAGATGGATGCTTTGATTCTCTTAGCTATGCCTTTGGATGTAACCTTAGGTGGTGATAGTAGATGCTTAGAGATTGGTCCTTTAATTTGATCACATAAAATTATATTTATATGATTCCCTTGTTTTAATTTTGTACATAACCACTAAAAGGCTGACCCATAAGAAAACAAGATGCCCAAAAGATAAAAGAGACCCAAAAGGGGTGAGTAAGATACAAATATGTCGTGATGCCCGGAGGGGATGAGGGCATTGTTGGAACCCCGATTTATTGGCTAAGTACAAGAAGGTACGTGGGTGTGCAAGGCCTTGTTAAAGAAGGTACGTAAGGAGAAAGTGCATAGGACATGGTTCTAGGAGGGTTTAATAGAACAAGTAGCACGTGCGCAAGGAAAAGTAGGATTTCAGGACTTAGCCATATTTGGCATATCAGGAAAGACACGTGAAAATCATGACCTAACCGCATGTGGAGTGGATATGGTGCCACTGGCGACACATGTTGGCCTAGGAAGGAATATGCCCTACGATGGAAGATTCTAGAAGACCATCATGGCAAGGAGTGGAGAGCTCAGGCCTAGAGGAGCATGCTCCCATGGAGGACCACATTTAGACACTTGGTGATAGATCTAAATCCTTAAAAAGGTGGGTTGGCAATTCAAGAGGCCTATAAATACAAGCACCCATAGAGGAATTGAGATATAGATTAATAGAGAGCAGAGCTCTGCAGAAATGTTGCGAGGAACTCTATTGGGTTGGGTAGATGACCTATAGGGGAAGGATGTATCAAGGGGTTTGGGTATGAAATTTTCCTTTCATGTTTAGGAGGACTCTAATCCAGGTTATGATGTATGACTTCAGATCTACCATACTATGATATTTTGTAATGGATCTAATGCATGTGATGAGTTTTTCGAGATATGATGGAATATAAATATAATATACTCTGGTTTATACATATATTTTCATAGTTTTGTTTTGTATGTGTTAAATGAATGAATATAAGCTCCTATACATTTCCTTTTAGTTCAGTTCTATAAATTATTAAGTGTCCTTTTGTCTAGAATGACTACACATTGATCTAGAAGCCATTCTGAGCTCTATGATGAATGTATGTCTCATGTTCACTCACTCTTTTTAAGTTCCTTTCATGGATGATATTTTCCCATTTAACTCACATATAAGAGAGACTCGGTTCTCGTGTGTGCCTCAGGTGAGCACCCAACACCCACTGGGTGATAGGATGGCACATGGGATTCCCTTGTTCTTGGTGGGTGTAAAAATGACTACATCTTGGTTCCATTACCAAGACCTCTTTTCGAAGTTATAGTGGGAAATAACATAAATCATGATCTATGTAATGAGTGATGATAGAACGCCTAACTCTAGAAAGTATTGAATCATGGTTCAAGAGCATGGAGGAAGAATTTTCTCAGAGATTCAACATTGGGCCTGATTTTGATGCATGTAGATGGGTAGAAGAGAACCTCTACCATGAGTTGTATGAAACTTTCTTCTGTTGCTTTCTAGTAGAGTCAGTATGAATGGCTCTCAACATATGCATCCAGATCAAGCTAGTGTTATAGATCACGTGTGTGGACCCAAGAAGAGTACCAAAGGCTGCAAGATGTAGATCTGACATGGACTCGTGTTGTGGATCATTGGTGGAGAGGATTATTGGCTAGCTACATTTTGGAATACACTATTTCTACATATTCTTGTCTGGAAGTTTTGAGTTCAAGTTTTTGCAGGAGCCCATAGGATCATTTCTACTTGTTATTCCTTTCGCGATGAAGATATTGATCATTACCTTGAGTTTAGAGGCATTTTTGATGGCTGGATAAACCTTCATGAGCACTTTGGGTGAGGAAGCTAATATGGAGGAAGATGGCGGATATCATTGTGATCGAAAAAGAAAGGGAGGAGAGATGACTCAAGTATAGTGAAGCACGTGAAAGGGAGATTGCTAGACAATACGAGGTTACAAGTGTGATGGATCTATGGAGGTAGATGTTGCAGGAAGGAATTGAGGTTCACGCAGAGGACATGGAACTTGAGAAGTATGTACTACCCTATCTCAAAGCAAGTGTAGGAGGGAGACCTCTTCGGCTTCCGATGAGAGTTTGTCACGTAGAGAGAGAAGATTCTTTGGAGTGCATCTGAACCCACCAAGTGACCAAACCTTGGTGCTTAGTTTTCAAAATTAGAGGAGTGTTGATAACACATTTGGTATCGGTGGGAGTGACTGATCGACACCTAGGAGGTATAATTTCTCATTGTGAACTTCTATGGCTGCACACTCTATTCCAGTGTTTTGGGGAATTTTCACACAAGGTGAAAATACAAGAGGTTTGGGTAACACATCGGGAGTGTCACGTGACATACATCTAGCAATGGAATGATCTCGCAAACCCTTGGTGCACAATTCATTGGGATGTTGGGGACACTAGGCGTGACCACTTTAGGCCCATTATTGGTCGCAGGAGGATCTGGAGGTAGAACTAGTGGATTGGGAGGCACAAGACTTGGTGAATCTAGTGGATCTGGTGGAGGAAACCATGGATCTAGACCAGGAGGATAGGGGCCTCAGCCACCTCCTCAAGTAATATTTGAAATTTCTTTACACTTTCCAGAGTACCAAGGCATATAGGATGTTGTAGTGCATGTTCGAAGTGTGAATTTCTATGGCACAAAAAGGGGATCACAACCCTGGAATGGAAGGCCACTCAATTTGAAATTACATTACAAGGTTGTCACATATCTAGTATAGGAATTATGACCCCCCATCGACACGGTGGTAGATTACACCACATCTAAAAATGCCTTCTAGTAGAATTCCACATCCCCGAGTTTGAACAAAAGATTATCGGTGCCACTGAAGGAGATTCAACAGGGAATGGAAAAGAGTGTGTGGGAGTATTATTTGTGGTTTAAGACTCTCTTGTCAAAATTTTCATATGACATTCACCACTCACAACATGCTCAATGGTTTTTTGGAGGTTTGATAACACCATTTAGAAGAGATTTATTTCATAAGACTTTCACTGACACTGCACGAGGCGTTAGAAGTTCTCTCCGTGCAAAGAAGCTATTAGAAGTGTTATACTTGGTGTTATCTTGTTCCTGGAAGCTCAAATCACTGCTATGGCTAAGCAGCTGGAAAATTTATCTACAAACTCAGCTCATGAGACTCACAGTGGAATGTGGTGTCTGGATTGTGAAGTAGAGGGGCATGCCAAGGATAGTTTCCCCGAAGAAAATACACACCATAGTGGTAGATTGTGAGATTTTTCATGGGGACCATGATGTGAGTAGATGTGCTTTGTTGTAGCACACAATTCGGAAGAATGTATCTTTCTACCGTAATGTCTACACCTCTATAACCCATGATATTAAGGATTATAGGCTTATTGACTATATCCATGAGGCCATTGATCATGGTGTGCACCAAACCAACCTTGCTAGTAGTTCTAAGTGTGATAACCTCTATTATGAGGAGTGTGTAGATGGAAGTGTGCATGGAAGACATTCTCGCAGAGGATTTCAAGGTCATGGAAACCTCAAAGGAGGAAGAAGTGAGTTCCCATGGGGAACATGTTATAATTGTGAATCCACAGAAAATTATAAATGAGAGTGTCTTGATCTATTACAATGCTTGTGGTGTGGGAAGAAGTTCCAAGTATGAAGAGTGCCCAAATCTATGAGCATATGAACCAACAACACCAAAAAGATAAGGTCGTTGCTATGGTAAGCATAAAAATGGCCGAATCACAATGGATGAAAAGAGTGGTGCATGAGTCGAGAGCTAGAACATGTACTTTGGTGACAACACATGTAAAGGTTGTGTGCACCAAGGAGATGCCCAAACCAAGGACATTAGTTTCTAGAGAGGAGGTACCACATGGAAAGTACCTAGACCCTTCCCATCAGAAAGAAGTATACCAAGAGACTATGGACATAATTTAGAGTTTACAAGGGGAGATACAGTATCTCAAGGAGTAATCAAGGCAGGTGGGGCAGCGAAAGGATAACAAGGTTCCAAGAAGTGACCTAGATGAGGTCAAAGAAGTATGTAAAATGTCAAGGCAAGAGAATATTATTCCCTTCTGGGAGGATGGCTAAGGGAGAAGGTACCACGTGCTGAAGCAGAGTGCGAAAGATAGGTTTTACAAGAAAACCTTTCTCCACAAAGCCTCGAGTATGACAAAGAAATTACTCTTAATGCAATTGTTGATGGATGGCTCTGAGCAATATCCTCATTAATACATAGAAGCAAAAGTGAATGTTCTTACCTTAGATGTTTGACATCAGATGGGAAGACCCGCGTTGTAGCCATCTTCAAATGTGTTGTATATGGAAAAAAAAACTAAGGAAATTCCCATTGGAGTCTTAAAGGATGCATCTATCACCATTCAAGGGGCCAAGTTTACTGGGACTTTGAAGTCTTGGCACTCACCGAGGAAAACAATTTTCTAGCATTGCTTGGGCTCCCATGGTGTTACAAGAATAATGATGACATAAGGTTTAATAAAGGATATATTAGTTTTGAAAACAAGGAAGAATGGGTGATCATCCCTTTGACAGATGGGAAGTCGACGCCCTACACAGATCCATTGGGAGAAGAAGTCCTTGATAGAATATATGTGTGCTTAATTAGGGATCCTGAGATAATTCATTCTACAGAAGGAGTTATCCAATTTGAGGATGCTCATCATGAGTGATACCACAAGCATGGCATGTGACAATTGGGCACATGATACCTATGAGTTAATTGGATGGCACTTAAGAGGATCAAAACCAAAATGATAAAATCATGTACAGTTCGATGCCCAGGAGGAATAAAACTACCAAATTACTTGGGAGGGGATAATTTGAAAATTTTCTTGTGAGAAATAGAGACCCATTGGAGAAATGAGAAGGAAAGGAGGAAAGTGTTTAACTACAGCCTACTTAGAACTATTGCGCATTGGTGGGTGACACATCAGGAGAACCTCTTGGAATGGCATGAGGTGAGAATTTCCTTCTCCATAAGGTTTTGTAGGAGAAACATGCCCACGGCTATAAAATACTACCATGGTAAAGAGACCGCTTCCTTCCATATCCAAGCATGTGAGACAGCTTGAATGGGAAGCGCAAAAGCATCACTACCTTCATTATGGGTTCACAAGTTATACTCCACCCTATAAGATTGTACACACACATGGTATATCCACTCGGAGATGCATCGTCAAACTTGTAATTGGTAAGAATAGACAACTGATCTCATTCAAACATTCGATTATTGGAGTGCAAATGCATCATTATATAAGGCATTGCAGGTAGTCAAACACCTTACAACAGGGGATAGTGCTATGGCGGAAGGCATTTGAAACTTGAAAGGATAGGCTTATCATCGTGCCCATACTATGATTCCCCTCTTTGGATAAGACCTTCCATATTCATGTTGATGCCTCAAGAACTTCCATTGGAGCAAGAGATTGCACATCCTGGTGAAGGATCGTTGATCATCCTTTATGCTTTGTAAGCGAAAGTTAACACCACCAGAGTAGAATTATACTACAACCGAGTGTGAGGCATTATAAATGATCTACACACTTCACAATTTTAGACAGTATCTACTAGTAATCCCTTTTATATTTTATATTGACCATATGGCATTGAAATACTTAGTGAACAAGCCTGTTCTACAAGAGCGCATATGACGGTGGGTGCTGATCCAAGAATTCAAGTTCACGATGGTTTTCAAACTAGGAAAAATTAATTCCAAACCTAATCATTTCTCTAGAATCATTTCGGGGAGGATGTACAAAGCATTGAAGATACCATGTCGGATGCACAACTATTTAGGTTGCATAAGACGCGCCCTCAGACTTAGAAGATATTGTAGTATTTCTCAAGATAGGTGTAGCGCCGAAAGGAATGAAGGAATTGGATAAAAATAAATTAGCTATACACTTCATTCCCTACATGTTGATTAGTGGGGATTTATACAAATTAGGACATGATGAGATTCTATGCCGGTGTGTGCTAGAACATGAGCACCTAGCCATAATAGAAGAGGCACACAGAGGTAGTGCAGGTGGACACTATGCAGGCGATGCCACTACATGCAAGATATTAATGGCTAGATTATGGTGGGAGACCCTATATCAAGACTACAAGGAATATTGCAAGGTGTGTGACCATTGTATCAGTGCATTGGAAAACCAGGGTGAAGAGATGAAATTCCTTTGCACCCTATTCCCAAAGTCTTTAAGTTTACCTTCGATAAGTGGGATATAGACTTTGTAGGCCCTATTGCACCAACCATGCGTAGGATTGGGTCATGTTATATAATCACTTGCATAGATTACTTGACAAGGTGGGTAGAAGCAGCACCTACTAAGGATTGTACAATAGCTACTGCAACAAGGTTCCTATGGGAAAAAATATTATATCGTATGGATGCCCTTTGAGTTTGACTAGTGATAGGGGTACATATTTCTTAAATGAGACAATAAGGATTTTGTTAGCAAAATTCATGGTGGTTCATCACAAGACTACCCCTTACCATCCACAAGAAAATGGAACCACGAGAGGCATTTAATAAGATACTAAGTCATACCCTAACTAAAATTTGTGACGTTGGTAGAAAGGATTGGGATGATAAAGTATCAGTAGTTCTATGGGCATATAGGACAACCTACAAGAGGTTAAATAAGGCCACACCATTTCAATTGGTGTTTAGGGAAGAGGATATCCTACTAGTTAAATTCATGTTAGCATCATTGCATATAGCGTGCGTAGGAGGTTTAGCAAATGAACAAATGTTGGAAGAAAGAATTAACAAGTTAATGCAATTGGATGAAAGATGATCACTTGCAGTGGAGCCGTAAGACCGAAAAGAAAAACAAAAGACATGGCATGATTATCACATTAAGAACAAAAAGTTTGAGGTTGGGAAGATGGTGTTACTATATGATTCCAAGTTTTTGTGCCATCCTAGGAAGTTAAAATTCCATTAGTTAGGTCCCTACATCATCTCATACATCCTTGATTTAGGTGCATTCTAGTTACAAGCGCTGGATGGGACAAGATTTCCAGGACACTTTAATGGGAGTAGGTTGAAGCCCTACTATAAATAAGTCTTCTTGGTGTTTGTAATAAGGTAGTATTGCTAGATAGTTTAGGATTTCCTTTAGTGATTTTCTTTTCTTGTGTTTCCCTTTCTCATTTTTGTTTTGTTTTATGCCTTGGGCATCGGTAACCTCTTTACTTTTTAAAGGTTGTGAATGCACAGAGGACCGCACATCATTTTAGTGTGGGTGGAATAATGTGAAGGAAAGTGTAAAGTGTGAAGTTCTAGGAAGGATTGCATTGGAAATCCTGGTTGAATGGCCCTATGGAAGAAAGTGCATAGGAGAAAAGGTGAATGAGGATGGTTGGTATTAGGATAAGGCTACATTTTGGTTCCATGTATAAGGGAGAATGAAGTAAAAAAACAAGAGGTAGGTGAGAGAAAAAATCATGAGGATGGAAGAAGTACCTTCACGGCCAGTAACGCTGTGTAAGATCCTTCGTAAGATAGATTGTTTACGTGCCGGAGAAGGTTATATAATTATCCACGCAAGGATGGGTGCGTAAGTGAGGGCGCTAGAGTCCACCTTTAGTGGAAAAAATCGTAGTAAGTGTTGAAGTATGGAGATAGGTGAAGTAGAATTTAATGCTAAAAAGTGGGAAAAATTATAAATAGAAGGTCGAGCACTTCATTATCAACATTTGTGAATACAAAGAAAGAAGAGCTCTTGCAAACTAGGGTTTCCAGAGTTGATCTCGTGAAGAAAAATCTAAGAAATTTAACTCGTGAGTGAATAGATTTGATCTCGTAAACTAGGAGGAAAGAATTTCATGGGCATAGAGAAAAGATTTGTGGAGAAGTAACATCTTGTGAAAGAGGATATTCTAGTTAGGGTTTGGTAGGCTAGGGCATGAGCCGAAAAGGGTTTCTTCATAAGTTTGAGATCTAGGACTAGAGGAGGTAGAAAATTAGAGCAAGTAAGAGAAGTTGAAGTGCTAAGATAACCTAAACCATCACACCTAAGAAACCAACTATATCACCTAAGAATCCTAAAGGAAAGTACAAGGGAAAAGGTAAGGGAAAATAACCGAAACCCCTATAAGTACAAATGAAGAATGGTATGCCGAAATGCAGTACCTAGATAGGTTTCTTAGGATGGAATGGGAGTACCATTTAAGTAAAATGGCTATAAATGATTATAACCATCACACAAACACAATGGAAAAGGAAATAGTGCTGGAGTTGGTGAACCCAACAAACAAAAGAACACCAGAGGGTTTACCTATTTATAGCGAAGAGGTAAAAGTGAAGTTGGAGAAGGTGGGATTATTGCAACTCTATGAGTTGCCTTATTTTGGAAAACCTAAGCACCTATATCAATGGTTAATGTCGCATGTACATGAGGACCACTTTTACTTCACAGGGAACAAGATGCACATAACTCCTCAGCTGATTTCAAAATTCATAGGCCTCATCTGTGAAGGAGAAAGTATAGATGATGAATTGAGTGACAAGGAAGCCATCAAAGAAACAATGACTATACACGCTTATAAGAAGGGGTCCTGTACTTTTATATCATGGATATCACAGACCCTGTGATGAAAATGGTCATGTGCTTGGTGACCAAGTTAAATGACCAAGAGATTGTAGATGTAAATGAACAAGTCCTGGTTAAATGTTTACAGAAGGATATCAGAAGGCACCATCTACAAATTTTATGAGTACATTACGGATGAGATTATCAAAGAACGCACAAGAAGGTGAAAAAATACTCTTTGGAAATGTCCTCTTGACCCTCATGTTTTCAGATATCGAGTGCCGATGGGCGGAAAAGGCTATTTGGGAGTACCCAGTGGAGGATCCATCACCCATAAAGAGATTCACAAAGTACACTTACGATAAGCATGACGACCGTTCACAAGGCATGTCTTAAGAAATGGTATAAGAACTTAAGGGATGCATTTGGGGTAGTGTGGAGGATCCCAGAGAGAAATTTCTTTCACTTAAAGAGGGATAAGATGAATTTGTAGTGTACTGTAGAACTTCGTATTGGCAGATTCAATGTGGTGGATGAAACCATGAGCCCTTTGTGTAAACTCCCATTCTCTTTCATAGCCTTATATTTCCAAGCAGGGGTAAACCTATTTACAGAGGCAAAAATACTAAGGTTCAACCTTAGTGAGGTGGATCAAGACCACAGGGAGCTGCATGCAGACAACTCATTTAACCCAAGAAGCGTGCATACGTGGAGAGGTATGTCTCCCACGAGGTCCAAATGACAAAGCCTTTGACTTTGACAATTGTAGGAAGGACTACGGAACATGTATATCTATGCATAAGGCCAAATTTTGAGAAGGGTGCATACCTAGAATGTGATGTATCCATCCTAGAAGACCCCATGGGAAGAAGGAATCCCGTGCCAATAAAGAAAGGAAAAGAAGAGGTGCAAGGGAAAGAGGCACCAAGTGTCCAGAATACGCCAACAATGGGAACGCTAGAGACAAGTGCTAGGAAAAGAATTTACATGCATAGGAAGAAGTCTCCAGTTAGAGAAAAGGCTCCAAAACAAGAAAATCCTATCACAAAGGAGAAGTCACCAGAGGAGGAAGAAAGATCTCAATCTCCCATACTAGAATCCCTAGTTAGGAGGAAATAAAATGTGATGGAGGAGGATTCGATGATACAGAGAGATTAGAGGCCTATAGGGGCGAAAGGGATGATGATGAAGAAGATGAACCTGAAGGGCCCAAGAACCACTTGTTTTTAGTGTACATGATTCGGAGGGAGGAGGGAGGAGAAGAGGAAAACAAGTTTCACTTCATGTGGAGGAAGGGTATCCAGGAGGAGGAAGGTGCCCAAGATAAGGGAGGAAGTGAAGAAGTGAGTATGAAGAATTAGACTCCAAGCCCCACGCAAGAGCAGGTAAATGAGGTAGAAGAAAAGGAAGCGGTGAAAATCATTGAAGCCTTGGTAGAACAAGAGTTGGAGTGTAGCACTGAAATAGTTATGAATGAAGATAAAGAAGAAAGCATGGGAAAAGATCACGGTAGTGTAGGAGGCCCCAGTCTGATGGTAACTGTTCCTAAGGGCATGTGCATAAGAGGAAGGTACACAGAGATCCAGAGACCAAGGATGGGTTACGTTGATGATCCAAACAAGGTGTTGCGCATGTGTTTCTAAGTCACCGTTCCAACAGAGCAGCTCCTAGACATGACATCATTTGATGCGTAGGTGCATACCCACGGACAAGGAAAATGCTTTCATGGTTATTTGAGTCCCAGTTGAGAAGCTGAAATTCAAGGTAAGCCAAGGGAAAATAATGAAGGTACCTGAGTCAAAAAGAGACAACCCCTTGGTGAGCACTCAATAGCTATATAACAAATAAGTCTACAATTCGCTAAACAAGGTCTCGGTTGAACTAGAAGCCAAGTTATTCGGGAGGAATGACAGGATAAAATTCCTAAAGGTAGAGCTAGAGAAGAAGGAAGAAGATCTTGAAGAAAGGACCAAGGAATTAAATCAAGAGGAACTAATCAAAGGCACAACTAAAGCATGAACTAAGGGAAGAGAAGGAAGGGATGTGTAAGGTATACAAGAAGGTAGAATCCATCACAAATTCCATTGTTTTGAAGCATACGGACCTAGCACCACCCATACAAAATTACGGATCTTCCCCGAAGTGCCTAGAAGAATTAACACATATCCTCACCATAGAGAGGAAACCACCGGCCTTAGATTCCAGGGAAGAAGTATCGCGTGCCTAGAAAGGGAAGACAAACTAAAGGTTGTAACAATCATTTTCAAGTACAGCAAGGTCCTTGCTGATGTAAAAATTGCTACCAAAGTTATTGAGGCCATGTATGTAAACTATGGAGACATGGATAGAGTGGTGAGCATTCTTATCACCACTCATGAGGTAGAGCTCAAAGAATTCCAAGATAAGAACAAGGAAAAAGAGAGGAGTGGGATAGGATATTAGATGAGGTTGAGAAGAAGTCTAAAGCCATTGAAGTCCTATGAGGTTCAATCAAGAACCAGCTGAAAGGGTTGTACCCACAAATCACAAGGGGGTATATGAGCTTAAGGATGTGGGAAAGCAACTAGAAGGGGTGGTTGAGGCAATGAATACTCATGGAGACGGACTGGGTTTTGATGAGGTAAGCACTATAGTCAATGACCTTTGCCAAAGAGCATAAAATGAAGTTGATGCCTAGAATAAGTTGGAGGCCGAATTGAAGAAATATTTTCCTCTCCTATTACAGCAGTAATAACAATTCCCTATTCTTTAATCTTTCCCAATTCTTGTTTCGTTATTCTTTTCCAAATCATTATTTCTTTTGGTATCTATTGTAATTATTTATTCATTAAAGACATGTTCCCGTGGTGGAGAACAAGCATAGTGTGGGGTGATGTTGGGACCCTAATTTATTGGCTAAGTATAAGAAGGCACGTGGGTGCACAAAGCCTTGATAAAGAAGGGCACACAAGATAGGGTTCTAGGAGGGTTTAATATAACAAGTAGTGCGTGCGCTCAAGGAAAAGGAAGATTTCAGGATGTAGCCATATTTTTCATATCGGGTAGGACACATGAAAAGTATGACCCGATGCGCATGCGAGTGGATAAGGTTCCAACCTAGTGACATGTTGGCCTAGGAAGGAATATGCCCTACGATGGAAGCTTCTAGAATACCATCATGGTAAGGAGTGGAGAGCTTAGGCCTAGAATACCACACATTTGGACACTTGGCAATGGATTTGAAGCCTCGAGAAAGTTGGGTTGGCGTTCAAGAGGCCTATAAATACAAGCTTCCGAAAGGAATTGAGATATAGATTAATAGAGAGCAGAGCTCTACAAAAATGTTGCGAGGAACTCTATTGGGTTGGGTAGATGACCTATAGGGGAAGGATGTATCAAGGGGTTTGGGTTTGAAATTTTCCTTGCATATTTAGGAGGACTCTAATCTAGTTATGATGTATGACTTTGGTCTACCATACTATGATATTCTATAATGGATCTAATGCATGTGATGATGTTATTGGATATGATGGAATATAAATATAATAGACTCTGGTTTATACATATATCTACGTAGTTATGTTTCATGTGTGTTATATGAATGAATATAAACTCATATACATTTCTTTTCGAGTTCACTTCTATAAATTGTCAAGTATCCTTTTATGTCCTGAATGACTACATTGATCTAGAATTCATTATGATCTCTATGATGAATGTATGTCTCTTGTCCACTCACTCTTTTTAAGTTCCTATCATAGATGATGCTTTTCCATTTAACTCACATAAAAGAGAGACTCTATGCCCGCACGTTCCTTAGGTGAGTGCTCAACGCCCATTGGGTGATAGGCCGGCACGTATGGGATTCCCTTGTTTTTGATGGGTGTAAAAATGACTACAGGCACTTGGGCCCTAACATCCTAGCTAGGCACGAGTGTTCAGACTCATAGAAGCTAAAGTTATTAATGTTAGACTGGGTAGTGGGGTGTGTAACACCAAGAAAGAAACTAGAAAGAAAGCAAAGAGGACAAAAAAAATGGTCAATTATTACTTTTCTCACTTATGAATCATATGATTGAAAGTATGTGATTAAGACTATAAATGTACCCAAGTGTATGATTTTGTGTCTATATTTTCCCCACTTTATATTGTTGAGAAAACAATCAATAACATAAAATAGATAATAGATGTGTACATGATAACAATGTAGATTGATGGCGAAAGCATGCCGAGAGACAAGGAAAAGCAGAAGTGATAAAAATGAAGTGTAGAAGCTAAGGAAGAGGAAGTGACCCTAGGGGTGAAGCATATATCATGTTTTATGTTATTCAAGTTATTGTTGTGCTCGATGTGTTTGATGATGTGATTTTTTCTTCCCATAAGGAGAGACCTATTATCATTGTTGTGCTCAATGTGTTTTATGATGCGACTCTTTCTTCCCATAAGGATGGACCTACAAAGAGAAGAACAAAAGAGTAGTAAAATATGTGTATATGTGAAATTCTATCCAAGTATGTAAAAAGTGTGTAAAAATAACAAAAACAAGTAAAAAGAACATATGCACCTTATCCATGATGATTCAAAAGATAGAAAGTGTCCTAGACTATTGTAGAAGGGTGAGTTTTTTAGACGATCTCATGTAAAAGCTAGTTTTTGGGGCAATTTCATGCCACGATGCGAAGAAATGTTGGGGAGAAAAGTCTAGTGTTATTCTCCATCCCTAAATGCTTCCCAAAATTTCTACACCACTGCAGATGGTGTGATCCTTCTTTGTTCCAGTTTGATCCATTTTGATCCAGTTTGATATAATGCAAATAGAAAAAGGAGATAACATGTATGTTCATTGTTGGAGGATTATGCTTGTCCTATGAAAAATACTATGTAAACTGTTGTCAATATGAGAAAACCATTATAATTTCCCCTTGGTCATAGAATCCCACGAAGAGTTAGGAGTGCACATAATCTCATGTCTATTTTTGGGCATTGGCATTTGTGTTGTGCTGAGGACCCAAGTTAGATTCTGGTTCATTTCGTGACTAAAGACTGTGTTCTTCATGTTCTATGTAGATATGAATTGAGACTGTGTTGTTAATTAAATGGGTGACTTATTCACCCAACATATGCCCCCTCATTTGAGGTGTATGTGATGTCGCTTATGAGAATGTGGCCCAAAGGATAGGACTAGATGATGATCTAAAACATATTTCCTGTAGGGGAGGGAATGTGTTTGATAGAAACCAAGGCACATGCAAACAAAGTGGTTGGAAACATGTGTTAGTGCAAACAAGAAAAATACACATATAGAAGACAATGTGTAATCTAACAAGAAATAAGACAAAGTAAACCATGAAAATGGGTTGAAAACATGGGACATCACTCATAATGTCGTAAGATAATCAAGGCCAAAGTAGCCAAAAGCATACAAGTAGTGAACAAGCAATGACATAGGAAATCCCAAAAATAATGGCATACAAAGAAAAACAATGGTAAGAAAAGAGTAACAGACAACCATGGTGGAAAATAGTTTTATAAAATAAAATTTCACACATGAAGCACATGTTGGCATGTTATAAAGATAAAAAGTATGTCAAGACATGTATATATTGATAGAGTAGTGTGCTATTAAAAGTGAAAAGTAACATTTAATAGAGCAATAGAACATGTGATATATACGAAAGTAGATACCCCTAGGAGTCTCAATGGGGCTAGTAAGAGGTAAAGTACCAAGTATCCATGTTGCATGTGAAGATCTATGTAAGGTCTACATTCACAACTAGAGAGAAAGTGAACTTGCATGTGTATATAGAAAATATAATGGCATACAAAATATATGTCCAGCATAGTAAGAAAAGTGTACATGTAAGCATAAGTAAGAAAGAGTAAATGCAACAAAGATATATAGTATACTATGAGTGATTGGAATGGAATGGAATGCAAGATGAATGTGATAGGAGCAGTGTGCCCCTTGAGCGAATGTGTATGTATGAGTGAAATGAGGTTCATTTATAAAAGAACCCTCGACAATCAAGAATGAACCATAGAACAAGAGTGTGTCATCAAGAAATGGTTTGAAATATGCACTATAAAGATAAATCAATGATGTATAGAGCATGAAGAGTGTGAGTGGCATAAGACCCATTTTATATTTATACCCTTAGTAGTTGAGTATGAATTTTGGAACTAGAGTGTGTCATCAGGAAATGTGTTATGTGAAGATGTGATGCTAGAAAGATGTATTGTGAATGCGCCAAGTGTAGAAGTGTGTATTTTTTGAAGTTCATGTATGTAGTATTCCCTCAACATTCAAGTATGAACCATAGCACAAGAGTGTGTCATCGGGTAGTGACGATAAAAGTTGTGTATCAAGTTTTTTAAGATGGGGAAGAAATAATGGGCATGATAGTAGAAATGAGAGACACTTGAGAATGCTAGAAGGGGGGATAAACATGGTGCCCCCCAAATGTATGAGTATGAGAAATATATCCAATAAACACAAAGGGAAATGGTCCTTCACTTGTTTTATGAGGAAATAAATATGTGTGAGCATGCTCTAAAGGTGGAAAAATTCAAAAGATGCTAGCTAGATCTTGTTTGTATTACTTGGTGAGTGATTTCTTATTTGGTAACATCGTAAAAGACTTGAGAGGAGAAGAGGATTGACCAATTTTTAAAGGTGGTTGCTTAGTTTGACTTGGTAGTTTTGTAGATTCTTGAGAGGAGGAGGTGCTTTACCTATATTTATAGGGGTTAGTTTGAGTGGATTACATATGCGGGTCTTGATTGATCAAGAAGGAACATTAGAAGTAATAGCATGATACTCATTAGACATAGATGAAGCATATTTAGGATCCCATTTAGATGTAACATTTTTCTATGGGCATGTAACATAATTTTGTGCACCAATGAGATAAATCGTTGACACTCAAGATGTTTGATTCTTCATTGTAAAGAATAGCATTCATTTTCATTAAGTTCATTGATTTAATGATAATTACAATATGGATGACCTTGATATTTTTCAAGATGATAAGGAGGATAGCCATGAGTAGATGGAAAAGAGATCAATTGATGAATACATATCTAAATAACAATATCATGTTGTTTAGCATTACATGTCAAGCGTGAGAGAATCCGGTAATGGTAAGACTTGAGGCTCACCGATATAAGCACATGTAGAGAACATATAATTAGGATGATAAGAAGAACTAGCATGAGCTTGAGAAGCATCCTTAAGATGTTGGATTTCAGATTTAAGATATGTAATAATGGATTTCATAGCCTGAAATTTGTCTCTAAATAAAGAATGCAAAGATTAGATTGACTCCAACATGGGTTGATTGGATGGAGGATCACAAAGGCTAGGGATCATCGGATAAACATCAAAAAAGCCCTCATTTGATGTGGAAATGTATCTCTAGGGAGATATATGGTGTCTAGGGATTTTTTCGAGAACAACCTTGTAATTAACATGCATTTGAAGTAAATTATACAAAGAAACTTGAGGAATTTTATGAGCCATGAGAGAAGAAAAATGAGAATCCTAGAGTGTTCGAATGAGACGTGTTCACCAAATTATTAAACAAATATAGAATTTTATAAAACTCTAGAAGGTTATTTCAGAGTCACACACGATAGATAAAATAGTAAATAACATATATGACATAATAAATAAGCAAGTAGAAATTGAAACCCTGAGTGCAAGAGGGAGGAAAGAAGACTTAGCTGATTTCACAATAATCTCAAAGAGTGTTGGGCTAGAAAACTAATAAATATGGAGGACATACTACTGCAACCAAACCTAGAAAATTGCAAAAATGTTAGATATGTTGGGATTAGGGTGTCGGGATGGTACTTTGGGTGCCTAGATGTCGATACCCTTTCTGGGTTCTTGTTCTTGCTCAAAATATCAAGAATTGGTTCTTGCAATGTCATGATTATTCGTTGTTGATCACCTATGTGTTGCACTATGCTCACAAAATTTTCCGATAACCTGTAAAACAAAATACCTCCTACAAAACCCAAAAACACATCAAATCCTAAAAAAGAAAAATACAAATGGGGATTCGGACTAACCCTGGTGGTCACTTGATTGAGTGAACTTATGATCCATGCACTGCAATAAATTTCATAATCCATGTAATTTTTGTGTGTGTGTGTGCAAGAATCGTTCCCTAGGAGGCTCTTGTGCAAGATTTACTTGATAACAAGCAATAACTAGAAGTAGAAATGTAAGTAGATGTGTGGATGTAAAAATAAAATTCCCTTCCTATGAAGTGTATACATATTTAGCAATCCCTTGTCCCTTGAATGAATCTATATGGATGCTTTGACACTCTTAGTAATGCCTTTGTATGTAACCTTAGGTGGTGATAGTAGATGCTTAGATATTGGTTCTTTAATTTGATCACATAACATTAAAGTTATATGATTCCCTTATTTGAATTTCATAATTAACAACTAAAAGGATGACCCATAAGAAAATAAGATTCCAAAAGATAAAAGAGGCCCAAAAAGGTGAGTAAGATAAAAAGAGTTTAGGGGCACCCAGAGGGGACGAGGGTGCCCAGGCACCGGCATCCCGGTCAGGTCTTTGGTGTCTAAAATCGAGAAGCTGAAGTGACAAAGGTTAGACTGGGAAGTTGGGTGTGTAAGACTAAGAAGGAAACTAGAAAGAAAGTAAAGAGGCCAAAAACAATGGTCAATTAGTACTTTTCTCACTTAGGAAGCATATGAATGCAAGTATGTTATTAGGACCTAGAAATGTACCCAAGTGCGTGATTTTATGTCTACACCAAACATCTTGACCATGCTTACACCATCGATGTTTATCACCTCATGACTTCATCACTCTCACCCACCTACAAGATCCTTCAACATACTTCATGAAATCACTACAACATCCATCTACCTCTACAACACATTTTTTAAGTCAATATACCATCTCTCAAGATACCATGTCACTTAATGGGACATAGACCAAAAAACTCAAAGCATGACATGACAATAATGAAGGACACTACCAATCAACCTTCATGTTCCTTTTTCCTTTTGACATCAATGACAACACCAATTTCTAACACTATGTTTCTGGTCATTATGCCCATAGCTTTGATTTGGATAGTAATTCCTTTGTTGATACCATTGATTTTGATTTTGGTAGGGCCTGAGAACTTAGATTTGTTGCTTATTGAGGGAAACTATCCCATTTGACATATTCTTGATCAATTCCTTGATATCATCTATCTCATTGGAATAATTAGATGTAGGGGTAGATGAACTAGCTTTAGACTCAAGGATTGGGGCAAGAGAAGGTCAAATTTCTTGGGGCAACTCTAGGAAAAGAGGAGTTGGGGGTTTAGGGGCTATTTTTCTAGCTTAAGACAAATAATTATTGTCCGAATAGTTTTCTCATAAGTAGTAGATAAATTCATAGATCCCATTGACTTAATCATTACTGTAATATCATAATTAAGAGATCTCAAAACCATAAAAAAATACACCTTGAGGAGATGGCCTTAGGAGGGGTGGAATTGTTTCGAGTTGTCATTGATTTCAAGTTGATTTTGTTGGCATGTTGTGGTCATTGATGTTAAATATTGAAAGGCATAATTGTTGAGATTATTGAATGATGTCAAATGATGCCAAATGTTGATGTCATAGGTCTACAAGAGTGGTGTTGCATTGGTCAAGGTCAAGTGCAGGAAGAGGCATGAAGAAAGATGAAGAAGCATAGATGATTATTAGGAATGTAAAGGATGTTTAGGATTGTTTGAGCTTGATGGATTCTTTAGATAAGTGCACACAAGTATGAGAATTTTATGACATTGTTTGAATCATTTGAACATGGTTTAGTGTATAGGGACAAAGGTGTGAAAGTCAGTTGAACCATGAAGACCAAGGTATAGAAGGGTAAGGTGAATAAATCAACGTCTAATGAGGTAAAAGTATTAGTTTATAAGGTAATTATGGGAATGTGATCATTTTAAGAGGTTTGAAAATTTTTCAAAATAGTGTTCATAAATTTTGAGGTCAGTGATTGAAAGGAAAAAGCATGAGAAATGGTTTTGAGGTCTACACCTAGACCTAGTTCTTGAGTTTCTTATGTCTTATTAAAACATGATAATCATTTCTTAGTGACAAGATGCAAATATGATCATGTAAAAAGGTTTTTCATGTCAATTAAGGTATGTTGGTCAATTTTCAGGTCATGGTTTGGAAGAAAAAGCAAGATATTGCATTTTTTGTCTTACCAAGTTCCAAGAATGGAGAATCCTAGCTCGAGTAGCACTATTTGATGATCATTTACATGGGGACCTGAGATATTTAGGAGAGATATATATTTTTCTTAGCTAAGATCTCATTACATCATTTTTGGTTTAAAGGTCCTATCCTTTATGAAAAATTGTTAACACCAAAACTACTCCAAAACCCTCACAAGGAGTCGATATGACATATATTTTTGAAACCAGATAAAAATTAAATGTTTTTTCTAGTTTGATTATTGCAACATGTAGTGGAATCTCACAACTACCTCCAGGTGGTGGTGGATAGTCATATGAGAGAGAAAATTGTAGGTACATGTTTGTTTTCTTTGTAGCTCTCAAGTTTTGCATTGACCAAGATGACTAAATAAATTTCAAAGGATGTTAGGAACCAACACTCCATGTCTATGATGTTTTATAGATAGGTTTCATTCTGTAAGTGGTCCTATGAATTCAATTTATCAAAACTGGTGTTTTTAAGACAATTTGACAATTTTGGTGTTCATGGTTCAGAGTTGTTCTTGAGCCCTTATACCCGAATGAAGGTTTCTAATGCATTTGGTGATGTTGTTGAAGACATGGAGTGTATGTGTGTGTGTGTGTGTGTGTGTGTGTGTGTGTGTGTGTGTGTGTGTTTAATTTTTCATGGTTGAGTGTCTTAAGGTAGTAAAAACTTCAATCTTGAAGATAATGTTTTTGGGTATACAGACCTAATAGGACAGATTCGAGCCTAATGAAGGTTTCATGTAGAAAACAAGCAATTTAGAAATATTAAAGCTCATAGGATGTTATATGAGGTCATTTTTATGTGTATAAAATGTTTTTGAATAATGGAGAATGCTAAGTAAGCTCAAGAAATTCAAAGTGTAACATTAGAGAAGACTTAATGAAATGGGCCTTCTTAAGACCTAGTGAAGAGATTGAATCTATTTTGAAGATATGGCTGAATAAGATTATGTTGATTCATGGTTTTAACATGTTATTTTCATTTTTTATGATCTTTCATGGCCGAACTAGGTGTTTTTATGTTCTTTATACTAGTGTATATGCCAAGTTATTTAGGCCTATTTGATGAAATGAAAAAGGATGAAGAAAAGAGTGAGCTAATGTTGCATGCTTGAGAATAATAAGGTATTATGAACTGTATGAGGATAGTAGAGGGATTTTAATGAAAATCCTATAGGATTTTTTCATGTCTAGGTAAATTCTTGTATGACCTAGTGAAAGTGAAGAGTATTTATTAGCAAAGGAGTATAACAAGAATTTTTGTGAGTGGCCAAGAGCACAACAACAAGAGTATGAATATCAATTGATGATTGAACAACAAATTATGTTACAGAGACCTAAGAGAATGATAATGCGAATGATACATTAGAAATAGAGAGAATACAAAGAATAAGAGAGAATAATATAGAGAAGAGAAAATAAGACCATCATATGTTGAGATAGCAACAACAATGAATATGGAAAGCATTTTACTTGGCTGAGTTGGTGCTTGGTCAAGGTGTGGATGAGTTAGTGATGATTCACTTAGGGAGTTGGTGTTTCCTTAAAATTTGGTGCTTGATAAAACCTAGGGGTTAGTTATCCTTGTGGATATGATGCTTTAATAAATCTTGGGGAGTTGTAACTTCCTTACAATTGGGTGCTTGTTAAAACCTTGTCAAGTTGGTGCTTGAAAATTAGGGGTTGGTGCTCCTTGTAGAGTTGGTGATTCACTAAATCTTTATTTTTTTTTATTAATGCATATATCAGTGGGTTTTCTTCCCTTTAGGGTTTCCCACATATGTGTTGTGTTCCATCTTTCTTTGTGTTCGTGGATGGTTGTTTTGTGTATAATAAGTTTACAATAGTTAATGTATGTTGAATGGTTACTTTGATGGTTCATACAATTTGACATAATTGAAAGGAAAGTTTTTAAAGACACTAATTCACCCCCTTTAGTGATTTTTCTTCCTACAAGAATTATTTCTTGTGTCCTTTGAAACCTAAAGTTGAATTCAGTCATCACCTTACAACAGGCCCTTCCGATAGTTGCTAGTTACTACAATAAAGAGATATTATCTATTTTTCTCCAAAATGCTTGCAAAGCTTCTCCCCAAGTTCATCCCATGTATGAATAGAAGTAGGCTGTAGAATCCTATACCACTATAATTATTTTCCTTTGAAATATGAGGCCAAGAGCCTAACTGCCACATCATCTTCAGTAACAAGATGAATTAAACAAACATTAGCAACATATGAGATGTGCTCAATATGGGTAGTTGAATTTTCACTAGTAAAAATGGAATGATTTTTACGGAAGATACCGGTATGTCATGTTGGGAATTCAAATCCAAGGGACTACCACCATTAAAGGTCACAAAAGGTTGATTTATTTGATGGGACATGAATGTGATGGGTCTTAGAACCCTAGAAGACAACAAGAAATTCCTACTCAAAGGAAGAGTAAAGATAACTCTATCTAGAGGTGATGGTGATCTTTGAGTTGATCTACCTCTTCTTCTTATTGGTGATAAATACAAGTAGCCAAAAGGATCTCCACTTTTTATCCTCTGTCTTGTTTGAATTATTCTCATAAGAATGAGAAAATTTACTACTTAAACCAATAGATACGATTATTGGAGCTTCTAGATGTGTTTTATAGAGCCTAGATGTAGTCACAAAATTATTCAATTTAGACATTATTTAGCTCGGTTTCATACTATTGTTTAGAAGGTTATTGAGTGAAGAAAGTACTAATTAATCCCACCTTTTTCCATCTTGTTTTAATTTTTATTTCGTTATTCCCGCACATTTTTCCATACAAGCCTACTTGTTTCAACACTTTCCCATCATTTTAGCCTAAACCGAAGCACCCAGATCCTATACTAGGGTTCCCGAGGTGCCTTGGTCCCACCCACGGCACCATGATCCTTGTTTTACTTTCCTACCTCTTTTGGGGGTCTTTCTAGCCATTTTTCATCCAAATATTTTTCCTAGTTGGCCATGTTGGGGTTAATTAAGAAACTAGAGCAAGAGAACCCTTTAAATATAAAGCTATGAAACCATAATGAGGGTCCTAGTGTCACTTACTACTATCACTCCATCTAGATTTGTATCAATTGCATCACTTACATCCATATAGTTCCATGCATCAAGGTTAGGAGATCTAGATCAACACATACTTGATAGGGGGAGGGATCCTATTTTATTCCATGCACACATACTATTACATTTTCTACATTTAGCTATTGCTCGCTACTTGAAAACAATTTACTGAAAAAAATCATCTAGGGCATGACACACACAAACACACACACACACACACACACATAACTACATTTCATCTGAAATGTAGTGCAACACTCAATTTAGTAAGCACACTATTGTGGCAAACTGAGGTCATCCAACCCATTCATTTGCATATTTTATTTTTTTAGGGTTTTAATACTTCCATTTGGGTATTTTGTAAGTCATTACTTCTCTTGGAATATTTTATACATTCAGGTATTCTAGGAAATCCAAAGGCCACAAAAATGAAAGTTACAATGAATCTTCCATCCCACAAAAATCAACTTCCGAGAATTTTCAAAAACTAGGGCACCTAATATGCCATACCAGGGTATCCCAGTACCCTCATGGGAACTTCAGTCTATTCAGATCCTCTAGATCCACACTTTTTCAAGACCTCTAGGTAGTCATTCCTACTTCTGGAATCTCTTGTCACAATTGTGATACTCTGCAATCATCATCTATAGCCATCTGAGTTCTTTCCTTACCTTTTCCTTACATATTATGGTTTTATTTGCTATTAGTTAATTATTTAATTACTTTATATTGCTTTAGTACATTTATTTACAGCTTTTATTTCCTCCTAGATTAGATTAACTATTATTATATTTCCCTAGTTTAGTTAATTTTAGTTAATCATTTTGGTGAACCCAACTTGTAATTTTCTCCTTTTTCTAATTTATGCCCGTTACTCATAGTGGTCATTTCGGATCTCTTCAAGATTTTTGAGCTCCCTTCAATTTTCCATCATATGTCTAGGTCAATGGCTGATAGCACCACCTCTATGGCTAAAAACTCTTTAGATAATTCCAACCATGTTCCTCTCCATGAAATCAAAGCCTCTGATAGTGAAAAATCCTACGATGAAGACACTAATGTTGACCAAGAACAAATTTAATGTTATTCCTGATTTCTATAAAGATTTGTGTGAAAACCCACTCATCTTCCACATGTCTTGCAAGCTTTAATTTCCACCCATAAATCTCATGAAACTTCCACTTTTTCATGGTTTCTATGGCTCCCATGGTTTCCGCTCCACTCTTTTACTTTTCCAATCCTATTATTACAACTACCACCCACATCACTCACCTTGGTACTCCTAATATGTAGCTTGGATCCTCTTCAAACACTCATGATTTAACATCTTTATATCAATATTTACAAAACAAAATTCACCAACTCCAATTTTCCACTTCTCAAGGATCACCATTTCTCAATTCTACCTCATTATTACATACTCACTTCACACCACTATCTCCACATATGAATTTCCACCTAGCTTTATCTCTCCCAAATTGCCCATCTTTAAAGGCCATCATGACCCATAAGAGCATTTCCATGTTTTTCATGTAGCATGTCTCGATTATGCGGATGATCATACCATTCTCACTAAGCTTTTTGCTCACATTTTACACGACTATGAAATGCATTGATTCTATTACCTACCCGCCCATTCAGTAGTCTATTTCACGAATTTGGCTGATGCCTTTCTCACAAATTTTTCTATAAATATTGGCTCTAAGATTTCTTATGCTCAGCTAAACGCAACTCAAGTAAGGGCCTAATGAACACTTCTCTGATTATGTCTTGCATTACAAAAATAACTTAGCTAAGATGACTAATCTCCTTGCAGATTTTGAGCTTAAAGACATATTTATTCATAGTTTGTTACCACCACTTCAAGAGAGCATTATCTTTGAGACATCTTCCTTGTTCAACCAAATTTTTCACACTCTCAAGCTTCGTGAGACTAAGCTTCTTGTCATATGGAAACTTAAATATCATGAACAAGCTTCATCCTCCACTCGTGCTCCAAGTAAACCACCATCAATAACTTTTACGCCCAAAACTTTGGACAAATAACCTACTATTAATGGCATCTCTACTCCTAGGGAACTTTAACCTCAACCTTACAGACACACTCTTGCTAATATTAGTACATCACCGAGCATTTTTATACCAAAAATTATCGATAGTAATCTTATCACCTTACCATCACATCTATAACTTGATCCATATCAGCCCAAAGGGAATAAATTCAATGAAAGATCTTATTGTGATTATCATCAAAGTGTAGGACATTCCACTGATCGATGTTTTTGGTTATGATACATCATTCAATACTTTCTTGATAATGGCCAAGTTGAAATTTTAGAATATACAAAATCAACACCTACTAATAACAATCATAAACTTAAGATTTTTAAAAATCCATTACCCAAACATGATACAAAGTCAATTGATTCCCACACTAATTATGCCACACCTTCCCATCAAGAGCTCTTAATTTCTTATTTGTTAACATTGAAGCATCACCACCCATTATTTCCTTTTCCAATGCTGATTATCACACTACATTTACATATAATAATTTACACATACACGGATCTATCGGTTTGACCACTATCAACAATACTACAATTGATCCATCATGGCCCATTAGTGCCTATTCTATGTCACCCCTTTGGGTTGTTGGTTACCCTCCATTGTAAATCAACTATACATTTTACAAACCCTTTGGTTTTATTAAGCTACATGTCACACTCATCCCTATTACCATGCTTCTCCCTTTCCTTTTTAGGAAACATGGTTGAGGGATTTGACTTACTTTTAGGCCTTAATTAGATCCGTCGCTCTCAATCCATCATATCTATGACTCACTTGTGACTTAAATTCATTCACAATTCCCAAGTTATTTCTATTAATCGTTTACCTTCGTCTCCTCCATTGTTGTCATCTCCTCATACACATGTGTCATCCACCTCTTATAACGTGTTTCATTTTATGTTATTAAAAGCACATTCTACTCCTAGTTCACCTACTCAAGTTTCGTCTACACGACCAACTCATTCCACTAGTCCTACACACCAGCTTAGGCCTATTCCTAGGATAGTTACTGCTTCTCGATGTCAATCACCACCTCACTTTATTCCATGTGGATCTTCATCACCTTCACACATGACCTCACCAATATCTCCATCACCAACGTATTTTACTACATCATGATATTCATATTATACTCATCCCTCACATGTATATAGAATTCATTCACCAACATAACGTTTATCTTACATTCCACCACTTATAGATCATTAGCCTACACTTTCATCCTCACATCCAAAGGGCTTAAGGAACTTCTCCCTTCACTCTCATTGGTTATTTTTTCTATTTATATGCACTTGGGGGTAGAACATCCTATACCCCTCCACTCATTCACGCATCTATAACTCGATGAAAGACTCTTTTTCTTTGGTTCAAACTTGACTGTTGAGGGATTATCATTACATTTAACCCCACACACTACACCTTAGGCATTACACATGGAATTTCATCACACATCACATGCTATAGACCAATACATACTACGCTTAGTCTACATTCTACCATTATTCTACATGACTTTTGCTTCATGCTTAGGTCATTCTACATGCCATATATCCTAGCGCAAGTAAAGATATGTAATAAATATCATAGATTGCATTTCCCACACCGCACATTTACAAAACCCTACTAATCACATAGTCATCTAGTTTAATCATACATGCCACATTGTCTTCTATCTGTTATACTCACCACCCTATGACACACTTTAGTTCCTCAGTCCATACTCGACTATCGAGGGTTCACTAATCAAATGGACCTTACATTTATCATGTGACATTTCATCATACAACATTTTTTTGATAAAGACATACGCTTTAGGATAAATCGTCACCCACTTATGTCAATATGGTATACACTTTAGGATAAATCACCACCTCCATTATTGCATCTTGTAGTGGCATACACCTTAGGTTACATCACCACTCATTACCTTTCATCATATAGTGATATACGCTTAGGGATAAATAATCACTCATCCACTCATCTTATAGTGATATACGCTTAGTGCTAAATAATCACTCATCCATTCATCATATAGTGATATATGCTTAGTGCAAAATCATCACTCTTTCATTCAAAAATTCTTGATATATGCATCAACTATAGGGTTCACGCACATCCTTTCTATATGTTACATCTCATCACTCCTACATACGCACTCATCATAGTGTGCTATACGTAACAAACACTACTTAACCATTTCCCGATGACACACTCTTGTTTATGGTACATTCTTGATTGTTGAGGGGGAAAAAATGAACCTCGTTGCATACACTTTCAACCACTTGGGGGTGGGGGTGCGTGGCTCCTATCATTCCATCTTTTGTTCCATTCCATTCATCCACAACATATTACATTGTCTTGGGGGCATTTACTCTTGTTTTCTAGTTTTTTGCATGATCACTTTACTACACATGTTAGATTAATTTATTATATGTCATTTTCTATTTCATCCACACATGCACATTCATGCCTTTTTGGGGTGATCATATGACTCGTACACATGGCATGGATGTTTGCCTTTTAACCTTCCTTTACTAGTCACTTGGGGCATCCACATTCATCTTATCTAGGTGTTATTGTTTAATTTCATACTTAACATCTCACATTACTTGATCATACAAACTTTAACATATTGGTTATTACTCTAACATTCCAATGGGTGTTCTATGTGTATCCCTTGTTTTGTAGGATTACATGTTTCCATGACTACTTGTTTGTTTGTCTATACTTGTCTACTATTGTTCTCCATTACATGTGAACTTTTCCCTTTGTTTGAGTGCACACTTTCTTGTTGTTTGCGGCCATAATGACCTTGCGTGTCTTGCGACATCATGAGTAATGTCCCATGTTTGCAACCTACTTTTTGTGGTTAATTTTTTATTCTAGTGTATTTACATTTACTACATTTTCTCGTGTAGCTTACACATATTTCTATATGCATGCATTATTTTCTTTACATGTGTCTTTGGCTAGCCTTCTTGTTTTTTCATTCCTTGGTTTCTACCAAGAACTTTCTAGGTACACAATTTAGAGTTGGGTTGGTCTTCTTTTGGGGATGTATTTTCCTATCAAGATCGTCGTACGTGCCCCCAAAGAGGAGGGCATAATTTGGGGGTTTACATGCTAACATAGTGCAACTACACCAATTTAGTACATTGTAATTTCCACCCTTGGCATTTTGGGTTTACATATAGTGAGTGGGTTCAAACCATTATAATAACACCATACACAATGGCTTTTACAAGACATGGTGTCTTTAGCATTTCGTAAGTAGTTACATGATTAAAGGTTATAGTGGGTGTTCCTCTCTACACTACTTTGGCCAATGGTATCGGATCACCCAAAAAAACCAAGATAGTGCAGAGATATATTCACACATATTTCAGCAAAAGTGGTTAAAGTTTGGGAACACGGAGCATTTCCTCCCTTAGCTTCTTCAACCAGGTGGTGGCATGATATTTCCGAAAAAACTCACAAAGTAGTATGGGATATCCTTCTACACCATTTCTCTCAACATGGATTAGGTGCACATGTTTCATTTACACTTTTCATTTCATGTATTTTACACATTTCTATACACATGCATACTTTACATTGCATTTTTTCATACATACATATTTGACTACTTGATCATTTTTCCTTGCAGTCCAACCATATGAGAAAAAAATAGTCAAATTCGAGCAACAACAATGACAACGATGATGACAATAATGAAACCAATAGTCTACAATAGAAACATGCCTTACTAACCATGCAGTACACTACACACCATAATAGCTACACACATGTTCCACCCTAGGTTCAATCTCATCACTTTTTCTATGCACATTTTTGTATCTATAGTTTCCACGCTCCTCCATAGTTTTATCATTTCAAACTTTCATTTAGTCCTTTGGCTCATTTTCTACTACACTCTACATGGACATCAAGTATGCATCTCTATTTACTTTATGTTACTGAGCTTTCTTCTCACTAACATAAAGTAGTAGAAAATGTAGTCACAAAATCATGCACTTTAGACATTATTTAGCCTAGTCTCATACTACTATTTAGAAGGTTCTTGAGTGAAGAAAGTACTAATTAATCCCACATTTTAGCCATCTTGTTTTATTTTTTATTTTTTCAGTCCTACACATTTTTTCATACATGCCCATTTTTTGGTACTTTCCCGTCATTTTGGTTCTTGGAAAATAAAAGGTTATTTTATGATGGATTTTACCCTAGTTGGGGTTTTCCACTATAAACAATGTGTCATTATGTTCTTACTTTTGGTATGTATTACTTAGTTAATATGTTATGTAATTTTATTTATCACATTGCATAATGTTTAACATTTAATGTTTTATGGTTTATATTAATATTTAAATATGTTGATTGATTAAATTTGTAATAGTTAGAATCCTCTAATTTTTAACATGGTGTCGAGTATAGTTTAAATTAAATAGGTTAGGTCTAAGTTATTGTATTTAATCTATTTTATTTTTATGGTTTTTTTAACCAACTCGAAAGGGTATTTAAATTGATCGGGCCCTCCTCTTTCCATTTTTTGTGCAAACTAAAATTGTGTGTGTTTTGTGAAGAATTGGTATTTGTAGGAAAATTGTGGTGGACCCCCATCCTCGAAACCCTTGGTGAAAGGGGCTCTGAAATAATTTTTTTCCCGGCATGAATATCATATGTAAAGGTTAAAATGTTTAAGAAATATTTTATTAATTCTTGTATAGTTTGTAATGTATGTGCAGGCCTAGGTTAAATTCCAGGGTAAACATGTAAAAATTCAAATCACAAGGTCTCTCATACAGAGAAAATTTTCCTCGAGAATAGGAAAATTAAAATTTTCCTATTGGCTCGAGGTTAAAGACCCATGGAATGGGATAAAATAATGTAGTTGCTCTAATATCCTAGTTTGAATTTTTTTACATATTTTTATTAAGGAGTCATCTATAGTTTTCAGGCTCCCTTTAAATAGGGTCCTTTCTATTTCTTTAATAAATTCATGTAAATACTATAGTCTTAAAACTATAGTAATATTTTATAATTTATAAACAAAAATATATATTTGTATAAAAAAATAACTATAATTTTATAGTTTCTAAAAAGAGTATTCAAACCTAAACCTAACATGTGTCCCTAACTATTTATATTATCCATGTAAGGGGGAGGCCCCATTCATTTATATCTTATAGTTTATAAAAACTATATAAATAAACCTATTTCAAGGTTTTCTTTTATATAAGTGTGGGAGTGGAGAATAAAATGGGATAATATCTCAAGTATAAATGTGGAATTCCCAAGTATAAATGGAGAATTAAAAAATATGTTTATTGGTGGCCCATGTGAAGTGTGGTAAATATTTATTAAAATATTGGTAGTTATAGCCACATAAAAGTTATAAAGTTTTTAGCTTGCAGAATTATATGAAATATTTTTCAATCTTTCCATAGTTTCAAATGTGTGCAGGGTAAAATTAAGAGTAAATGAAGGGAGGAGACAAGGTTCATGAAAATAGGGATTTCAATTTATTTCATTGGCCGGTAAAATTACTTGTCTCCTCTCGTAAAAGATGCAAGTTAATCTATGCTCTCATAAATCTACTTACACTGGTAAAATTCTTTTAACCCGGTCTATGTCCTTTAAACCCCTTTAATAAGGGTTATGTGTTTTTTATTTAAAAAATACTATAGTTTATAATTTTTATGAACTATATGTTGTTTTTTATTTACATTATATAAACTATTTACCTCATTTTAAAAAAAAATTGTATATATTTGCACATTTTAAATTATAATAGGTTATTATAATGTATTAAAATATAACCTCCTAATATTATACGAAGAATAAATTTTAGGATTTCACATTCTAGAAATACACAAAGCAATTTTGGCCCCATTAAATTTGACGGTCAAATAACCGTCAAGGTAAACCAAACATAAGGAAGTGTGACGATCGTTTAGACATCAAATTTAAGCTCGTAGATTCCAGGAAACTTTCACTGTGTTAAAATTGACGATCAAATGACCATCACGATAGACTAAAAATAAGTCATAATTATGGTCATTTAGACGTCAAATTTAAGTTGGTCGGATCTTTTCCTACATTAATTTTTTTAGAAATTTGAAGTTGGTATGCATTCTTAAAGCAATGTCTTCTTCTCTTCTATATGGTCAAAATATTTTTATATAAATTTGGGGTATAATGAATAGATCTTTATATTACGGGTTATTATTTTGATCATGGAAGGTTAATTAGTATTTATTGTAATGAAATAATTAGTTATGATCAAATAGTTTATTTAGATCAATAAAATTTAGATTTAATTCTATTAAAAATATTTTTTTTTGATAAATATGTATCTAACTTTGTGGTATATTGTATATTATAATGGAATGCGTTCTACACGTTCAGAAAACAATGATGTCTATCTATTTCTGTCTTGACAAAACCTAGATCAGGGAATGTGTTGTAAATATCTTCCCCACGGGTAGATATAGACAAGTAGAAGAATATTGAAATCAAAGAAACTTAGAGCTCGATATTTATTACGTCACCAACAGCCCTTGGCATAGGTAAATGGCGCATGACATAAGGTGTCGACATGAAGAAATTCACGCCTTGGCGCAGTAAAGGGCGCACGACATAAGGTGTCGACATGAAGAAATTCGCGCCTTGGCGCAGGTAAAGGGCGCACAATATAAGGTGTCGACATGAAGAAATTCGTGCCTTGGCATAGGTAAAGGGCGCACGACATAAGGTGTCGACATGAAGAAATTCATGCCTTGGCGCAGTAAAGGGTGCATGACATAAGGTGTCGACATGAAGAAATTCGCACCTTGGCGCAGGTAAAGGGTGCACGACATAAGGTGTCGACATGAAGAGATTTGCGCCTTCACGAGTAAAGGGGCGCACAACATAAGGTGTCGACATGAAGAAAATTGTGCCTTGGGTAGGTAGAGGGTGCATGACATAAGGTGTCAACATGAAGAAATTCATGCCTTGGCACGCGGGTAAAGGGCGCACGACATAAGGTGTCAACATGAAGAGATTCGCGCCTTAGTGCAAGTAAAGGGCACATGACATAAGGTGTCGACACGAAGAAATTCGTGCCTTGGTGCAAGTAAAAGGATGTCGACATAAGGATGGATGTGCCAAGGTGCACCTTCGGGAGGCGAACATTTTGATCATTGACAGGAAGTAGACCCTGACCCGGATATTTAGACGGCCATAACTTTTCACAGAGAGCTCGAATTCACACAAGGTTGAACTTTTTGGAAATATTACGAGGTCCTCTGTCCAACTACAACTAGATATCTTTAATTGGGTGAGAAAAAATTATTAAAAATGTAAAATATAGTTCACCACTTTTGGGTTTCTAGGGTTCTCACTTACCACCATAATGAGATGAATTAAATGCAACCTAGAGGTGGTTGGGGTAGATTTGGAATTCCTCTCTCTTTTCTCTCTCATTCTTCCTATAAATTGTAAGGAGGGGCTTCTCTCTTAAGGTTGGACATTCTTGTTTTGCCCCTCCCTTCTTCTCTTCTCTTTTCAGTGAATTTGTGGAGTTCAAACCTCTCATCTAAAACTCGTAATGCAACTTCGCCTCTTGGCATTTTGTAGTGTATTGTATCAATCTTTGGAGCAAATAATGCATGTCTGTGGATGATTCTCAACCATCTCTATTTTCATTTGCATCCTCTTGATCTTTCACTGCAGATATGGTTATCTATGCATGATCTTGCATTACATTTTAATGGTTTGTGTATATTGGCAAGACAGGTGTTCTTCATTCCTCGGTGCATCACCTTTGTTAGTTTAGGTTTATTTTTTATGCATCTTCTTACCCTGTCTCCTTGGAAAGTTAGATTAGGTTTTTGAGTAAACCCTCTGCATTTTTATGTGTGCATATGAACAGAGGAATAGGAACTGGCCTTCATCCGGAGAGCTTTCCTGATTCACAAGGTCCCACACTTGGGAAAAGCTCCATGTTATGCAATCACACTGAGAGTCTCAACCCATCGAGTTGCAGACACTCAGGGGTGTTGTGATTCGCCATCAATAGTTTTTGCATGCTCGGTGAGACCAAGAGGTCATTCCACAAGATTTGAAGGAATTTTCAAGAAATTTGGACTTAAAAATTGTAGGTTTTACAATTTCAGATTTTTCACCTTCCAGGTTGAACTTTGAAATCGATTTTCAAGGGCTTAACTTGCTCAAAACAAGTCAAAATTTCACCAGTTGATAGATCGGGGGATAATATACAAAAGGGTATTATTATATTTGTGAGATTTTGACTTTAAAAATTTCATGGTTTTTAGTATTTCAAGTTTTCCTGTGTATTGAGCATGTCCCAAGTGTCGACACGATGTATTTCGTGTTTTGTAAGTTGCCTTGCATGACCCGAGTTTTTCCCGTACCTTTTGGGGATTAGTAATCGCACAACAATACCTCGATAATTGAATCAAGAACTATATCTTCCGGGTCCTTCATGTTTTAAATTATTTTTAATATTGTCGGTTTGGTGTGTAACTTGGCAGAATCTAGCCTTTTAGGCTCACTTTCTAACACATCCTGCAACTCCGAAGGGATAGAATTCAAAGTGTTATAGTAGCACACTTTACCTGTGCACATGAGAAGAATTCGAACTAGGTCTGATACTTGAGAAGAGGGGATATTTGTTCACTTACAAAGAATCACTGTAGAAGAAGGAGAGGAAGAAGACCACAAAGGTCACCATCTCCACCTAACCGGACTTTTTCTACACCTCCACCTGGTAGACCTTTTCTCACATCAACCAGAGTTCTTAGGCCAATCATAATGGCACATCTACCACCAAATCCCTTTGTCAATTTCACTGGCAGCATCCCACTTGCCCTCAATGCACAAAATCCAGTCCAATTGCAGCATTGAAAAACATTCCATTTTTCACTGGAGAAAATCATACCACTCCTGGTGATCATGTCAAAGACATTGCTAATGTTTGTGCAATCCATGAGATAAATGAAATGGATGTTGCTGTCAAATTGCTAGCATCTTCATTCAAAGGGAAGGCATTGCAATGGTTTAGGAGCCTTGGAGCCGGTTCTATCCAAAATTGGAATCAGTTATGCATAGTTCTCCATGAGCAGTTTGGAGAAAAGGGAGACAATTTGTCTCTACTAGAACAATTGACAACTATCAAGAGAGCTCCCAATGAGTAGTTGACTGACTTCAACTTCAGATTTCAAAGGTCTTGGGATAGGATTCCAAAGGTGGTCGTCCAAAGCACAAACAAGGTGCTTTTCTATATTATCTTAAGGCTTTGAATTCTGATATTTCTATGTTAATTCAATCTATGGGAGGCACAACCTTACTACTTATAGCATTGCCATTAGGGCTGAAAATTGTCTTATTCAAGCCAAGTTGCCGGCTCCTAGGCCTCCCATGCCCTTGTATCCAAACTTAGAAAATCCAAGTACTAGTCAAACACCCACTTTGGCTCCTATTCCCACTCCTAGAAATCAAAGTTCAAATGAAACTTCTACTTCATCCTCTAGTGCTTCAAATGAACTCCAGGAGGTTATGAAACAATTACAGAACCTTGGAAATGAGTTGGTGACTATCAAAAGACAGCAAGCTCAAAGTGCTAGACCGTATCAGCCTCAAGCGCAGTACCAGGCTAGGCCACCATACCAGCCCAATAGGCCACCCAATCCAACTACAAATCAAAGCCAAGTAAGGCCTCCCACCAATAGACCATTTCAGCCCTATAACCCCAATGTTGCATCTACTTCTAAAGCCTTAGTGCTAGTGCAAAACAACATAGCTCAAGAGTATGATTGGTGTTTCCCATGCAATGAACCTCACAACCAATCTATGTGCTTCAATGGTGCTTTGAACCAAGCCTTGATGGTGACAACTACTGGCGTAGAGGGTGAAGTGAGTCAAGAAACAAATCAGCAACAAGGGACATCTCAGCAAAACACAACTCCAAATGATACCGCACTTGTGAATTGGCAAGCTGAGGATTTTTGTGGCATGAATCAAACAATTTCTCAGAGTGTAGCAGCTAACACAAGATCAAAGAAGAGGAATATTAGTGAAGGGCAGTCATTAGCTCCAAGTGATCTACAACCTTCCATCACTCCACAAGGTGTCGGTAAGCAAAATACAGCTCCAAACATGCAAGGACAGCCCAAACCACCTTCTAAACCAACTCAAATGCTAGTTGTTGCTGCCCATGCACAAGAAAGGAATGTGCAGCCTAAAGGATAGAAAAGAGATCTTTCATCCCCATTTAGCATCATTGATCAAATGAAGAAGACAAATGTGAATATATCAATGTGGGAATCTTTATCCATCCCAAGCCAAAGAGATCTTCTACAAGCTGCCATGAAGAATTGGTCAACTTCGAACCAGCAGGTCCATATGCAAGAGAATGTCCTCACAAATGCTGCTCAGCCTGAAGGGAATCATGGAGGACAACAAGGTAAAGTTTTGAAACCCCCTCCATTCTATGTTTCATTAATCATTGGCAATAAACTAGTACACAATTGCATGATTGATTCTAGGGCAAGTAGTTCTGTCATGCCCAAGCAAATAGCTGATCAGCTGGGTCTCCAATATGAAGTCATATCTAAAGGGGTAGTGCAATTGGATGGGACAGCAGTAGCAATGGTGGGAGTGATTAAAGGTTTGAATCTTACCTTGCATACATGCCCCAACGTTACCATTTTGTAAGATGTGTCAGTGATAGATTTTCCACCACTCTTTGCCCTATGCTTATCAAGGGATTTCACAGCCAAAATTGGAGGCTACTTATCTGCTGACTGGTCACACATGTTGTTTAGAACAAGATATGGTACTAAGGTCACAATCAGATCCAAACCAATTGCAAACTTTCATATTGAGCCTCATACTCCAAGCCAAATCAATGCCAACTATTCAACATTTGATCAAGAAGATTATCCAAGCACAGATGAAGCTGACACCAAATTTGGAAGCATCCCAGATTTGAATCTTGATGAATGGGCAAGAAAGGTACATGCTTTTGATCCCTACCAAGAAATAGAAGAATCTGAGCTAGGAGTCTATTACATACATGAAGAAAACCAGCCTATTCCTAGCATCACCAAACCAGACCATAAGGATGACAATGAGGTATGGAAATTATTTTTCGATGGATCAAGGAGTAGGCAAGGTGCAGGAGGAGGAGCTATGCTTGTTTCACCTCAAGGCATCAAATATTATTCATCTTTTTGTTTCCAGTTTTCCTGTTCAAACAACACAGCTGAATATGAGGCCTTGATTCATGGACTTCATTGGGCCAGGAAAAAGGGCATAAAGAACTTGTAGGTGTTCGGGGATAGCGAGCTGATCGTCAATCAAGTCAGGGGACAACATGCTACAAAGAATGACCTACTAAAGAACTACAAGAATAGGGTATGGGACCTCGTTGAGGATTTTGAAGCTTTCAACATCGTTTCCATACCTAGGAAGAAAAATTAAGCCACGGATAGGCTCGCACTAGTTGGAGCAACGTTTGATGTGGTTGACAACATCGAAGGAAAAAAACAACCACATATCCATGTGATTATGAGGCCAGTACTTCCAAATAATAACACAAGCTGGCAGGTGTTTGAGAATGATCAACAGATCGTTAATTTCTTATAAGAAGAGGCTGAATTCTCAGCTAGGAATCAGGATAGACTAGAGCAACAATACAGTGATCAAGTAGTGCAGCTGCGGACAAACAAGCTTCCTAAGGGTTTAGTAACATTGGAGTCTATCTTCAACCCTAATGACTAGTTTCATAAGGAAAAGGCTAACATACAGGTCAAGAGAGAAGATTCAGAGCCAATTCCAGTTGGGGAAGGCAAAACACTTCAAATTGGCAAAGTGGCCACTGAGCAGGAGAAATCAGATTTCATACAGCTTTGCCAAGAATTTCCAGATGTCTTCGCATGGAGCTATGAATACTTAAGAGGGTTCAATCTAAAGTTGGCACAACATATGCTAAGCCCATCAGGCAGAAGTAGAGACCAGTCAACCCTCACATTAAGCCTCTAATGAAGAAAGAGTTGAACAAGCTAATAGAGGCAAGCATTATATTCTTGATCAAGCACTCAATATGGGTTGCAAACTTGGTTCTAGTCAGGAATAAGAGTGAAGAAATCAGGTTGTGTATGGACTTCTGAGACCTCAACAGGGCATCTCTTAAAGACCATTACCCACTTCCTTCAATGGAACAAATATTGCAAGTGGTATCCGGTTCAGAGAGATTCTCTCTCCTAGATGGCTACTCAGGGTATAATCAGGTAATGGTGAAAGAAGATGACCAGTTCAAGATGGCTTTCACCACCAAATGGGGCACCTATGCCTACAAGAAGATGCCATTTGGGCTATCAAATGTTGGAGCCACTTTCCAAAGGGCAATGGATATGGCATTCAAGGGGTTGATCAATAAAATAGTTCTGATATATCTTGATGACATCACCGTATTCTCCAAAAATGTAGTGGATCACCTCTTTCATCTGAGGCAAGTATTTTAGAGGTGTAGAAGATTTGGGGTATCATTGAATCCCAAAAAATGCATATTCTTGGCTCACAAAGGAAAAATTCTAGGCCATATTGTTTCAAAGGAGGGATTGACGATTGACCCAGAAAGAGTTGAAGCAATTCGAGCATTGCCATTTCCAAGTCATAAGAAGGCTCTTCAAAGCTTCTTGGGAAGGATCAATTTTGTCCGCAGGTTTGTTCCAAAATTTATAGCTCTCGTAAAGCCAATAACGCTAATGTTGAAAAAGAGCATGACATTTAAGTGGACATCTAAAGGCAAGGCAAGTTTTGAGGCAATAAAAGAGGCTATATCTCAAGTTCCCACTCTCGTCAATCCAGACTTCTCCAAGGACTTCATGCTATATGCCTTCGGTGGTGGAGACACCATTTCGTAATCCCGTACAAAAAAACAAAGAAGGATTAGAACAACCAGCTTTTTCTTCTTGATCAGGCTTGGAGGAATACGAAAATAGGTACTTTCATTAAAAAGCATGTCCTTGCAGTGATCAGGAGCTTAAAGAAATTCAAGCACCTAGTCTCAAACAACAAGATCCAATTATTGGTCTCTCATGCGGGAGTCAAGGACTTCCTTCTAAACAAGGATTTGAATGAGAAACATGCAGGATGGATAACCCGTGTCATGGAATATGACATCGAGATCAAGGTCACAAAACTAGTACATGGAAAAGGACTATGTGAATAGCTAGCTTTGAGTCGGCAAGTTGAAGCAAGTGATGAAAAAGAGACTGTCTTGGTACTACAGGATGGTCAAGAACAGAAAATGATGATGTGCCCACTCCTTGTTGGACTTAGAATATGATACACTTCCTACAGGCAAGCTTATGCCCTCCAGAAATGAGTAAAGCAAAAAGGATATACTTGAAATTACAAGCCATTCCATATGTGCTTATTGATGGTGTTTTGTTTAAAAAAGACATCAATGGAGTTCTATTGAGGTGCATTGAGATAGGTCAAATTGAGAGGGTGTTACAAGATTTTCACGATGGATATTTTGGAGGACATTTCACCCCACGAGTAATAGCTCTCAAGATAATGAAGGCAGGATATTATTGGCCCACAGTGTTCAATGACTGCTATACGTGGATAAGAAAGTGCAAGAAATGTGCACTCTTCACAGGCAAAGAAAGACTAGCAGCACTTCCATTGCACCTGATTTTGGTTGACCAACCATTTATGCAATGGGGATTGGACTTCGTTGGGGTCATCAACCCAAACTCAAGCCAAGGCCACAAGTGGATTCTCATGGCAACGGACTATTTCACCAAGTGGACCAAAGCAGTAGTGCTCAAAGAGGAAAATGAGTCTACCATACTAGACTTTTATGAAGGAATAGTGACCAGGTTTGGTGTGCCGGCCACTATCATATCAGATAATGCATTGGCATTCATAGGTTCCAAGATTATAGAATGGGCTGTCAAGAATGGAATCTATTTGAGCACCTCTTCAAATTATTACCCGCAGGGTAATGGACAAGTAGAGTCCATGAACAATAATTTTCTAAGGATCATCAGAAGGACTCTGGATGAAAACCAAAGGACATGGCATACAAAGCTAAAATCAGCATTATGGGCTGACAGGATAATGCCAAAGAGGTCTACAGGTAGTTCTCCCTACAAATTGGTCTATGGGAAAGAGGTGGTATTGCCTATATCATTAGAACTACCTACATTGGAGCTCATGAAGTAGTTGGAGTTGGCTGAGTTCGAACCAATGGAGGCCAGATATGCAAAGTTGGTGGAATTGGAAGAAATCAGAGAGCATGTAGTTTAGATGATCGAGAGAGATCAGGCCTTAGTAAAAAGATGGTTTGATAAGAAGGCAAGAGCAAGGACCTTCCAGGAAGGGGACCTAGTTCTGAAATGGGATGCAGATCGGGCAAAACCAGGAAGACATTCCAAGTTTGATGCCATGTGGAGTGGGCCCTACATGGTCACGGGATGTAAAAGTAGTAATGCCTTCCAATTGTTTACATTGGATGGAGAAGAACTCCCGATTTTGGTTAACATGATCTATCTTAAACATTGCTACTAAAAGGAAAAGGTTTACCCTTGTAAATATTAGCCTAGATTTCAATTCCTCTAAGTGCGTATACGTATTGTCTTGTTATAGTTAGGTTTCGATTTCCCTAAGTGCTTTGGGCACGGTTTTTTTGCTCTCAGGTTGAATTTCTATAGTTCAACGATGCTCTCGGAGAAGGAGTTGCAATATCATGGCTCGGGATCAGAGATCAAGTTGGTTTCAAGTTATTGCTTATGACTCCATGCCCAATGGATTGCTAAAAGGCCATTGATCTTCTACCTAGCGGTAGGTGATCCTATTGAGTCACCAAATTGTTGTAAATATCTTCCCGTCGGGTAGATATAGACAAAAGCGAAGAATATGGAAATCAAAGAAACTCAAAGCCCGATATTTATTGCATCACCAACAGCCCTTGGCATAGGTAAAGGGTGCACGACATAAGGTGTCGACATGAAGAAATTCACGCCTTGGCGTAGGTAAAGGGTGCACGACATAAGGTGTCGACATGAAGAAATTCACGCCTTGGCACAAGTAAAGGGCACACGACATAAGGTTTCAACATGAAGAAATTCACGCCTTGGCATAGGTAAAGGGCGCATGACATAAGGTGTCGACATGAAGAAATTCGTGCCTTGCGCAAGTAAAGGGCACACGACATAAGGTGTCGACATGAAGAAATTCGCGCCTTGGCACAAGTAAAGGGCGCATGACATAAGGTGTTAACATGAAGAAATTCGCACCTTGGTGTAGGTAAAGGGTGCACAACATAAGGTGTCGACATGAAGAAATTCACGCCTTGGTACAGGTAAAGGGCACACGACATAAGGTGTCGACATGAAGAAATTTGCGCCTTGGTGCAGGTAAAGGGCGCATGACATAAGGTGTCGACATGAAGAAATTTGTGCCTTGGCACAAGTAAAAGTATGTCGACATAAGGATGGATGTGCCAAGGTGCATCTTCAGGAGGCGCAACATTTTGAGCGCCGACAGAAGCGCAGACTCACCCGATATTCGACAGCCATAAATTTTCACAGGAGCTCAGATTTACGCATGGTTAGACTTTTCTGAAATCTTACGAGGTCCTCTATCCAATCATGCATGGATATATTTAATTGGGTGAGAAAAAATTCTTAAAAATGCAAAATACAGTTTGCCACTTTTTGGGTTTGCTAGGGTTCTCACCTACCACCATAATGAGATGAATTAAATGTAACCTAGAGGTGGTTGGGGTAGATTTGGAATTCCTCTCTCTTTTCTCTCTCATTCTTACTATAAATTATAAGGAGGGGATTCTTTCTAAAGGTTGGACATTCTTGTTTTGCCCTCCTCCCTCTTCTCTTTGGTAGGTGAATTTGTGGAGTTCAAGCCTCCCATCTAAAACTGTAATGCAGCTTCACCTCTTGGCATTTTGTAGTGTATTGTATCAATCTTTGGAGCAAATAATGCATGTCTATGGATGATTCTCAACCCTCTCTATTTTCATTTGCATCCTCTTGATCTTTCACTGTAAATCTGGTTATTTATGCATGATCTTGCATTACATTTTAATGGTTTGTGTATATTGGCAAGACAAGTGTTCTTCATTCCTCGGTGCATCACCTTTGTTAGTTTAGGTTTATTTTTATGCATCTTCTTACCCTGTCTCCTTAGCAAGTTAGATTAGGTTTTTGATTAAACCCTCTGCATTTTTATGTGTGCATCTAAACAGAGGAATAGGAACCGGCCTTCATCCAGAGAGCTTTCCCGATTCACAAGGTCCCACACTTGGGAAAAGCTCCATGTTATGCAATCGCACTGAGAGTCTCAACCCATCGAGTTGCAGACACTTAGGGGTGCTGTGATTCACCATCAATAGAATAGAACTAACTATAACATTTGGGTCAAAACAAAATTTATGGTGGGGAAACTTTGGACCTTTATTTTTGGATCCGAGGTTGCTCCCACCGGTCATCAAGAAACTATAGATAACATGAATGCATTCTTGCAACAAATGTAGAAGGATTTTTCTATGATTATGTGCAATGTGAATGATGAGTACCTTCTACACATTGGTAATATCAAACATCCAAAACATGTATGGACACAACTAGAATCCATGTATGAAGGATACTTGGTATATCAAGAATAGTAATGAGAGTGTAATATCCGAAGGAATTCAAAGAATGGTCTGTATATTTTTGATGATTTCTCTTATGTATCTTGTTTTATATCTCAAAGTTTGAATAATTCAAAACTATGGCATGACAAGTTATGACACGTTAATTATCGAATCTTATATGAAATGTCTAGATATAATCTAGTGAAAGGTTTACATGTGTTGTCTTCTTCTCTTGAAGTTACTTAATTAAATTCTTCTAAATGATGGTTTTGATTCTGATTTAGTAAATGGTCATGATGATGTTTTGATGTTATAGATGTTTCTAAAACTCTTATCTTCCTAGCTAAGAATTAAATTGGGCTCAATCTATGTTAGAAATTTAAAATCCTATTAACCTTAGGAAAATGACCATAAGCCATCATATGTACCATACATTAATTACCTTGTATGAACCTAAGATGCAAAGTATTATAGGGTCTAGGTGGTTATACAAAGTAAAATATAATGTTGATGGTAGTATTGACAAACATAAAACTAGAATTTTTGCTAGAGGTTTCACTCATAATCTTGGTATTGATTATGTTGAAACATTTTCCCCTGTAGCTAAAATGAGTACTGTTAGGGCCTTATTTGTAATTACCTCTCAATTTGGGTGGGAAATCCAACAAATGGATAAGAAAAACATTTTTTTGAATTGTGATTTAAAAGAAGAAATTTACATGTTTCAACCTAAAGGATTTAAAGAAACAAGTAAATAAAACTATGTTTGTAAGTTGAGAAATCTTTGTATGGTGTAAAACAAGCTCTTAGAGATTGATATGTGAAAATTATTTCCTTCTTTAAACTATTGGGTTTTGTTAATTATTTTTCTAATAATAATATATTCATTAATAAAGAAGGCTCTTATATTATCATTATATGTATATATGTTTTTCTTATGACTGGTGACAATTCTTCTTTAATTCATAGGATTAAATAGAAATTGAAACAGTACTTCAAAATGAATGAGTTAGGTCTCTCACATCATGTTCTTTGTATGACTGTATTTCATTCTATTGTTATTTTTTCAAAACACAATATGCAACCAATGTATTGAAAAACTTTATTATGATTGATTGTAAACCATTTTATACTTCAATGGAAGTTGGACTAAATATTGATCATAAGCCTGCATGTGAAAAAGATGATCCTACTTTTAGGCAGTTAGTTGGTAGTTTGATTTATCTAACTATAACTAGACTAGATATTTCCTATGCAGTAGGAATTGCTTCTAGGTTTATGTAGGAACCTTATAGAGATCATTGGAATCTTGTAAAAATGATTCTTAGATATATTAAAGGAACAATCAATTATGGGTTGCATTATACTAAGAATGAAAATGCTAACTTATATGGATTTTGTGATTCTGATCATGTTGGTGATGTATTGGATAGAAAATCTATTTCTAGTTATATGTTTAAATTTGGTGTAGGTGCCATTACTTGGTGTAGCAAAAGAAGCCAATTGTTTCTATCTCTTCAACAGAAGTTGAGTATAGAAGTGTAATAGAAGCTACAAAAGAGGCTCTATGGCTAAAGAGGTTGTTTGATAAGATAAAGATGAAGGATCTAGGTAGTGTTCCTTTATTCTGCAATAACCAAAGCACCATAGCTCTTACACATAATCCAATACAACATCAAAGGACGAAGCATATTGAGATACATATACACTTCATCCGTGAGAAGGTGCTAAAAGGTGAGATAGATCTCAAGTTTGTGCCGACTAAAGAGTAGGTTACTGACATCTTCACAAAGCCCTTAAGTGCTACAAATTTTTGTCACTTTCATGAAAAATTTGGATTATCAGAGTTTACATTAAGGAGGAGTGTGCATGACAATGTCACCTCCTAATAAAACTTGTTTTTGTAAAATACCTTTAGGAATTTGTAAAATACCTTCGGGAAAGTGCAAAAATACCTTCGTGCAAGTGTAAAAAGACCTTCGGACATGTATACATCCTTGGCTTATTTTTTAGAAAGAAGTGTAGAAAGATATTAAAGTAGGTCTTCAATAAACTCTTTAGTACTATTGATTTTACTGGGTAAAACATCCAATACAAGCATATTGTTAAGGAGGTCCTTGGTTAAAAAAGGCTCATATATGCTTGGGTTCAATAATCAGCAGACGAATCGCAGCACCCCTGAATGTCTGCAACACGATGGGTTAAGACTCTCAGTGTGATTGCATAACATGGAGCTTTTCCCAAGTGTGGGACCTTGCGAAATCGAAAAAGCTCTCCGGATGAAGGCCGGTTCCTATTCCTCTGTTTAGATGCACACGTAAAAATGCAGAGGGTTTACTCAAAACCTAAACTAACTTGCCAAGGAGACAGGGTAAGAAGATGCATAAAAATAAACCTAAACTAACAAAGGTGATGCACCGAGGAATGAAGAACACCCGTCTTGCCAATAAACACAAACCATCAAAATGTAATGCAAGATCATGCACAAGATAACAAAAATTGCGGTGAAAGATCGGGAGGATGCAAATGAACACGAGAGGGTTGAGAATCATCCACGCACATGCGTTATTTGCTCCAAAGATTGATACAACACACTAAAAATGCCAAGAGGCAAAGTTGCATTATAGTTTTTAATGGGAGGTTTGAACTCCACAAATTCACCTGCCAAAGACAAGAAGGGAGGAGAAAAACAAGAATGTCCAACCTTTAGAAAGAAGCCCCTCCTTACAATTTATAGGAGGAAAAAGAGAGGGAGAAGAGAGGAATTCAAAATCTACCCCAACCACCTCCAGACTGCACTTAACACAACCTAACTCATCTCACCCAATTAAATATATCTAGTCGTAGTTGGGCAGAGGACCTTGTAAGATTTCCAAAAAGTCTGACCTTGCGTGAATCTGAGCTCCTTGTGAAAAGTTATGGCGATCTCGAATATTTCCCATGTCGGGGTCCTCTCGCCCGTGGGGTTCGGGGTTCTCCTCTGCATTTGCATCGGGTTTGGAGGATGCCTCGACATGTGTTTGATGCTTATATTTTCCCAAAACCCGCTTCCGCCAGTATTTCCAAGATTTCCTTTGTTTTGGGGTCGAAAATGGACTTGCATGTGCATCGGGTTTGGAAGGTGGCTCGACATGTTTCCGCCCCATGCTTTCCCGACATGTTTTCCCGACTCCAAGACCCGATTTCCTAGGAAGTGTTTCAGGTTTGGGAACTCTCAAGCATCGAGACATCCTTTGCGATCTGCATGCTTCATGTCTCATGTTTCCCGAAACCCAAAACCCGAATTTCCTTGTGTCGGGTTTTTGACCTCCCGACATATTTTCCTTTTTGTCGGGTTTTTTGAACCTCCCGACATATTTTCCTTTTCGTGTCGGGTTTTTGAACCTCCCGACATATTTTCCTTTTGTGTCGGGTTTTTGAACCTCCCTGACATATTTTCCTTTTGTCGTTGTCTATATTTACCTAGGGGTAGATATATACAACAATTTGGCGACTCAACGGGATTACCTGCCTGCTAGGTAGAAGATCAGTGGCCTTTTAGCAATCCATTGGGCATGGAGTCATAAGAAAGCCTGAAAACTGATATGAACTTTGAAAACTTCCCTCTGAGCCACTTGAAACCATTGAACTTAGAGTTGTTCTCACCAAAATGCCACTTAAAATGAACTGTGCAAGAGCAAAACCAGCAACACCAAAACTATGTACAAAATTGAAAATCATACATGCTCCAAATGGAACATGCAGAGTGTGCACAAGCACTTCTTTTACTGAAAGCAAACCTACCTACTCTACTCTAATTGGAAGCAAAGGTGAGCTAAACAAACCCTGCAACTGGTTGTGCAAAATAGCTTCCTTTCTTCAAAATTGGCAACCATGCAACTGATTTGGCATTGAACATGGCTGATTGGATGAGTGAAAAATCAACAAGAAGCTGGTCTTCCACCCAAATCATCAAGGTATCAGCTGAAGGAAAATTCAATACCTCTTTTAGTTGTTCTGCATTTGGATTGAGAGGTATGACAATGGTGATCCTTGGTTCTTTATAGCTCATCCTCATGCTTAGGAGCAAGCATGACTGGTTGTGACTTCTCCTTTGACTCCAATGAAGTCAAATACCTTATTGGGCAAGGTATGATCCGTTTGATATGCCCATAGCTCTGATTTTCAACTCCAAAAATGGAGTCTTCTTGTAGACCTTCTTGGGTGGGTGATGTGGAAGCAATGGTAGGACCTTTCTGCCCTTTCTCTTCCTCCAATGAAGGACATGAAAGATTAAAATCTTCCAATCTTGGTTCCAAAGAGCTGCTATAAGATGCAGGCTGCTACAAATGGGTGCTCTCCTTCATGACAGTAGGCTCAGGTGTTTGGAACATGGATGATGAAAGAGAGAATGGTAGGAACTCAACCAGTTCTTCTTCATCAAAACAGTCCTCCAAATCGATGAGATAAACTACCTCATTGTTGTCCTGCTGCAAATGCTCAACTTCCTCCATGGTGTCCTCTTGATCTGTAACTTGATCATCATGGTTTCTTTCATCCTCCAACATTGAGTTTGAGAGATCAAACTCTTCTTCAACACAGAACACGAGAGGGATGAAGTAGAAAGAAGAACTGAAGGTTCTCCTGTAGCCTACCTTGTGTTCAAAGCCCTTGGATCTACACTTTTCTTCTTCACAGCTAGAATGTGCTCCTCTTCTTTTGGATTTGGAGCAGCTTCTCCCTCCTCTACTACTTGAAGGCAATCTTGCTCTTGATAGAACTCTTCTTCTAGCATGAAGTTTGTCAAGTCAAACTCTTCAATCTGCTGCTCTAGAGGACAAGTTGGGACTGCAAGATCTTCTTCTGAGATTTCTTCCTCTATGGCTGATTGTGCAACTTGAATTGAATCAGCATTCCCTTCAAATAGAGTGCCAACATGGACACTACTTTCTAAGCAAACTGATTGTTGATCTGCTTCTTCTTTTTTCTCTTCTTCTGCTGCCACAAAATCAGTCTTAACCACTACTTGTTCTCCAACTCCGACCTCTTCTAAAGGCTTAACCATCAAGGGGATCTTTTTCATCCCAAATTTAAGAGCCCAACTCTTCAGACTTTGAATTTCTTTATCTTTGTTTGGCTCTTCTTTCTGCTGTTGTTTTCCTTGACTGGCATTCTAATTTTTATCCTCCCAACATGGATTTGGGAATGCAAGAGGAGAAGTGGATTGTAACTCAATTGATTTGGAAATTTTTCATGGTGGTGGAGGAGGTAGAAACTCTTGTTTCTTTGGAGGAGGGGGTATTTCTGTTAGCTCTTGTGGAGGGGATGACTGTTTGGAAGGAAAGGGGAAAGAAGAATTGAGGTGTGGTGGGAGACTAGGGAATGGAGAAATGGAATTAACTCCTGGGGCAGCATTGACTGGATTTAGAATTTGAAATTCCAAATGAGATGATGCTACTTGAGTAATGGGAAGAGAAAAACTAGATGATGGTGTAGAACTTACCCATTGACAAGGTTGTTCAACACCAAGTGTATAGGCCTCTATTTCTACTGTCCATTGTGTAAGTTGGGGCAGTATCTCCATCATGAAGTCCAGCTTCTCCTGAGGGCTGAAGTGTCTTGGAAAAGGGCCTCCCCATGGGCAAGGAGTCCTACAACCAATTTTGAAAGCTTTCATTTGAGATGTTTCCTTGATTGCACCATCTTTGCCTCCATCTTTTGGATTTTTTCCACAAAATCTACATCTTCCATTTGATTGTCTTCATTGCATGCGTACCCTTGCTCTTGATGTGCTTCACAACCAAATTGACTTTGGTACTGCCGCTCATATGGGTAGACATGCTGATTTTGAATTTGACCAAAATGCTGATTTGGAGGATTTGTAAAACATGTTGGAGGTGTGATATATTGCTTGTTGTTGAAAATGTGAATTCCATGATGGAAATGAAGTCATGATTGCACAACTTCATGGAATGGAAAAGAATGAAAGAGATGGAAAGAAATATGGATGGAAATGGATGGAAATGGGTCTGCAACTTAGAGAATGAGTTATTTACCAGATGGAGTCGCCAGATGTGCTTTTGAATATGCCTCTAAAAGGCTGGATTTTGCCAAGTTACACACCAAACTTGGCAATATTAAAAATAGAAATTAAAACTTTGAAGGACCCAGAGGATGTAGTCTTCAATTCGAATTCGGGTCTTGTTGTGCAGCTGCGAATCCCCGAAAAGTACAGGTAGAACTCAGGTCATGCAATGCAACTTACAAAACCTGAATTGCCATGTGTCGAACTTGGGACATGCTCGACACCCCAGAAAACCCAAAATGACTATTGTTGGGAATAGGACCATGCAATGCATCCCCCAAAACCTGAAATGACTGTTGTCTTCTTTGATGTTCTCGGACCTCGAAAACCCGAAACACAAAAACCATAAAATTTGAAAGTCAAAATCTCAAAAAACTAAAGATACCCTTTTGAAGATTACCCCAGATCTACCAACTGGTGAAATTTTGACTTGTTTTGAGCAAGTTAAGCCCTTGAAAATTGATTTTGGAGTTCAGCCTGGAAGGTGCAAAATCCAAAATTGTAAAACTTGCAATTTCTTTAGTCCGACTTTCATGAAAACTCCTTCAAATCTTATGAAATGACCTCTTGGTCCCACCGGGCATGCCAAAACTATTGGTGGCGAATCGCAACACCCCTGAATGTCTGCAACACGATGGGTTAAGACTCTCAGTGTGATTGCATAACATGGAGCTTTTCCCAAGTGTGGGACCTTGCAAAATCGGAAAAGCTCTCCGGATGAAGGCCGGTTCCTATTCCTCTGTTCAAATGCACACGTAAAAATGCAGAGGGTTTACTCAAAACCTAAACTAACTTGCCAAGGAGACAGGGTAAGAAGATGCATAAAAATAAACCTAAACTAATAGAGGTGATGCACCGAGGAATGAAGAACACCTGTCTTGCCAATAAACACAAACCATCAAAATGCAATGCAAGATCATGCACAGATAACAAAAATTACAATGAAAGATCAGGAGGATGCAAATGAACATAGAGAGGGTTGAGAATCATCCACAGACATGCATTATTTGCTCCAAAGATTGATACAACACACTACAAAATGCCAAGAGGCAAAGTTGCATTACAGATTTTTAATGGGAGGTTTGAACTCCACAAATTCACCTGCCAAAGAGAAGAAGGGAGGGGCAAAACAAGAATGTCCAACCTTTAGAAAGAAGCCCCTCCTTACAATTTATAGGAGGAAAAAGAGAGGGAGAAGAGAGGAATTCGAAATCTGCCCCAACCACCTCCAGACTGCACCTAACTCATCTCATTATGGCGGTAGGTGAGATCCCCAACAAACTCAAAATATGGCGAACTATATTTTGCATTTTTAAGAACTTTTTCCCACCCAATTAAATATATCCAGTCGTAGTTGGGCAGAGGACCTTGCAAGCTTTCCAAAAAGTCTGACCTTGCGTGAATCTGAGCTCCCTGTGAAAAGTTATGGCGATCTGAATATTTCCCGCGTCAGGGTCTTCTGCCTGTCGGGTTTGGGGTTCTCCTCTGCATTTGCATCAGGTTTGGAGGATGCCTCGACATGTGTTTGATGCTTATGTTTTCCCAAAACCCGCTTCCGCCAGTATTTCCAAGATTTCCTTTGTTTCGGGGTCAGAAAATGGACTTGCATGTGCATCGGGTTTGGAAGGTGGCTCGACATGTTTCCGCCCCATGCTTTCCCGACATGTTTTCCCAACTCCAAGACCCGATTTTCCTAGGAAGTGTTTCGGGTTTGCGGAACTCTCAAGCATTGGGACATCCTTTGCGATCTGCATGCTTCATGTCTCATGTTTCCCGAAACCCAAAACCCGAATTTCCTTGTGTCGGGTTTTTGACCTCTCCGACATATTTTCCTTTTGTGTCAGGTTTTTGAACCTCCCCGACATATTTTCCTTTTGTGTCGGGTTTTTGAACCTCCCCGACATATTTTCCTTTTGTGTCGGGTTTTTGAACCTCCCCAACATATTTTCCTTTTGTGTCGGGTGTTTGAACCTCCCCGATATATTTTCCTTTTGTCTCCGACATATTTTCCTTTTGTGTCGGGTTTTTGAACCTCCCCGACATATTTTCCTTTTTCGTTGTCTATATTTACCGGGGTAGATATATACAACAATAACATTTTATGAGAACCTTTGAGAACATGTAAAACTCACAAATAGTACGTAGCGACTAATCATGGGATGATATTTGGGATTCCAAATCCTTTTGTAATAAAAGGTAACTTGAGTATGATGAAGGTGTTATAATTCCTTCAACCAATATGCTATCCAAAACATTTATGGTTTAAGGATTGTAAATATTGTAGTGTACCATGTGAAGATAATCTATTGGCATATGTTATGTTATCCCACTCAAGATTAAGAGGGAGTGTTGGAACATAATGATTAAGTGGTTTGGAACCCTTGATGTATATGGGTCCATCACTAATATATAGGTTAATATTTAGTACTATTTATATTTATATTATTAAATATGCTAACCTAGGTATATAATTTCGGTTAAATATTTAATATCATGAAATGATTATATTTCTAATATTAAATATTATAAACCTAGGTATATGTGTCAACCGATAAGGTTGAAAAGGTGGGTTGGGAGACATACCCGATCACCTAATATAAAAATGACTTTAGGTCCTCATTTGATATGTTTGAAAAATAAATATCAAAGGTGAATATTATTTTACCCTTGTGATTAGGGTTGAAAAGAGGAGGTGAAAGTTACTAGATGTAAGTTTGGTTCTTGGAAAATAAAAGGTTATTTTACAAAGGTTTTTACCCTATTTAGGGTTTTCTACTATAAACAATGTGTCATTGTGTTCTTACTTTTGTAAGTATTACTTAGTTAATATGTTATGTAATTTTATTTATTACATTGCATAATGTTTAACATTTAATTTTTTATGGTTTATATTAATATTTAAATGTGTTGGTTGATTAAATTTGTAATAGTTAGAATCCTCTAATTTCTAACAATATTTTTCCTATTTAGCCATATCGAGGTTAATTACGAAATTAGATCAAGAGAACCCTATAAATATAAATTTATGAGAATAATGAGGGTCCTAGCATCACTTAATACTATCACTCTATCTAGATTTGCATCCATTACATCACTTACATCCACATAGTTCCATGCATCAAGGCTAGGAGATCTACATCAACACACACTTCACAGGGGGAGGGATTCTATTCTATTCCATGCACACATACTATTACATTTTCTACATTTATTTATTTCTTGCTACTTCAAAAGCATGACGGCACAAGATCACCTAGGGCACGACAAGAATGCACACACTAGAACTAGATTTGGATCTAAAATCTAGTGCAACACTCAGTTTAATAAGCTCACTGTTGTGGCATCTGAGATCAGTCTAACCCATTCATTTGCATATTTTATTTTTTAGGGTTTTTATACTTCCTTTTGGGTCTTTTACAGGTCATTATTTCACTTGTAATATTTCGTACATTCAGGCACAATCTAGGAAATCCAATGTGAGAGACAATGAAGGTTACACCGTATCTTCCAACCCAAAAATAATCAACTTTCAAAATTTTTCGAGAGAGCGGGGCACCTATTTTTCCATACTGGGGTGCCTCGGTACCCTCTGGGTGCTTCAGTCTATTCAAATCCACACTTTTTGGGACCTCTGTGTAGTCGTTCCCGCTTCGGAATCTCCTCACCACAACCGTGACCATCATCTACAACCATATGAGTTCTTTCCTTACCTTCTCCTTGCATATTAGGGTTTTATTTTCTATTAGTTAATTATTTAATTACTTTATATTGTTTTAGTACATTTATTTACAATATTTATTTCCTCCTAGATTAGATTAACTATCATTATATTTCCCCTAGTTTAGTTAATTTTAGTTAATCACTAGAAATGTAACCAAGTTTATAGATTTATAAAGGTATATTTTACTCTCCTTCCATGGCGCTTCCTAAATAAGTAATATTGTAGATGATACGTCATTGCATGTAACTATTTGCAAATCAATGTAAACTCAATTCTGAAAATAGATTCAAGTGACTACTACTCGTAGAATTATTTTGTGAACTATTGGAAACTGTGGTAAACTAAGAAACTATTGGCACAATTTCCTCTAACATCCAATTTGGCTCTTACCCACATAGTCTCGTTGCTTCGCATGTTCTTGATGTACATCACTGACCCCTCTACCTATGGTAGATGATCCACACTTCCATATGATTATCTGATGATCCATTCATGTACTTAAGGTTCATACATGACTATTGAGGGCATTACTAAATGAACTTTAGCATCATAGTGGGGGAATTGTCACTCCCCCCTCTATTCTTATCACATTAAATTCTCTAAATCATCACCATTGTAATATTATCATTACATATTTATGTCATTGGCCTACATTCCTATGCAATCATTTCATCACATCATTATCTATATCTATTTCATTACTCATTATTATATTTCCTCACATATTTATCTACATCTATTATATAGCCTATAAATTTGTTTCTTGTCCACCTACAATTACTATTATACAACCACTTACACGTCCTACCCACATTAAAAAATTTATCACACCCTTCATGAAAAAAATATACACAAGACCATCAATGCATACACATAATTATCATATCGTATTTAATAGCTTACAATTTAAGAAATCAATGAGCTATATATCCCAAATCCATAATCAAAGTTACAAAAGTACAATCATTGGGGGCGAACCCCCATGCCTCAAAATGCATAAGATACAATACATTAGATGTCATCCTCACTCTCACTATCTAAAATCATGGGAGATCTATAACTAGAAGCTTCACCGCTTGATATACGTCATCGGTCTCAAGACATATATCTCCCTAACTGGATCTGCAACATGGCATTCTTATCCACCTACTCTACATATCTACCTTAGAGCTCCATGTATCACAAAAAAACATCCTGAGCTAGGATATATCCTCCCACTTCCTATCTCGACCACTCCACCTCAACATGATCCTCATCCCGCTCACTCAACAATATTATACACATAGTAGTTGCTATCAAAACTAGCTCAAATAAATGATCATGCTCTCTCATGATTGCATCAACCCACTCTAGAGTTTCTCTTGCCACTAGCACATCTCAAGGAACATTTCATGTCAACATGCATATGGAGGTGTCCACAATCAATGTATAATAAGCATCTCCTGCACTTCACATTCCACATACCTCATATTAGACATTATGCATCATCATAACCATTAACCTCCTTAACAAATAAGCACAAATAAATATTCAATACTTATGTTATGACCAAACCTCAACTAGATCATATACCTTAGGAACATGTTCCTAACCCCCAACTCCTCCACCGATCCTCTACTGCTATTCGACTATGTCATCCACAACCACTCGGAACAAAACCCATCGAGTGTGTCACCCAATATTTCATATACACCTCTGTGTATCTCGTGTCATCCGCCTGTAATGGACCTATGGCCGAGATCCATCTCATTTGGACCTAGGGGAACTATATAGACTCCTATGGGCCCCGGTCTCCATTTGGGTTGTCCTATAGCCCTATTCGATCAACACCATTCATATGGCTCTGGGGTACATTTTGATCCATCCCAAACTACCGTGACACCCCCTCACCCTAGAACATCTCTGCTACTCCCTGAAACATATCCTATAACCACATGGTGTGCCAAATTCATTGTAGTTCCACACCATCATCTACCCATCCTCCATAATATCTATACGCCCTCCATATAATGGTCCTTCATCCCATCTAATCCATCATCGACCTATATGTGGTCATATCCACTCTCCTACCATGAGTACCTACCCACCTCATTATAAATATCTCTAGATAAGCCCAATCGACATGTGGCCCAATAAGTGGCCTCAATATAACAATGAGATCATATGCCCATATATGTAACAAAGTAGTCACTCCTATACCACCACCATGATCCTCTTGTGTAAACCAATACGAATCCCTATACTACTAGGATAAAACACATCAAGCCCACATATAGTACCATGTTAATATATAATTTGATAAATATCATGCATCCTATACAAAATCCCCACTCCACCACCCTCTACAGCCACTAATGAAGCCAAAACTATTATGATAAATTTTCGCACTATAGAACTCTAGATCTCACAATGGAATCCAATCTAATGTATGTCTCTCCTTGTACCCAAGACCATGTAAAATATAGTTGTGCCACCCTCATATGGTCATGGGAATCTACCATGACCATGATCTTTACTCTCTCTTTGACCACCAACAACCTCAAAATCCTATATACATCCTCTAATGTCACTGTCATCTCTCTTGTCGAAACCAAAATGTACATGTGTCTACACACCATCTCTCACACAAAGCATTCAATAGTGTCATATTATGAGGTATCTCTCCCAATCTAGTAATGTGCCACAAGTCAGCATGGTCTAATATGTCCCACTCATCATCATCAATGCTAACCCAAACCACGTACTCAAGTGATGGCCCACACGAAACTCTCTGGAATGTATATCTCTCTACACAAAATAAACAAGTAACATAACATAGTATTAGCCAACACAAATATATCAAAATTAATCTTGGAAAAATCTATTACTCAAGTAGTTGTAGAACTCAACCCCTGTGCGTTGTCACCTCATGACCGATCACTAGCGCTAGGAACTAAGAGCTAGTGTCTTGAAGGATGAAAATGACATGTCCACTTCCGTCTTGGTTAGAAATGTAAAATTCTATAAAATTTCAAATTTTACTAAAACTGATAAAAGAAAACATTTTTGCTAGAAATTTCTAAATTTAGTCATACATACTAGCTCCCAATCATCTGCATAATCACGGTCACTTTGCCACCCTCTTGAATCTCGTGCAACTAGCCTATCTAATGCATGTCATTCTTGTAGCTTAGAGATCCATTTTAAATCACTCTCAATTCAAATGAAATTACTATTCACCTTTTCCATATTACTATATATAGTAATTCAAATTTACTCTATATTATAGTTACTGCTTGCGCTTGATCTTACAACTACTACCAAACACATGGTTTGGCTCATATCTTGAGCCTTGTTACATTATTTTCCTCCTCGTTTGCACCATCTAGATCGTAATATCCTCTACCATCATAATATACCATTCTAACCATTCCATTTTCAAATCTAAAACATGTAATAATCACTATATACACATACTTTGTCACTACTATTTTCTCTTCTACAAGTATCTCTCAATTACTATTACCACCTTTCACATGACCTTTCTTTCATCTTAGTTCTCATTTCTCTACACCTCACCTTTTTCCAAAAGGGTGGGCATATAAACAGGATCATCCTATAATCCCTCTTAAGATACAAAATACAATCAATTGATATTCCTAATACATTATCATTACATTTTCTCTAATATCACAAACACGGTTATAATCATTCTATATGACAAGAAATAATTTCTACTATTTTCAAATCCACTTTCCCTTAATGACCTAATCCAGGGGAAAAAACCTCCTGTGAGTAATTTTCTAAAAACATTTTATTCAAAACAATGCCTATCATTTGAAACAATCAATTAATACAATCATTACCAATTCTAGATGACTTAATTTGGAGCCACATTAGATCACCATTGTTTCTAGATGTTGAATAGATAAATTATTGACTAAGTATAAGAGGGAACATGGATAGGCACTGAAGTTTGACAAAGTTACACCCTAAATATCCACACCTAGAAAGACATATTTTGGTACTTCACCTCTTTTCTATGGATCAAGTTGGATTTAACCATGGAGTGATGACCACGTATTGGATGAAGATAGAAGACGTGTGGATGAAGCAATGGTTATTTTGGGAACAAGTAGAGGAAGCTAAAGAGTCATGTGAAGTTTGAGCTAATAATAGGATTAGGTCTAAAGTTAATTATAGATAATCTATTATTAGGCAAAGCTTGCATGCTTCCTAGTTGCTTTTGTAGTGCATGGCTATTCTTAGCATGCAACCTATTTTGAGAGTGCATGAGTAGTGAAGGGAAATACCCCACTACCTATATATATGTATTGATTTGCATAGTTTAGAGGGTGATTATACACTATATTGTTAGAGATTTATGCTACGGCATGATTCTATGTGCATGACTTTGTGATGGTAATTGTAGTGTATTCAACTATTATGTTTTGATGGATTAATATAATGGATCTTTGTGGATGGATAATGGTTGTTGATGTCTCTATTACTGGTTACTATATGGTAAATATGATCTTGATCCTTATTTGATTCATTATGCACTATGGTTGTGATCTAGTTCATGTTATGCTTTACCTTTAATTACTTACTATGTGATCATGCTAACACCTTGACAAAGATGGTATTAAAAGAGGTACCTGGTACCTTTATGCACTTTGGGTGAGTGCTCGAGATATGTCCGAGTGATGGGAGAGCATGTCTAGGGTTTGAGTAAGAAAAAAATACTACATTTTGGTTCCATTTTTGGGACCTCTTTTCAATATTTTGCAATGATGTTGCAAGATGAAGATGTATTAGTTGACTCTAGATAGCATTAAGAGTTGGGTTGTGAATTTGGAAGACTAGTTTACTCATAGATACAATGCTAGACTTGATTTCGATGCTCACACATAGGTTGAAGAACATCTATATCATGAACTCTAAGAGACATTCTTTATTGTTTTCCTATAGAGTTTTACGAGTGGCTGGTAGCATATGCATCAAAGAGGAATTGGAGGTATAAAACAATTTTTTGGACACAAGAAGATTACCATGCTTTATATGATGTCGATTTGACTTGGAAACACATTGTATGCCATTAGTGGAGTGGTTTTTTGAATAGTTACATGTTGGAGTATGTTGTTTCTACTTATTCATATCTAAAGGTTGCTGAATTTAGTTCTTGTGTGAACCAAGAGGATCTTATTTGCACACTATCACTTTAGCAATAAAGATCTTGATTGTGAATATGGATTTGGAGGAAGACCTATGGCTAGCTAAACCACACCACGCATGGGGGTAGGAGTAGGTGTGGTAAAATATGGCAAAACTTGTGGTAGAAAGGAAGAGATAATAACGATGGCTTAAGTATAATAAGGTGCGGGAAAGGGAATTGGTAAAGAAGTATGATATTAAGGAATCTATGGAGTTGCAAAGGATGATGTCTCGTGAAGGATTTGAGGCTCATGTGGAAGATGTAGAACCAAAGTATCATGTTCCCCCACTTAGGGAAGTGTAGTAGATAATCCCCTTTGGCTTCTAATGAGAGCATGTTAGATGAAGAAATATTGAGGACCGGAAGTGCGCATCTGATCCCACCTGACGACCTTTCCCTTATGCTTGGTGTTCTAGTTCCTAAAATAGTTATTAAGAAACAAGATAGTGTTGGTGATAGAGTAGCGATAGGTAGGTTTCATTTTCCATCAAGTATATTATTACAACATAAAACATTGATGGCATCATAGGTGACAACATCTTTGATGTTTGGAGGATTGATTGGTGGTATATTTTTCAAGGAATCATCAAGAGAAAGCATGCAGAATGTTGGTAATACATCTAGAAGTAGCAAAAATTCACAAACCATGGGAGTTTAATTTAGTAAAATATTTGGAACATAGATTAGATCAACTTCTAGTCCGATTCCCACTAGAGGTGGATTAAGAAGATCGGGAGGTTTGGTATCTAGTGGATCTAGTGGTTTTGGATGTGAAGGAAACATTGGGGGTAATACAGGTTTTGGGTCTTGTGAACATGGTCCGCACTAGCCACAGTAAGTATATTATGTGATGTATCTTTACCTTCTAGAATACAAAGGTATTGAGGATGCAATGGAACATGTGCATATGTGTGAGATACTATGGTGCGCTAAGGGAATTATAAGTCCTAGTGCATAAGGAAATTTAGTTTGCTACAACTTTTCAAGGGTGTGTGCATAGTTGGTATAGGAAGTATGATTTGAACTAGACTGATGTAGATTACAATGCGTTGTATGATGATTTCTTAGCAGAGTTTCATATACTTGAGTTTGAATAGAAAATCATTAGCTCGCTAAAGGATACCAAGCATGGCATGGTTGAGAGCATAAGGAGTATGATACATACTTTAAAACTTTTATATCAAATTTTTATTATGATATTCACCCTAGCCAACATGTACAAGTGGTTTTTGGTGGCTTGATCACACCTTTTAGAAGGTCATTCTATCATAATATGTTTACATATATAGGTGAGGTTTTAGAGGCATCTCATTGAGGTAGTTAGGATCATAGACAATCGGAGTTAGCCTATTCTTAGAGGTGCAGATTACATCTATGGGTCATGCTTGAATCATGAGATGCACAATAGGATATGGTGTACATATTTCTAGGTGGAAGGAAATACTAAGGATAATTTCCCTCGTAAATCGGTGTGCACCATGTTGTTAGATTGTGAGATCTGTCACTTAGATCATGATTCAAGTAGGTACCCCTTGCTGCAGCACATGATTCAAGAACGTGTCTTGTTACTATAATATTTACAAGTCCCACACTCATGATATAAATAATTGTAGATTGATTGATCAGATTCATGAGGCTATTGAGACTAGTGTACATCATACCAATGTTGCAAATGGTTCTAAGGAGCAAGGTGAACATCATAATCATAACCACAATGAAGGGTGCTCTGATGGAGGTGGTAGAGGAAGAGGTTACCAAGGTGGATACAAAGGTCATGGTCATAGTGGAGGCAGAGGTGATTTTCCCTGAGGAACTTGTTACACCTACAAATCCCCTTATCATTATAGGTGCAAATGCCCTCATAACTTATTATGATCATGGTGTGGGAAGAAACATAAGTTTGAAGAGTGTCCTAAGTTATATGAACACATGAGTAAGAATTATGAAAAAAATGATACGGGTGCAGGAATGATTAAAGTATAGAACGTTGTGGAAGATTAATGGATGTCAAAGATCGCACCCGATCCCGAGACATTTCCGATGTTAGAAGCCTAAGAGATCCCGAAGTAGAAGCTGTGGTTATAAAACAAGAGCCGATAAACGTGAAATATCCAAATCCTTCCCATCAAAAGGAAGTATATCAAGTGACTATGGAGGTTATTAGAAACTTTTAAGGTGAGATATAATGCTTGAAGGAACAATCGTGGAAGTTGGATCAAGCGAAGGAAGTTGAGATGCCTTAGACATATGTTGATGAATTGAAGGTTTGTATAATGTTTTTCCAAGAGAATATCATTCCTTTGTTAGGGGAATGGATGAGAGAGAAGATTTCACGCATTGGATCTGAGTGCGAGAGACATATATTGCATGCAAACTTACCTCCTTGTAGTTTTAAATATAATAAAGAGATCGCATTGAATGAGGTTGTTGATGGCTAGTTATTGAGTAATATATTGATTAATACGGGTGTAAAGTAAATGTACTCACTCGGATGCATGGAATCGAGATGGGTAGACCACCATTAAATTCCTCTTTGAATGTGTTGTATATGATGAATAGAACTAGAGCCATACCCATTGGATTATTGAAGGAAACCATTATTACTATATAAGAGGCCAAGTTTACTAGGGATTTTGAGGTCTTGGTGCTTACAGTAGACAGCTTCCCCAATTTTCTTGGGCACCCTTGGTGTTACACAAATAATTTTGATTTTTTCTTCAATAAAGGCTATATCAATTTTGAGAACAAGGAAGAGCGTGTCATTATTCCTTTGACAGATGGAAATGTTGCACCGTATGTAGAACCATTGAGTGAAAAGGATTTGACCATGATAAATGCATGTATAGTTAGAGATACTAAATTATTTGAGCCATCTAAGGAAGGTATTATTCAATGGGATGATGCTTAGTCTATGAGTGATACAACTAGTGTTTCATGTGATAAATGGGTGCATGGAATGTATGAAATGGTCAAGCAGAAGGTCAAGAATACATTTACTCTTTTGATCATGTTGTGTGTTGTTCGGCATTTGAGTCACAACCAAGTACCTCATTACATTGGTGAAGGAAACCTTGATGTATTTTTACGTGTCATGGAATCTCGATGAAATATGATGGTGATATGAGAAATATACTAGTATATGCCTTACGTGGGAAAGTTGTACACTAGTAGGCTACACACAGAGATAAAATTTTGGAGTGGCGAGAAGTGAGAATAAAATTCTCTACTATGTTTCTAAGGAACAATGTACCTTCACATATATGTGAATTCCATGGGAAGGATTTTTCTCCGCATCATGTTTAGAAGTGTGAGAGACTCTAGACAGAGGGGTAGGAAGCCTTTTCACCATCAATCTGGTACATAATTTCTACACCACTCTTTATCACCAAATTATAGCACCCACCAAATGGCTCGATTGTGGATGGGGCATTCCGTGTAATTTTTGTAACATTGGATCATCTCTCAAGATTTGAGACTTGTGGGCTTAATATGACCCTCTAGAGAAGGTTGGTTCCTACCACTAACTACCCCTAATTCAAGAAAGTAAACTAATCCTAATCTAACCTTCCAAGGGACTAGGGAGAGAGAGTGCATGAAAATGAAGCCTGCACTAACAACGGTGATACACCAAAAGATGAGGTTGTTAGCCAAGGATCCAACTACCTAAAATAGAGAGAGGTGAGAAAAGGAGAGGGTGGAAAAGATGCACCATAGACCAAAGATAGATTCACATAGAATACCATTTCATACCCATTAAACACAACTCCCAAAAACCTACAATAAGCATCAAAATATGCACAATATACCCTGTAATGAAGAGAGGTAAGTAGAGACAACAAAATATGTGAAGGATGGACAAAATACATCAAAAACATATTTTATTGCTCCATGAATTTACACAGTACATCATCAGTGGGAAAGAGGAAAGAAAATTCCATTACAAATCTTAGGAAGGAGGCTTAAGCTCCACATTCAACCCTAGCAAATAAGAAAGAGAGAGGGGGTAGAAAGGAAGAATGACTAACTCCTTTATAAATGAGCCCAAAATTACAATTTATAGAATGAGAAGAGAGGGAAAGAACAATCCCAAATTTTCCCTTTTAACCACTTTCAAGGTTTAATAAATGAGTGTAATTAATGTTAATTTATTTGCAAAAGGATCCCCATGCTGTCCTATGACCTGTAGTAGAGAAAGAATGATTGTCATGCCCATTTAATGCATTCTCAACTAATTCCCAACAAACACAAAGAAATGGGATTATTTTCTATGGAATTATCCATGAAAACTTCATCAATCCTTGAATTTCTTGTCGATATGCATTTTCTTAGAGCCATGATTCCAATGAGTCCAATTTGGTATGATTTCATTAAGGAACGCAAAAGTTATGACTGTTTGAGTAATCTGTAACTTCTTTGAGTTTGCAGAGACATTTCTTCAACTTCATGGGACTATGGATTGAATTCCTTAGCTGGAAAATTCAATTTAATAATTTTCTTATTTTTCTTTAATATTTCCTTGCATGTTTTAATTGGATATCTTTTAAAATTATCCTTCATTTAAAATGGTGGGCCCATCTTACGCTTTCATTCTTCATATAAAGAGGAGTTTTAATGTTTGGCATTGGTAATAGCCAGGCTTGGCTGAGTTAGCTCCCCTTTCTTTATATTATCAGTCATCCCTTATATTGACCACACCCTTGTGACTCCAACTCAGAAAAATTATTTGCCTTGGGTTGAATTGCCTTTGCACTGTGAGCTCACCTTATAGCTCCTATCTCAGTTTGTATCTTTGGCACCAACTCCCCTTTATCCGCCTTACGGCTATTGGGGCCCCTAGAATGTTCACTAAGTAAAAATGCACATATGCACACAGGTCCTAGTTGAAGAGAGGAATGCAAGGACAAAGCACGTAGGTCAAGGTTTAAGAAAATGGTTTAAGGAAGCTCGTGCCACTCGTGGCTCACGCACACTGAGAACCAAGGGTTTGGGACTTAGCCAAATTGGGCGTTCGGGATAGAACACATGAAAAGCATGACCTGATTGCACATGATGTATGGATAAGGTGCCATCTTGGCGATAGGTTGGCCCATGAAGGAGCATGCCTGCGGTAGAAGATTCTAGAAGCACATCATGGTGAAAAGTGGAAAGCTCAGGCCTAGGAGAGCATGCTCGCATGGAGGACCACATTTAGACACTTAGCATCGAGATCGAGGATGCTTTGGAGGATGAGTTGGTAGCCTAGAGAGGCTATAAACACTAGCACCTACAGAGTAAACAAGTGGAGAACAAAAAGAGGGTAGAGCTCTGCGGAAATACTGCAAGAACTCTGTTAGTGGGTAATGGTATTTGGGAGAGAATGTATAATGGGTATGGGGATTACAAGTTTTTCTTTGATAGCCTAGCTACATTAGTCCAGTTGAAAAGCATGATTGTGGTCTGTTTCTCTGTGACATTCTGTAATGGCTCCATGGATGTAATGAGGTTACCAGTTATATGAATATGAATATCAATGATTCTAATGCATACATCTTTCTCATAGGTTCTCTTTCATTTATGTTTATGCTAAGTATGGATGCTTGTATACTTCTTTTTGTTATGGTGCAAGTTATATAATCTATTAAGTATTTTCTGTCTGTAATGACTGCAAGGATCTAGAGGCCATTATGAGCTCTATGGTTCTTGAATGTCTTAAATCCATTTAAATATCTTAAACACACATCATAGATGATGATATTTCCAACCAAACTCACATTAAAGAGAGACTCGGCACTGCGCATGCCTCAGGTGAGTGCCCAACATCCACTGGGTGATAGGCTAGTGCACATGGGGTACCTTTCTTTTGTGATAAGGGTAAAAATGACTACATCTTGGTTCCATTTCCAGGACCTCTTTTCAAAGTTGTAGTGGGAAATAGCATACAACATGACCTATGTAGTGAGTAATGACATAACGGTTAACTTTGGAAAGTGTTGAATCATGGTTCAAGAGCACGGAGGATGAATTTGCTAAGAGATTCAGCACTAGACCTGAGTTTGATGCACATAAATGGGTAGAAGAGAACCTCTACCATGATTTATATGAAACATTTTTCTATTATTTCCCAGTAGAGTTGTATGAATGGCTCTCAGCGTATGTGTCTAGATCAAGTTGGTGTTATGGATCACACATGTGGACCCAAGAATATTACTAGAGGATGTAGGATGTAGATCGGACGTGGATCCATGTTGTGGATCATTGGTGGAAAGGAGTACTGGATAGTTACACTTTGGAGTACACCATTTCCATATATTATTTTCTGGAGGTTTCCAAGTTTGAGTTTCTGTAGGAGCCTAGAGGATCATTTATACGTGTTATCCCTCTGACAATGAAGATCATGGTTGTTACTTTTGGTTTAGAGGCATTTCCAATGGCCGGCTAGACCATTTAGAGTGTTGGGTGAGGGAGCTAGGGTAGAGGAAGATGGAAGATATTACAACAGAGAAGGAAAGGGAGGAGAGAAAGCTCAAGTATAGTGAAGCGCGTGAAAGGGAGATTGCTAGACAATGTAAGGTTACAAGTGTGATGGTTCTATGGAGGCAGACATTACGGTAAGGAGTCGAGGTTCACGTGGAGGACATGGAACCCAAGTATTCTATGCTACCCCATATTGACAAGCACGTAAGAGAGACCCCTTCGGCTTTTGGTGAGATTTTTCATGCAGAGAAAGAAGATTCATTGGCACGTATCTGAACCCACCCAGTGACCAAACCCTGGCACTTGGTTTTCTAGAACCAGGAAGGAGTATCATTGACCTAGTTGATATCAGTGGAAGTGATAGATTTATGCCTAGGAGGTATAATTTTTAGTTCCCACTTCTATGGCTACACATATTCTAGTATTCGAGAGGAGTCTTTGGACAAGGAGCTAGTATACAAGCCTTCAGTCTCACATCTAGGAGTGGTGTGGGGTACAATAGTGGTAGTGGGGCACTATCATAGACCATCAATGCACACAGTGCGGTTTAGTGGAGCCATGGGGACACTTGGCACTACTACTACGGACTAGTGGACCTGGTGGGTGGCTTAGGAAAGCACGGTGACCTAGTGGTTCTGGTGGTGAAGGAAACACCAGAGGAACCAAGGCTCTGGCTTAGGAGGACAAGGGCCCCAGCCACCCCCTCAAGTCTTCTTTGAGATGTCGTTACACTTGCTAGATTATAGAGGTATTGAGGATGCTACGGAACATGTTCACAAGTGTGAACTGCTATGGTGTGCAAAGGGTATCACAACCCTAGAGTGGAAGGCTAGTTAGTTTGCAACCACGTTGCAAGGGTGTACACATAACTGGTATAGGAAATATGACCCTCATCAAACAGTGGTGGATTATACTACTTTAAAGAACGCATTCTTGGTAGAATTCCACATCCCTGAGTTTGAATAGAAGAGCATCAATGCTTTGAAGGAGATTCAACAAGGAATGGCAGAGAGTGTGTGAGAGTATGACACGCGCTTTAAAACTCTCTTGTCTAAATTATCATATGATATTCACCCTTCACAACATGCTCAATGGTTTGTTGGAGGATTGATCACACCTTTTAGAAGGGATTTATCTCATAAAACTTTCACAGACCCACACGAAGCGTTGGAAGCTGCACTGCATGCCGAGGCTGTTGGTAGTATTGATACTGGTGTTAGCCCATTCTTAGAGGCTCAGATTGCTGCTATGGCTAAGTAGCTAGAAAAGTTGTCTATAAACTCAGCCCATGAGACTCGCAGTGGTTTATGGTGCATAGATTGTGAAGTAGAAGGGCATGTCAAGGATAATTTCCCCAGAGGATGGTACGTGCCATGATAGTAGATTGTGAAATTTGTCGTGGGGACCATGATGCAAGTAGATGCCCCTTATTACAAGTGCGTAATCCAAAAAGAATGTGTCTTGCTACTATAATATCTACACCTCTACAACCCATGATACTAAGGACTATAGGCTCATTGATTAGATCCATGAGGCCATTGATCATGGGGTGCACTGACAACATTGCTAGTAGTTCCAAGGGTGATGATTGCCATTATGAGGAGCGCGTAGATGGAGGCACACGTGGAAGGGTTTTTCAAGGAGGATTCCATGGTTGTGGTAACTGTGGGGGAGGAAGGACTGAGTTCTTATGTGGAACCTATTTCAATTATGGGTCTATAGAGCATTACAAATGAGAGTGCCCAGACCTATTGCAATGCTCATGGTGTGGAAAGAAGCACAAGTACAAGGAGTTCCTAGAGTTGTTTGAGCACATGAATCAACAAACACCCGAAATACAAGGGTGTTAATATGGTCAACATTAAAAGGTAGACACACAGTGGATGCCATGGGTAACATGAGATGCAAGTTTGGAACTAGTTTTGGTAACAACAAGAGTAAAAGCCATGTGCGCACAAGAGATACCAAGGCAAAAGAACCTAGTTTCGAGGGAGGGAGTAGTTCATGGAAAGTACTCAGACCCGTGCATGTCAAAAGGAGGTATATCAAGACACTATGGATGTCATTCGAGTTTACAAGGGGAGATCTAGTGTCTAAAGGAGTAGTCCAGGAGGGAGGAACAAGGAAGGAGAATCGAGGTGCCAAGGGATGACCTAGATGAGGTTAAGGAAGTATGTAAAATGCTAAGGCAAGAGAATATTATTCCCTTGCTAGGATCATGGTTGAGAGAGAAGGTACCACACACTTTGAGAGGACAGCGTGAGGGCGGATCTTGCAGTAAACCTTCACCTCATAGCCTTGACTATGACAAGGAGATCACATTGAATGCAGTTGTAGATGGATGGCTCCTTAGTAATATCCTCATTGACACAGGTGCATAGGTCAATGTTCTAACTCTAGATGCATGGCATCAGATGGGAATACTTGCATTACAGACTATCTTTGAATGTGTTGTATATGGTGAACAAGACTAAGGAAATGCCCATTTCTATCCTAAAGGATGCAGCTATCACTATCCAGGGAGCTAAGTTTACTGGGGACTTCAAAGTCTTGGCACTCATCAAGGTACACAATTTTCTAGCACTCCCTAGGTGCCCATGGTGTTACAAGAACAATGTGGACCTTCGGTTTAACAAAGGGTACATCAGCTTTGAAAATAAGGAAGAGTGACTCGTTATACCCTTGGCTGATGTGAATTCGACACCCTATATCTTGAACCCCTGGGAGAAGAAGTTTTGGACAAGATATATGTGTGCTCAATTAGGGACCTAGAGATAATACATCCTACTAACGGAGTTATCTAGTTTGAGTATGCTCAGTCAATAAGTGACACCACCAGCCTAGCATGTGATAATTGGGCACATGGGACTTATGAATTGATCAGATAGTAGTTGAGAGGATCAGTAACAAAAGTAGCAAGGGCATGCATAGTCCAAAGATCTAGGAGGAAAAAAATTACCTAAGTATTTAGGAGGGGCCTTCCCTGAGATCTTTTTATAGGAGATGGAAGCTCAATGGAAGGAGGAGAAGGAATAGAGAGGGATGTTAAGTTATGTCCTACTCAAAACAGTGGCACAGTGGTGGGCTACACATTAGGAGAGCCTTTTGGAATGGCATGAGGTGAGAATTGCTCTCTTTGTCATATTTTCTAGAAGTAACATGCCCACCATCATCAAGGACTACCATGGTAAGGAGCCCACCTCTTTCCATATCCAAGAGTGTGAGAGGATCTAGAGAGAAGGCATGGAAGCTTTTCCACCATCCCTTTGGGTACACAAGTTGTATTCTACACTATAGAATTGTGCATGCACATGGAACATACATTCATTCGAGACATGCCGCCAAATAGGAAATTGGCAAGAGCTAGTAGCCTGGCCTCATTCAAATTTTTGAATATTGAAGTACCAAGCCATCAGTTAATAGGGCATTGTAATTTGTTAAGTGCCTTACCATGGGGGATAATTCCATGGTAGAAGATAGGCTATTGGAACTATTGGTGAAAAATCATAGCACCCCAATGTCCTGAACTCGATGGGTTGAGACTCTTAGTGCGATTGCATAACATGGAGCTTTTCCCAAGTGTGGGACCTTGTGAAATAGGAAAAAAGCTCTTCGGATGAAGGCGGTTCCTATTCCTTCCTCTGTTGAGATGCACACATAAAAATGTAGAGGGTTTACTTCAAAAACCTATTCTAACTTTCCAAGTAGACATGGGAAGAAGTTACATAAAAATAAACCTAAACTAACAAAGGTGATGCACCGAGGAATGAAGAACACTGTCTTGCTTGAATAAACACAAACCATAAAAATGCAATGCAAGATCATGCACTGAGATAACTAGATTTGTAGTGAAAGATCAAGAGGATGCAAATGAACACACAGAGAGGGTTAAGAATCGTCCATAGACATGCATGCATTATTTTCTCCAAATATTGATACTGACACACTACAAAATGCCAAGAGGCAAAGTTGCATTACTGATTTTAAAGGGAGGTTTGAACTCCACAAATTCACTGCCAAAGAGAAGAAGGAGGGCAAAACAAGAATGTCCAACCTTTAGAAAGAAGCTCCTCCTTACAATTTATAGGAATAATGAGAGAGAAAGAGAGAGGAATTCCAAATCTACCCCAACCACCTCTAGGTTGTATTTAATTCATCTCATTATGATGGTAGGTGAGAACCTAAGGAACCCAAAAAGTGGCGAACTATATTTTTTCATTTTAAAGAATTTTTTCTCACCCAATTAAAGATATCTAGTCATATTTGGATAGAGGACCTCGTAAGATTTCCAAAAAATTCCAACCTTGCATGAATCTGAGCTCCCAGTCAAAAGTTAAGGCCATCTGAATATCTGGGACCCAGATGAATCTGCTTCTGTCTAAGTGCTTAAAATGTTGCATCTCCTGAAGGTGCGCCTTGGCGCATCCATGTTTGTGTCGACACTCTATTACCTACACCAAAGGTGCATCCATATTTGTGTTGAAATCCTTTGGTGCACCCTTTACTGTGCCTTGCACGCATCCATTTTGTGTCGACACCCTCTTACATCTTTTTGTGCGCCAAAAAGGAGGCGATCCATGTTTGTGTCGACACTCTATTACCTGCGCAAAAGGTGCATCCATGTTTGTGTCGACACTCTCTTACCTACACCAAAGGCGCATCCATGTTTGTGTTGACACTCTCTTACCTGCGCCAAAGGCACATCCATGTTTGTGTCGACACTCTCTTACCTACGCCAAAGGTGCATCCATGTTTGTGTCGACATTGTTAGAGAGAAGGCATGGAAGGCACATCCATGTTTGTGTCGACACTCTTGTATTCTACAGCGCCAAAGGTGCATCCATTTTTATGTCGACACTCTTTCTATGCACCCTTTACTGCGCACTTGGCAATTGCATCCATTTTCGTGTCGACCTCCTTTGTTTGTTTGCCTTTACCTATCGCTAACACCATAAATTTTGGGGTCTAAGTTTCTTTGATTTCATACCTTACCATGGGGGTCTATAGTCTACCATGGGGAGATATTTACAACAGGAACTACTAGGTGAACCAGGTTTGGAGGCACGCTTTGAAGAAGAAGTAGAAGAAACATAAGAGTTACAATTTGAGTGCGCATGTTTGGAAAAGGAGAAAGGGAAGTTGGTATATGTGATTGATGGGGAGGAAGCAAAAAGCTTGGATGTTAGCCATTCTGTAGGGACACGTGAGGTAGTGGATAGTGTTGATACTCATGCGTGCACCTACCATGAGCCCTTAAAGATAAAGAAGGTTAACATTGGCTTAGAAGAGGAACCTAAGGAGGCTATCATTGGAGAATACTGGTTGGAGAAGGAATTCTCTAAGGTCATAGATCTGTTGCATGTGAATTTGAGGATTTATTCCCATGCGAGTACCATGAGCTCAAAGGCATCCACCATTCCTTGGGGGAGATGAGGATAAATTTAAAGGACAGTGTGCACCCAGTCAGGAAGAGACCCTACTGAATGAATCCCAATTTGCACGCAAGGGTTAAGGAGGAGATAGAAAAATGATATCTTCTGGGATCATTGAAGCAATGGAAGAATCAGAATGGATAAGTCCGATGGTAATCAACATCAAGAAGGATGGGTGGATTAGGATTTTGGTGGATTATAGGGAGATGAATGTAGTTTGTGTCATCGATCCTTTTCAAGCCCCCTTCACTAGAGAGATTTTTGAAGGAGTCATTGGGTGTAAAATCTATTCCTTTATGGATGGATTTTCGGGGTACCACCAAGTCCAGATTGCAAAGGAAGACCGGGAAGACAATTTTTTCCACTTTGAGTGGGGAATTTTTGCATACATAGTCATGCCCTTTGGTTTGAAGAATGCACCTACTATTTTTTTACACATAGTGGTGCAAGCATTCCAAGACTTCATCCATAAGTTTCTTCAGGTCTATTTGGATGATTGGATAGTGTATGGACTAGTAAAAGACCATTGTGATAATTTGAGGTTAATGTTTGAGAGGTGTAGGTAGTTGAGGATATCCCTCAACATTAAGAAGTGTGTATTTGCTACACCCTTTGGGACTTTATTGGGGCACATCATATGTAAGGAGGGCTTGCTAGTGGATCTTGCCAAGGTTGCAATTATTGTGGGATTAGGGAACCTACTAGCCAAAGCGCGTGTGCATGGATTTCTTGGGCATACGGGTTATTACAGAAAATTCATCAAGGGGTATGCCAAGATAGCCACACCTCTAGAAGAATTACTCAGACATAAAAGTTCCTTCCATTGGGGAGAGGTGCGGTGAGGCATTTGACACATTAAAAAATAGGCTTATCACCGCACCTATATTACATTTTCCCTCTTAGGACAAGCCCTTCCATGTCCATGTAGATGCCTCAAGAACCGCCATTGGAGCAGTGCTTATGCACAGCCAGGTGAAGGTATTTTTGATCACCCTCTATGTTTTAAGTAGGAAGTTGACACCAACATAGCAGAATTACACAATGACTGAGCGTGAAGCATTGTCAATGATCTACGTGCTTTTCAAATTTAGACAATATCTACTGGAAACACCCTTTATATTTTACACCGACCACATGGCATTAAAGTATTTGGTGAACAATCCCATTCTACAAGGGTGCATATGTCGGTGGGTATTATTATTTCAAGAGTTTGAGTTCACAGTAGTAGTGAAACCTAGGAAGAGTAATTGTGGGCTTGATCATCTGTCAAGAATTGATTCAGGGAGGACGCGTAGAGTATTGAGGAAATAATGTCAAATGTGTAATTTTTTAGGTTGCGGCACACACCCTCAGATTTGGAGGAGATTGTAATATTTTTAAAGGAAGGTGTGGTGCTGGAAGGAATGAAGGCATTAGAGAAGAAGCAGCTCACCATATGCGTCGCACCTACATGTTGATCAGTGGAGACTTATACAAGTTGGGATGTGATGAAGTTTTTGTAGGTGTGTATTAGAGCATGAGCACCTCGCCATCATGGAGGAAGCACACGGAGGAAGTGTGGGTGGGCATTATGTAGGTGATGCCACCACGCGTAAGATATTAATGGCAGGATTGTGGTGGGAAACCCTATACAAGGATTGTAAAGACTATTGTAAAGCGTGTGACCATTGTCAGTGCATTGGCAAGCTAGGAAAGAGAGATGAAATGTCTTGTGCCCTATACCTAGTGTGGAACCTTTTGAGAAGTGGGAAATAGACTTTGTAGGCCCTATTGCACCGCGGTGCATAGGGACTAGGTCACGCTATGTCATCACTTGCATGGACTATTTGACAAGGTGGGTAGAGGCAGCTCCAACTAAAGATTACATAGCAGCCACAGTGGCAAGATTTTTGTGGGAGAACATTATCACAAGGTATGGATGCCCTTTAAGTTTAACCAACGATAGGGGTACACATTTCTTAAATGATACCGTGAGGATCCTTATTAGCAGAGTTAATGGTAGCTCATCACAAGACTACCCCTTATCACCCACAAGCAAATGGAACCGTAGAGCATTTAACAAAATACTAAGTCATACCTTGACCAAAATTTGTGATGTCGGAAGAAAAGATTGGGATGACAAGGTATCAGCAGTATTATGGGCTTACAGGACAACTTATAAAATGTTGAACAAAGCCACACCATTTCAATTGGTGTTTGGTGCGGAAGCCATTCTGCCAGTTGAATTCATGTTACCTTCTCTATGAATAGTGTGCGTAAGAGGGTTAGGCTGATGAGCAAGTGTTGGAAGAGAGAATTGATGAGTTAATGAAGTTGGATGAGAGACGATCACTCACTAGGTGGATTTAAACAATAGAGAAAGCAAAGCAAAAGCATGGCATGATCACCACATTAGAAACAAGAAGTTTGAGGTTGGGTAGATGGTCTTACTATATGATTCTAAGTTTTGCGCCATCCTGGGAAGTTGAAAGTCCATTGGTTAGGTCCCTACACAATCTCATACATCCTTGATTCGGCGTGCTAGTTAAAAGCGCTAGATGGAATGAAATTTCCTGGACACTTCAATGGGAGTAGGCTGAAGCCCTACTATAAATAAGTCTTCTTGGTGTTTGTAAATAAGGTAGTTTTTCCAGTTAGTTTAGAATTTTCCTTTATGCATTTCTTTTCTTGTGTTTCCCTTTCACGTTGTTGTTTTGTTTTGTGCCTTGGGCGCATTAACCTTATTACTACTTTTTGAAATTTTGAGTGCACAGAGGACCACACATCATTTTAGTGTGGGGTGGAGTAATGTGAAGGAGAGCATGGTTAAAAGGCCAAGGAAGTTTGTGTTGAAAAACCCAGTTGAATGGCCCTATTGAAAGAGGTGCTTGGAAAGAAAAGATGGAAAAAGGATGGTTGGTGCCAAGATAAAAGCTACTTTCAGATCCCATGTACAAAGAAGGGAAAAGCACATAAGCAACATGAGGTAGGCGAGAGAAAAATTAGGATAGAAGAAGTGCCTTCGGTGCTGGGTACGCATGCGTAAGAGTCTCCTATCATGTTGGATTGGTTGTGCGCCAGAAGGTTGGAGGATTGTTCGCATAGGTTTGGGTGCATGAGGGAAAGTGCTGAAGTCGGGATTTGTTTGAAAAAGCTGCATTAAATGTTAAAAGTATGGTGGTAGGTGAAGGAGAACTTAATGCTTAAAAAGGAAAAAACTATAAATAAAGGGGTCGAGGAACTTCATTATTCACTTTGTGTATAAAGAGAAAGAAGTGCTTTTTACACCTTTACAAACTAGGGCTTCCAAAAAACTGATCCGTGTGAAGAAACGTTTGGAGAAATTGAAGCGTGAGTAACTAGTTCAGATTTGTGAACCAAGAGGAAAGGATTTCATGGGCGTAGGAAAAGTGGGAGAAGGCATCGTCTTGTGAAAGGAGTATCCCAGTTAGGGTTTGAAGAACTAGGGCATGGGGTTAAGGAACTTTCTTCACAAGTTCGAGATCTAAGGTTGGAGAGAGTAGAAGAATAGAGTAACATGGAGTGATTAAAGTAGACCTAGAGAATGGCACCCAAGAAACCAGTTAGCACACCCAAGAAGGGCAAGGGAAAGAGCAAGGGTAAGCAACAAGAAATTGATGCATGCACAAATGAGGAGTGGTATGTAGAAATGCAGTACCCAGATGGAGTGTTGTTAGGGAAGGAGTGGGAGTCCCATCTGAGGAACATGTCTATGAATGAATACAATCATCAAACAAGCACAATCGAGAAGGAGATGGTGCTGGAGTTAGTGTGCCCAACAAACAAAAGGACACCAAAAGGTTTGCCCATTTATAATGATGATGTGAAGGTTAAGTTGGAGAAGGTAGGGTTATTAAAACTCTTTGAGTTTCCCTACTTTGGAAACCTAAGTGCTTATATCAATGGCTAATGTCGCGTGTCCATGAGGACTACTTCCACTTCGCAGGGTGTAAGATGCGCATAACCCCTCAACTCATTTCACATTTCATAGGCCTCATCTATGAAGGAGAAGGTTTGGAGGATGACTTGACTGAAAAAGAAGTGATTAAGGAAACTATCGCCACTTATGCATATAAGAAAGGGTCAAGGTATTATGATGTCATAGACATTAAGGATCCGGTAATGAAGATGGCCATGCACACAGTGTCAAAGTTAAATGGCTAGGAGAGATGGACCTAGGTTAATAAGCCATGGTTGAATGTTTGCAAGAAAATTTCAGAGGGCACCATCTATAACTTGTCTGCATTCATCGTGGATGAGATTATCAGTTGCATGAAGGAAGGTGATAGGATCCTTTTTGGCAATGTCCTATTAACCATCATGTTTTCGGAGATTGGGGTACCAGATGCATCAAACAAGTTCATGTGGGAGTACCCTGCTAAAGACCCCTCACCCACAAAGAGGTTTGAAAAATATGCTTGTGACACCATGACAACTGTGCACAAGGCGTGCTTGGAAAAATGGTATACGCGCCTAAGGAATGTGTTTGGGGTGGAATGGAGAATTCCCAAACAACTCCAAAGAACCACCACTAGGGGAGAAGTGAAATTTGTTGTGTACCAACATTTCTACTTAGGTAGATTCAAACTATCAGATGAGACATGGAGCCCATGGTGCAAGCTCCCCTTTTCCTTCACAGCTCAATACTTCCAAGTGGGAGTAAATAGGTTTAAGGAGTCCAAGAATTTTAAGCTAGACCTTGGTAATCTAGACCAAGACCATAGGGAAATGCATGAAAGGGTTGGTGTACCCCAGCAAATGTACGTACGTGGAGTGGTACGTGTCACATGAAGTTCAAATGATAAGGCCCATGACTCTTCCCATTGCAAATGGATCCATGGTGCGTGTATACATCTACATAAGACCCAAGTCTGAGAAGGGCACATATCTAGAGAACGAGGTATCTATACCTCAGGATCTAATTGGTAGGAAGAGACCCACCCTAAACGGGAGGAAAAAGAGCTAGAAAATAAAATACCAAGTGTGGTGGAGACACAGGAAATAGGTTCCCCTAGGACAAGTGCCAGAACCAGTATGTACACATGCAAGAAGAAGCCCATAGTAAAAGAGAAGACTCCAAATCCAGAAAATCCATCAGACAAGGAGTCATTAGGAGAGGAAGAAATAGAATCACCTACACCGGAATCTCCGGTTAGGAAGAAGAAAAGGGTAGAAGAAGAGACCGTCTCAGAAGAGACTGAGAGTTTGGACAAGTACATAAGAGAAAAATATGAGAGTGAAGAGGATGAGAGTGGAGAAGAAGTAAGTGGGGAAGAGGACCCCAGGAAGGATCAAGGACCACCTGTCTTCAATATACATGATTCAGAGGAGGAAGGTAGAGAAGAAGAACAAGGGTTCCTAGTTCATATGGTGGAAGGATAGCTAGGTAGGAGAAGGCACCCAAGACATGGGAAAAGATGAGGAAGCTAGCATATAGAAGCAAGAGTCTCCAAGTTCTGTGCATAAACAGACAACCAAGGTGGTAGAAGGAGAAGAGACCAAGAACATTGAGACCATGGTGGAGAACAAATTGGAACACAGCGTTGAGCCAGTGTTGAACAAGGAGAAGAAGGAGAGCATAGAAGAGGAACACGGCAGCACTAGAGGCCCCATTTTGACTGTAAGTATACCTAAGGGTACACACATGGGAGGAAGGTGCATAGAGGGGATAACATGCATTAGAATACTCAAGTCCCGAGCAAATAGATTGATTCAGGCAAAAATCATGTTTCTAGGGTCCCCTCGGATTTTTCTAACTCTCTGTCCAAGAAAAAGGAGCAAGTTCTAAAAAGGGTGAAAAAGTTACAAAAAACAAGCTTGGGCGAAAAAAATCATGAAAATCGGCTAAGTCCTAGTCCAGGCGGTCCTTGGGATAGTTGGGACGTCGGGCGTGAATCGGCCGAAAAGCCTCCAGGCGGTCTGCGCAGCGACTTTGGGACAGTTGGGACATTGGGACGCGCGGGACGCGAAAGACACGAAAGGGCCGAACCGGCCAGAGAAGGTAAAAAAAATTAACTAAGCTGCTTTGTGTAGAATAAGTTTGGGACATCTGGGGCCGAGAGGGCGCGAAGAGGCGCGAACCACCCGGATCGGCCCAAACAGAGAACTTTCGCCTTTGGGGCAGGTTGGGAAAGGGGACGCGTGGGGCGGGAAGCCGAAGGAGCCGAGAGCCAATCAAATCACGCCACGTGTCTTCGCCTCAAAGAGGGACAGGGAAGCCCGAATCGGGTGGATCGGAGGAATTTTTCCCAGATAGTTTGGGACAACCGGGCCAAAGGGCGAGGGACGAGGGAAAAAAAGCGGCGGCCGCGGACGAATCAGGAAACGCCACGTGTCACGAGGAAAACGTCCAAAATTTCAAAGGCGAGGTTTGAAGCGTTGGCCCGAGCCAATAAAAAGGACACGTGTCCTAAGGAGAAGGGGAGTGTGGAGCTCGGGGAGGAATTAGAGAATTTGGCAAAAGTTTTGGCCAAAAACTAAAAGGTAAAGGATGACCCCACCCCTGTCCTCCAACCAGATCATGCCACGTGTCCCAAGTGGCGGGGACGCGGGGAAAAAATGGGAAATTTTCCAAAATTACAAAAAGTCAAAACTTTCAAGGAAAACCCATGGGTAAGGGAAGGAGAGAGAATTTCTCATCCAATCAGCGCCCGACACGTGTCGTCCAGGTGGCGGAGCGCGGGAAAAAAATTTCAAAACCCATTTTTGCCTGTTTTGTGCCCTAAATCTTCAGATCGCCATATCTTTCGATCCAGAGCTCAGATTTGCATGTTCTTTATATCATTGGAAAGCTTATAAAATTCTCTACATGATTCTAGGGTCAATCTTGAATTTTGGTTTAGTCTAGAGAGAGAAAGTTAAGAAACAGCTCTGACGCGTGTTCATGGCCAGAAGTGACATTTCAGCGACCAAATTTAATGCAGAATGGGTCGCATTCTCCTCCAATTTGGTCAAAAATGGTAGGGTATGGGTTTGTAAGGTCCTCCATGCTGATTTAATGCATTTTTAGTCAATGAGGAATGGGCTCCCATGTTTTGTATGTTTTCTCTCTCCTGGGCTCGACCCATGCAATGTAAAAGCCAAATTTGGCTCATTTCTAAAGGGAACACTTTTTGGCATAGCAAACTTCTTCTTTCACCTCCAGCAAGTGATTGTTGCAAGAATCAGACCTCTTCAAAGATTGTAACAGGTTTTTACCTCTCTGAGGTTGTAATGCAATGGTTTTGACATTGGAAATGATAAATGCAAGCTTTGTGAATGGGTTTTGATCCTTTGTTTGTATTATTTGCTTCATTTCGAGATCCTAAATTATATCTTATCGGCTTTGTGTATGTTTTATGTTGCAATCTTTGGTTTGTGTCTATTTGCATGACAAAAATATTCACCACTCCTTTTGGTGCATCACCATCTTTAGTTAGTTTCATTTTTGCATTTCTATCCCTGTCTCCTTGTAATTTAGAGTAGGATTAGGATCTGAACCTCTGTAGTTGTGCAAATATAGATCTAAATCAGAGGAGTTTGAGGAACCAGCCTCTAATCTGGAGATTCCTCTCTCAGTTTCACAAGTCCCACACTTGGAGAGAGGTTTCCATGTTGTGCAATCACACTGGATGGATGCTAAACATCAACCTAGAAGCTTTGATCGTGCATCCGGGTCTTTGTGATTTTGCACAACAGGTTTTGGCACGCCGGTGGGACACTAGAGGTCTCATTTTTATTGCAGCAAAGTTGATGTGCATCTGCTGCAATTTTCTTGCTTGAAAAGAGCTATTATTTGCATATCTGGTGACTCCAAGGGGAAGAATCAACTGGTTTCAGCAGTGCAGGCCTGAAAACTCATGAGAAGAATCACCACAAGGTCAAGAGTTGGAGAAGAAGAAGTGTTGTTTGAATACCTGCAATTATCTCGAGAAGAAGGCAAAGAGGAAGAAGGATTCAAAGGTCTCCATCTCCACCAAATAGAACTCTCTCAACTCCTCCACATGGTAGGCCTTTCATTCAGTCAACAAGGGTTTTAAGACCAATTAGAATGGCACAAAACAACCCCTATGTCAACTTCACAGGCAGCAGCCCACTTGCCCTCAATGCACAACATCCAATTCCTATTGCAGCCTTGAAGAACATTCCCTACTTCACTGGAGAAAATCAGACTACTCCAGGTGATCATGTTAAAGATATTGCTAACCTTTGTGCAATTCATGAAATCAATGAGATGCAAGTGGCTATCAAGTTACTGGCATCTTCATTCAAGGGTAAAGCATTGCAATGGTTTAGGAGCCTTGGAGCTGGTTCTATCACAAATTGGAATCAGCTGTGTATAGCACTTCATGAGCAATTTGGAGAAAAGGGAGACAACTTGTCTCTTTTGGAGCAGCTGACAACCATCAAGAGAGCTCCCAATGAGCGGTGGCCGATTTCAACTTGATTTCAAAAGACTTGGGAGAGAATTCCAGTGGCAGTCAGGCCAACAACAGAAGGTGCTTTTCTCTACTATCTCAAAGCTCTAAATTCTGATATTTCTATGTTGATTCAGTCCATGGGAGGCATAACTATCCCTATGGCTTATAGCATTGCCATTAGGGCTGAAAATTGTTTGATCAAGTGGAAAACTTGCCCCTAGACCTCCCATGCCATTGTTTCCAAGTTTAGAGAGTCCAAACACCAATCAAGCACCTAATTTGGCTCCTTCTCCCACTCCTAGAAATCGAGTTCAAATGAAGCTTCCACTTCATCTCCAAGTGCCCCAAATGAGCTTGAGAAGTCATGAAGCAATTGCAAAACCTAGGCAATGAGCTGGTTACTCTCAAAAGGCAGCAGCCCAAGGTTTTAGACCTTCTTATCAACCCCAAGCTCAGCCTAATAGGCAGCCATACCAACCACCAAAAGGCCACCTAATCCAGCTTGCAAATATGAATCAAACAAGGCCTCCTGCCCGATAGACCATTTCAGCCTATAATCCAAATGCCATATCTGCCTCTAAGGCATTGGTGCCAACACAAAACAACATTGCTCAGGAGTATGATTGGTGTTTTCCATGCAATGAGCCTCATAACCAATCCATGTGCTTCAATGGTGCTTTGAATCAAGCATTAATGGTGACAACTACTGGTGTGGAGGGTGAGGGCGTCGAGAAACAACAACAACAAGAAACATTCCAACAACAATCAGCCCCAAATGACACCACATTGGTAAATTGGCAAGTAGAGGATTTCTGTGGCATGAATCAGGTAGTTTCTCAAGGTGTTGCAGCCAACACAAGGTCAAAAGGAGGAATTTGGGTGAAGAACAGCCATTAGCCCCAACCAATCCACAACCTTCCATGGCTCCACAAATGGTTGGCAAGCAAAATCCAATTTCAAATGCACAAGGGCAGCCAAGAACAGCCCCTAGGCCAACTCAAATACCAATTGTTGCTGCCCACATGCAAGGAGTGAATGTGCAAACCAAGGGACAACAAAGAGACTTCATCACCATTCAGTATCATTGATCAGATGAAGAAGACAAATGTCAATATATCAATGTGGGAATCCCTATCTATCCCAGGCCAAAGAGATCTGCTGCAAGCTGCCATGAAGGACTGGCCAACTTCGAATCAGCAAGTTCAGATGCAAGACAAAGTGCTTACAAATGCTGCCCAGCCTGAGGGAAATCATGGAGGACAACAAGGTAAAATGTTGAAGCCCCCTCCTTTCTATGTTTCATTGATCATTGGAAATCAGCTAGTGCACAATTGCATGATAGACTCGGGGCAAGTAGCTCGGTAATGCCTAAACAAATAGGCTGATCGGCTAGGGCTCTAGTATGAAACAATATCCAAAGGGTAGTGCGGCTAGGATGGGACAGCGTAGTAGCAATAATTGGAGTGATTAGAAACTTGAGTCTTACCTTGCATGCATGTCCAAATGTTGTTGTTTTACAAGATGTATCGATCATAGACCTTCCACCACTCTTTGCCCTATGCTTGTCAAGGGACTTCACAGCCAAGATTGGGGATATTTGTCTGCTGATTGGTCACACATGCTGTTCAGAATGAGGTATGGAACTAAGGCTACAATCAGGTCTGAACCTATTGCAAACTTCCACATTGAGCCTTACACTCCAAGTCAGATTAATGCCAATTGCTCAACATTTGATCAAGAAGATCACCCAAGCACTGATGAAGCTGACACCAAGGTTGGAAGCATCCCGGATCTAACTCTTGATGAATGGGCAAACAAGATACATGCATTTGATCCTTATCAAGTGGAAGAATCGAGCTAGGGTCTATTGCATACACGAAGAAAATCAGCCTATTCCTAGCATCACCAAGCCAAACCACAAAGATGACAATGAGGTATGGCAGCTATTTTTTGATGGATCAAGGAGTAGACAAGGTGCAGGAGGTGGAGCCATGCTTGTTTCACCTCAAGGAGTAAAGTACTATTCAGCTTTTAGATTTCAGTTTGCATGCTCCAATAACACTGCTGAATATGAAGCCTTGGTGCAAGGGATGCATTGGGCAATCAAGAAGAAAATAAAGAACTTGCAAGTCTTTGGTGACAGTGAATTGATTGTAAATCAGGTCAAGGGACAACATGCTGCCAAGAATGATCTACTCAGGTGCTACAAGAACAGGGTGTGGGACCTCATGGAAGATTTTGAGGGTTTTGGCATCAAATCCATTCCTAGGAAAGAGAATCAAGCTGCTGACAGGCTTGCAGTAGTAGGGGCAGCCTTTGACATTGTGGAAAGCATTCAACAAGACAAGGTACAGCCAAACATCCACGTGATTGTGAGGCCTTCAGTGCCGGATAACAATGTTAGTTGGCAAGTGTTTGAAAATGACCAGCAAATCATCCATTTCTTGCAAGAAGAAGCTGAGTTCTCAGCCAAGAATCAAGAAAAATTGGAACAGCAGTATGGTGACCAAGTGGTACAGCTGAGAACTAACAAGCTGCCCAAGGGACTTATCACTTTGGAGTCCATTTTTAACCCCAATGATCAGTTTAGAAAGGAGAAAAAAACATTCGGGTCAAGAGAGAGGATTCGGTATCCATCTTGGTAGAAGAGAACAAACCATTGCAAATTGGAAGGATGACAAGCTGAACAAGAAAGGTATGAGTTCATACAATTTGTGTCAAGAGTTCCTGACGTGTTCTTGGAGCTATGAAGACTTGAAAGGTTTCAATCCCAACTTAGCTCAGCATACCATCGAATTGGATCCAAATACTAAGCACATCGGCGAGAAAACAAAGACCAGTCAATCCACACATGGAGCCTCTCATGAGGAAAGAATTGGACAAGCTGATTGAGTCGAGGATCATATTCCCAATCAAGCATTCTAGTTGGGTTGCCAACTTAGTTCGATCGAGAAAGAAGAGTGGAGAGATCAGATTGTGTGTTGACTTGAGAGACTTGAATAGAGCCTCTCTCGAGGACCATTACCCACTCCCTTCCATGGAGCAAATCTTGCAAGTTGTGGCTGGCTCGAGGTTTCACTACTTGATGGCTACTCGGGCTACAATCAGATTATGGTGAAGGAAGAGGACCGAGTTCAAGACAGCCTTCACAACCAAATGGGAACTTTTGCATACAGGAAAATGCCATTTGGGCTTCAACATTTAGTGCTACCTTCCAAAGGGAAATGGACATGGCATTGAAAGGTTTGATTAACAATGTGGTGCTGATTTACCTTGATGATATCACTATTTTTTCAAAAATGCAGCGAGACCACCTCTCTCATTTGAGGCAAGTCTTCACAGGTGCGGGAGATTTGGAGTGTCTTTGAATCCTAAGAAGTGTATCTTTCTTGCACATGAAGGAAAGCTCCTTGGCCATATTGTCTCCAAAGAAGGGATTAGCAATTGATCCGAGAGAGGGTTGAAGCCATAAGAGCACTACCATTGCCAAGCCACAAGAAAGCCCTTCAGAGTTTCTTGGGAAGGATAAACTTTGTTCGGAGGTTTGTCCCAGATTTTGCAGCCCTTGTCAAGCCCATCACCAAAATGTTAAAGAAGATCATGGCTTTCAAGTGGATATCATAAGGCGAGGAGAGTTTTGAAGCAATCAAAGAAGCCATCTCTCAAGCACCAACTCTCATCAACCCACCCGGACTTCTCTCAAGGATTTCATCCTCTATGCATTTGGAGAGTAATGACACTATTTACTGCCATTTTGGTACAGCGAGAACAAGGATAATGATGAGCAGCCAATTGCCTTCTTGATGCGAGCCTAGATGACTATGAGGTGAGGTACTCTTTTATTGAGAAGCATGTACTTGCGTAATCGAGAAGCTTGAAGAAATTCAAGCATTTAATCTCAAACAACAAGGTCCGATTGCTGGTCTCACATGCTTTGGGTTAAGGACTTCCTCCTCAACAAGGATTTGAATGAGAAAAGGGCAGGTTGGATCACCCGTGTCATGGAGTATGACATTGAGATCAAGATCACCAAGCTGGTAAGAGGAAAGGATTGTGTGAGCAGCTGGTTTTGGGGAAGCAAAAAGAAGTATGCAATGAAGAAGAGAGCTTGTTTTGACATCCAGGACAGCCATGAGCCAAGTGGCAATCAAGAAGAAGACAATGCTTGCCCCCACTCCTTGCTGGACCCAAGGTATTATACACTTCTAGGCACGAGGCCTATGCCCTCCGGAGATGAACAAGACCCAAAGGAGACACTTGATTGCGGGTTGTCCCGTATGCCATTGTTGATGGAGTTTTGTTCAAGAAAGATGTGAATGGAGTGCTTTGCTTTGAGATGCATTAGCACAAATCAGATTCAAAGGGTGTTGGAAGAGTTCCATGGTGGACCAGCTGGTGGTCATTTTGCACCAAGAGTGACAGCTCTAAAAATCATGAAGGCTGGTTATTATTGGCCTAAAATCTTCAGTGATTGCTATGCATGGATCAAGAGGTGTAAGAATTGTGCATTCTTCACAGGAAAAGAGAGACTTGCTGCCCTTCCATTACATCCAATCTCAGTTGACCAGCCATTCATGCAATGGGGTTTGGACTTCATTGGAGTCATTAATCCCAATTCAAGCCAAGGGCACAAATGGATTTTGACAGCCACAGACTACTTCACCAAATGGATAGAAGCAGTAGCACTCAAAGAGGCAAATGAGTCTAGCATCTTAGACTTTTATGAGGGATAACAACCAGATTTGGTGTACTGCTACAATAATCTCGATAATGCATTGGCATTCATTGGATCTAAGGTAGTGAGTGGGCTGTCAAGAATGGTATCTACCTAAGCACTTCATCAAACTATTACCCTCAAGGTAATGGCCAGGCCGAGTCTACAAACAAGAACTTGTTGAGGATCATTAGGAGGACTCTTGACGAGAATCAGAGGTCTTGGCATACCAAACTGAAATCAGCCTTATGGGCTGATAGGATAACTCCCAAAAGATCCACAGGTAACTCTCCATTCAAACTTGTCTATGGAAGAGAGGCAATCTTGCCCATGTCACTTGAGTTGCCAACATTGGAACTCATGAAGCAGCTGGAGTTGCTAGAGTTTGAGCCCATGGAGGTGAGGTATGCAGAGTTGATGGAGCTGCAAGAGATCAGAAATCAGGCATCCCAAGCAATGGAAAAGGATCAAGCTTTGATCAAAAGACCTTTGATAGGAAGGCCAAGGATAGATCTTTTCAAGTTGGAGATCTAGTGTTGAAATGGGATGTGGATAGAGCAAAACCGGAAGGCATTCAAAATTTGATGCCATTTGGAGTGGCCCATACATGGTCACGAAGTGCAAGAACAACAATGCTTTCCAATTGGCCTCATTGGATGGTGAAGAACTACTGATTCCAGTCAAATGGAATCTATCTCAAGCGTTGCTTCTAGAGGAAATTCACTACCTTGTAAATATTAGATTAGATTTTCATTCCTCCAGTGCTTGTGCACATTGTTTTCTTGTAGGTTAGTTTTGTTTTCCCTAAGTGCTTTGGCACAGACTTGCTTTCCCATGGAGATGTTTTGCGATCCTTGCTTCCATCAGGTGATATTCCATCTTCCTCCTTACACATTCTAAGTCAGTTGGGGTTCTAAACAGAATATTTGATGACTCCATGCCCAATGGACTACTTGAGCAAGCTGGTATCTTCTACTAGCGGGAGTGACCCCATTGAGTCACCAAATTGTTATCCAAAATTCACCCCCCAGGGTAAATTTGATAACATGCATCAAAATACTCAAGTCCCAGGCAAATAGATTGATTCAAGGCAAAAATCATGTTTCTAGGGTCCCCTCGGATTTTTTCTAACTCTCTTGTCCAAGAAGAAAGGAGCAAGTTCTAAAAAAGGGTGAAAAAGTTGCAAAAAACAAGCTTGGGCCAGAAAAAATCATGAAAATCGGCTAAGTCCTAGTCCAGGCGGTCCTTGGGACAGTTGGGACGTCGGGGCGCGAATCGGCCGAAAAGCCTCCAGGCGGTCTGCGCAGCATTTGGGACATCGGGACATCGGGGCGCGGGGGACGCGAAAGGGCGAACCGGCCGAAGGTAAAAGAAAAATTGACTAAGCTGTTATGTGCGAAACAAGTTTGGGACATCGGGCCGTGAGGACGCGTGAAGGACGCGAAACACCACCGGATCGGCCAAAAGCAGAGAACTTTCGCCTTTGGGGCGGTTGGGACATAGGGACGCGTGGGACAAAGTGGGGAAAGCGAGAAGGAAGGAAGCCAATCAAATCACGCCACGTGTCTTCACCTCAAAGAGGGATAGGGAAGCCCGAATCGGGTGGATCGGAGGAATTTGTCCCAGACAGTTTGGGACAACCGGGCCAAAGGGACGCGAGGGCGAAAAGCCGGCAGGCCCGCGGATGAATCAGGAAATGCCACGTGTCACAAGGGAAAACGTCCAAAATTTCAAAGGGCAAGGTTTGAAGCGTTGGCTGAGCCAATAAAAAAGAGGACACGTGTCCAAGGAGAAGGGGAGTGTGGAGCTCGGGGAGGAATTAGAGAAATTTGGCAAAAGTTTTGGCCAAAAACTAAAAGGTAAAGGATGACCCCACGCCCCTGTCCTCTAACCAGATCATGCCACGTGTCCCAAGTGGCGGGGACGGGGAAAAAATGGGAAATTTTCCAAAATTACAAAAAGTCAAAACTTTCAAGGAAAACCCATGGGTAAGGGAAGGAGAGAGAATTTCTCATCAATCAGCGCCCGACACGTGTCGTCCAGTGGGGAGCGCGGGAAAAAATTTCAAAACCCATTTTTGCCTGTTTTGTGCCCTAAATCTTCAGATCGCCATATCTTTCGATCCAGAGCTCAGATTTGCACGTTCTTTATATCATTGGAAAGCTTATAAAATTCTCTACATGATTCTAGGGTCAATCTTGAATTTTGGTTTAGTCTGGAGAGAGAAAGTTAAGAAACAGCTCTGACGCGTGTTCATGGCCAGAAGTGACATTTCAGCGACCAAATTTAATACAGAATGGGTCGCATTCTCCTCCAATTTGGTCAAAAATGGTAGGGTATGGGTTTGTAAGGTCCTCCATGCTGATTTAATGCATTTGCAGTCAATGAGGAATGGGCTCCCACGTTTTGTATATTTTCTCTCTCCTGGGCTCGACCCATGCAATGTAAAAGCTAGATTTGGCTCATTTCTAAAGGGAACACTTTTTGGCATAGAAAACTTCTTCTTTCACCTCCAGTAAGTGATTGTTGCAAGAATCAGACCTCTTCAAAGATTGTAACAGTTTTTCTACCTCTAAGGTTGTAATGCAGTGGTTTTGACATTGGAAATGATAATGCAAGCTTTGTGAATGGGTTTCAATCCTTTGTTTGTATTATTTGCTTCATTTCAGATCCTAAATTATATCTTATCAGCCTGTGTATGTTTTATGTTGCAATCTTTGGTTTGTGTCTATTTGCATGACAAAAATATTCACCACTCCTTTTGGTGCATCACCATCTTTAGTTAGTTTCATTTTTGCATTTCTATCCTGTCTCCTTGCATTTAGAGTAGGATTAGGATCGAACCTCTATAGTTGTGCAAATATAGATCTGTATTAAGGCTAATAACATTCATACGGGACTTTGGGATCAAGAGAATGAAAACTAGGCCCACAAGAAAGTGGATACCCAAGTAGCTCTCGGATGAACTATGCAACAAAATCAACAAAGTCTTCATTGAGATTAAGGCTAGACTCTTCAAGCGGAATGATAGGGTCAGAGATCTGGAAGGGGATCTAAAGAAGAAACAGGAAGAGCTAGCTACTATGACAAAGGATTTAAGCTAGAGAAGTTGATCAGTGCCCAGTGGCAACGTGAATTGAAGGATGAAAAGGCTAAGGTATGTGTTGTGTACAAGAAGGTGGAATCCATCAATGAGGCTATAGTATTGAAGCATCCAAACCTAGCATCACCCGCATAGAAGTATGGATCATCCTTGGGATGCCTGGAGGATTTAACAAGGATCCTCACCATGGAAAGATAGTCACTAGCCTTGGAGTCTACAAAAGAAGTTATCGTGTGCCTAGAGAAAGAGGATAAGTTGAATATCATAAAGCTTTCGTCCCACGAGAATACAAGGTTCTTACTGATGTAAGGGTTGCTTCCCGGACTACTGAGGCCATGTATGAAAATTGTGCAAACAGAGACAAAGTGGCAGGCGCCTTGGTCACCACTCATGAAGTAGAACTCAAGGAGTTCCAAGAGAAGAATAAGGGAAATAGTGTGAAAAAGGATAAAATCCTTACCGAGGTCGACAGGAAATCTGAATCCATTGAAACCTTAAGGGGTTCAATCAAAAACTAGTTGAAGGAACTATATCTATGTATTACACGAAGAATGGACGTGCTGGAGGATATAGGTAAGGAGTTGGAGAAAATCATTGATACCATGAGCATGTAAGGAGATGGACTAAATTTTGGGGAGGTGAGCACCCTGGTTGGTGACCTCTGTTAGAGAGCATAGGAAGAAGTCAATGCCTGGAACAAGTTGGAGGCTGACTTGCAAAAGGATTTTCCTAGCTTGTTGCAGTGATTCCTTCACTCTCCCATTCTTTCTTCTTCCCCCATTCTTTCATCCCCTTATTCTTGTTCCAAGGCGTAAGCCTGTTGTATTCTTTCTTTCACTAGAGAAGTGTTCCCACGGATGGAGAATAGGCATAGTGTGGGGTGATGTTGGGCCCCTAGAATGTTGGCTAAGTACAAAGGCACGTATGTGCGTAGGTCCTAGTTGAAGAGAGGCACACAAGGACAAAGCACATAGGGAAGGGTTTAAGAAAAGGGTTTAAGGAAGCTTGTGGCACATGTGACACACGTGGACAGAACCAAGGGTTAAGACTTAGCCAAATTGGGCATTCGGGATAGAACACGTGAAAAGCATGACCTGATTGTGCATGTTATGTGGATAAGGTGCCACTGGTGACAGTTGGCCTAGGAAGGAGCATGCCTGCGGTAGAAGCTTCTAGAAGCACATCATGGTGAAAAGTGGAAAGCTCAGGCCTGGGAGAGCATGCTCACATGGAGGACCACATTCAGACACTTGGCATCATATTTGAGGGCACTTTGGAGGATGAGTTGGTAGCCCAGAGAGGCTATAAATACTAGCACCTACAGAGTAAACAAGGGGAGAACAAAAAGAGGGTGGAGCTCTATAGAAATACTGCAAGAACTCTGTTAGTGGGTAATGGTATTTGGGAGAGAATGTATAATGGGTATGGGGATTGCAAGTTTTTCTTTGATAGCCTAGCTACATTAGTCCAATTGAAAAGCATGACTGTGGTTTGTTTCTCTGTGACATTTTGTAATGGATCCATGGATGTAATGAGGTTACCAGTTATATGAATATGAATATCAATGATTCTAATGCATACGTCTTTCTCATAGGTTCTCTTTCATTTATGTTTATGCTAAGTATGGATGCTTGTATACTTATTTCTGTTATGGTGCAAGTTATATAATTTGTTAAGTGCTTTCTGTCTGTAATGACTGCAAGGATCTAGAGGCCATTCTGAGCTCTATGGTTCTTGAATGTCTTAACTCCATTTAAATATCTTAAGCACAAATCATAGATGATGATATTTCCCACTAAACTCACATAAAAGAGAGACTTGGCACCCATACGTGCCTCGGGTGAGTGCCCAACATCCACTGGGTGATAGGCCGGCATGCATGGGGTACCTTTCTTAATGTTTGGCATTGCTCATAGCAGCCGATTTGGCTAAGTTGGCTCCCCTTTCTTTATATTGTCAATCATCCCTTATGTACCACACCCTTACTCCAACTTAGAAAAATTATTTTCCTTGGGTTGAATTTCCTTTGCACTACGAGCTCACCTTATAGCTCCCATCTCGGTCTGTATGCTATCTTTGGCACCAACTCCCCTTTATCTACCCTTGTCATTGTGCCCGCCGACTTTTTTTGGTTTCCTCTATTTCCAAATTGGTTTGTTTCATGTTGTAGGCCCCTTTCTTTATATTTTAAATTTTCTATCTTTAATGGCAATTTAATTACATCGGTCTTTGTAATACATGGCCCATCGATCCCTTCCAACCTAACACTACATGGAGCTCCCCTTCAACACATTGAGTCACCTCCTTCAACTCGAATGTCGACTATCTTTATGTCACCTTTCCTTGGATGTCGAGCCCTTATTCCATGTGGAGTCCCCATGCAACTTTTGGGTCTCCACCTTACTTTGAATCTTTGATGATGCACTGAGGGGCCAAGTGGTGCCCTCGCATGACTATTCCTTTCAACAACTCATCAAGCCCAAAACAAACTCCCTGACATTCTACCTCGACCGATGGTGATTTCATTTCAACACTGAATGACTTGGCCTCATTTTTGGGAGCTTGGAATTTTTTAAAACAATTTTGTTCAAAAATATTTGCACTCCCTGAAGGTCAACTCATTCCACTTTGTTTAAGTCATGGTGACCTCCATATTTGAGCTCATTTTCCGAAAGCACGAGCCAATCCTATGTAGAGTTTACTTTCAGCCTTACCTATTATTCATGCCCCTTTATTTCCTAACACAACTTCCATCCCATAGGTGAGATTGAATTAGATGTAACCCCAAGCATGATCTCCTTTCATTTCCCGAGTCAAGCTCAAGCCCTTTTATGAGCTCAATGAACTTGTTACAATTGACATGAGCTCGGTGGTAATAACCTTTACAAGACCGATCCCTTAGGGAACTAGTTTGATGGATTCCCATATATGCCTTGATTTGGAAATGCATATCTCATCCTATAAGGAGGGTATCTTGGTCTTTCAGTAGCCAATGCATAGCTTGATTCACTGGTGGGAGTTCCTCCTTCAACATTGACTCGGTTAGGCTTGGTTGTGCACTAATTCCTTCCCGAATGATATGCATTATATCTACTCTGTAACAAGGTCATGGTTTGACGTTTCTCCTAAAAATAAATGCATGGTTCAGCTCTTCATAAGGAATACTCATTAGTGTTTGTGTGTGGCTGAATTATCATCGTTGAGCTCATCTTCAAGAAACAACTCATCAATGGAACTAGATAGATTTTTTTGCCAAACAATTAGCTCGATGTACATTTTGTATCTTAGGCTGACTTTAAGAAGGTTCGGTGAATTCCATATTTCCACACAACTATGGAAATCAGGCCCTGGTTTAGTGTACCTAGAAATGGACTTGGTCTTCACCTTAGAGATTGAATTATTGATGTAACTCGCCCATATTGTAAGAAAACTTGGTGAGTAGTGCAAAGAGCTTGACTACGAGCTCTATTGGCTCCAAAAGGATTAAAGATGCAACCTCATTAATAATTTTAAAAATTTAGGTCTAATTAATTTTTGGATATTTTAGGAATATCATGGGCATATGAAAGTGTTAAGGAGGGCTATGTTTCCCAATTTCACCCAAAGGTGAAATTTGGTAACAATTTGGTGACTCACGGGGCCATTTACCTACTAAATGCTCTTGACCAATTACCTATAGTGATCCATTGGGCATGGAGTCTATATGGTCATCATGGACTAGTCCAAATTTTAAAAATATCAACCTCGAAATGCTTTGAACACTCATGTTTAGGCTTGGAACTACCCGCATCTAAAAATTATTTCAGCTGCTCTCATTTTCCAACTCTTGTAAAAGAATCGTGGAATTTGTTTTGTGAGAGTAGAAAATAATTTTAAAACTTGAATTCCACTTTTCCCTGCAACTGCAATCTTCGAGGCTAAATGATGGAGCTGATTATAAATTGGGTTGTCATCTAATCTTTGATTACTTGCAAGGGCGTTGAAATGTTTATGTAGTTTTCCTTGGAGAGAATCATTAAAATATCCTCCTTAATGGATTTTATTTTCTCTGCATTTTTTTATTTTAAGTTTGTAACCACTATATACAACTATGAATTTCTTACTAAAACAACCGAGGGGGTGGTGCATTTTACTACCCGGAGAAATAATGAAACAAAGCTATATGCAAAAGAAACAAATCATACATGCCTCAAGTAATACATGCAAAGTGTGCACAAGCATTTTTCTACTGAAAAAACCTACTCCTACTCCTACTCTAACCAAAGGAATGGGAAACTAAACAAAACCCGACACCGGTGATGAAAAATGGTTTTCCTTTCTCACAATTGGCAGCCATGTGGATGATTTCCCACTAATACAACTGAGATTAGGAGTGAAAAGTTGGCTACAAATTGGTTTTCCACTCCCTTCATCAAGGTATCAACTAGAAACAAAAAAACCTCTTCCAACTATTGTTCATTTGATTTCGGAGGTATTGTTGTTTATCCTTTGGATATTAAAGTTCTTCCCTATGTTTAGATGCAAACATGATAGATTGTGGCTTCTCCCTTGGCTCCAATGAATCCAAGTACCTTATTGGGCATGGTTTGATTTGATGGATGTGATCATTACTCGAATATATACTCCACGAATGAATTCACCGTGCGAGCCTTCTTGGAAGAAATAGTTATCTCAGTGAGCCAATCTTGGCCTTGTTGCTCATCTATAAACAACTGACATTATGACCTGATGACTTATATGCAATGTGTTTCATCCTTATCTTTTTCTTCCTCTTTATCCATAGCAGGGGTTGGAATATTCAATCCCCCCAATTTTGGTTCCAGAGGACTATGGTAGAATGCATGCCATTGCACTTGAATGTCCCCTTTCGTGGTAGCGGACTCATGTGCTCAAAAGGTGGATGATGGAGGAGAAAATGATGTGATCTCCATGCAATCCTCTTCAACAAAGCAATCCTCCAAGTCAGGTGGATAATTTTTCCCATCGTTATCTGGTTGCAGTGGCTCGACTTCCTCCATGGTGTTCTCTTGATTTGAAACTTTCTCACCATGGTTCACCTTGTCCTTGAAAATGAAGTTTGAAGGCTCAAACTCTTCTTTGACCTTATATTTTGAAGGGGATGAAGTGGGAGGAAGAGCTAAAGGCTATTCTATGGATTTCTTTGTGCTCGTAGTCTCTAGATCCATATGGCTTTCCTCCACAACCGAATGTGCTCTTCTTCTTTTGGATTTGGAGTATTTTTTCTTCCCTTGTTGATTCTGCTTCGACTATAACCTGAGCTTCCATAACCTATGGCTTGACCTCAGCCTCCTCCATAGGATTAACCATCAAGGGGATATTTTATATCTCGAATCTTAGAGCCAAGCTCACCAAGCTTCTCATCATTTCTTCTTTTCTTGGCTCTCTTTCTTGTTGCTTTCCTTGAATGGTTTTTTGAGTCTCTTCCCGACATGGATCCGGGAATGTGGGAGGAGTGGTGGTTGGGGTCTCCATTTATTTTTTCTTCATTGGTTGGTGGTGGGGAATTTATTACTTTTGGCTCTTGTGGAGAGAATTTGGATTGGGAAAGAAAAATGGCAGATCTGCTGAGATAAGATGGAAGACTAGAAGATGGAGAAGGGAATTTGACATTGGAGGAAGCAGGTAAGAAGTTAGGATATTGGGGCTCTAGCTGAGATGATGTTAATTAGGGAGTAGGGAGAGGATTGTAACATGGTAATGATAGGTTTTCCCATTGATAGGATTGACTAACATTGGCTATAAAAGCTACTATCTCTTGGGTCCACTCTGTGAGCCTTGGAAACATCTTAGTTATGAAGTCCAGCTTCTTCTCTAGGCTATAATGTCTTGGAAAAGGGCCCTCTCATGGAAAAGGATTCCTAAATCTATCTTTGAATGCTTGCATTTGAGACATATCCCTTGACTGCACCATTCTAGCCTCCAATCCTTGGATCTTCTCCTACAAATCAACATTTTCCACATAATTGTTGTCATTGTATGCATTTCCTTGCTTTTTGATAAGCTTCATAGCCAAACTAATTTTGGAATTTATCATATGAATAAGCATAGTGATTATGAATATGATCATAATGTTGATCTGAGGATTTTGAATCTCATTGGGGGTAATTGCATTGTTGCGAGTATGAATTCTATTGCAAGAATGAAGCCATGATTACATGACTTCATAGAATGGAAGAAAATGAAAGATGTGGAAAGAAAGATGAATGAGAATGGATGGAAATGGAGAGAAAGAAGGTTTGCAATTTAATATATTGGGTTTTTGGACCAAATGGAATCATCAAGTATGTTTTTGAATGCTTCCAAAAGCTGAAATTTTAACAGGAACACACCCGCTTTGCTAAAATGAAATCTACTAAAAATGATTGATCTGAACACCTACAAATGATCTTAAATTTTAAATCTATAGTAGAAAACATTTAAAATGTGAAACTATAACTTATTTTATTTCCCACCAGGCATGTCAGAATTTTTATCACAAAATTACAACACCCCTAAATGGACCAATTGTGGATGGGGCATTCGATGTAATTTATGTAACATTGGATCATCTCTCAAGTTGGGGGACTTGTGGGCTTAAGATGACCCTCAAGAGGAGGCTGATAACTTCTCCTAAACTACCTTCCATTAACTACCCTAATGTAAGAAAGAAAACTAAACCTAATATAACCTTCCAAGGGACTAGGGAGAGAGAGTGCATGAAAATGAAGCCTACACTAAAAATGGCGATACACTAGAAAAGGAGGTTGTTAGCCAAGGATCCAACTACCTAAAATGGAGAGAGGTGAGTAAAGGAGAGGGTGGAAAAAATGCACCATAGACCAGAGATAGATTCATACAGAACACCAATTCATACCCATTACACAAAGTTCCCACAAACCTAAAAAAGCATCAAAATATGAACATTATACCCTACTGAATGAAGAGAGGCAAGTAGAGACAACAAAATATGTGAAGGATGGACAAAATGCATCATAAAAACATATTTTATTGCTCCATGAGTTTACACATTACATCATCAGTGGGAAAGTTGTAAGAAAATTCCATTACAATTCTTAGGAAGGAAACTTAAGCTCCGCATTAAACCCTAGTAGAGAAGAAAGAGAGGGGGCAGAAAGGAAGAATGAGTAACTCATTTAAAAATGAATCCAAGATTACAATTTAAAGAATTGAGAAGAGAGGGAAAGAACAATCCCAAATTTTCCCTTTCAACCACTTGCAAGATGCAATAAATGAGTGTAATTAATGGTACTTTTCTTGTAAGAGGCTCCCCATTATGTCCCATGACTTGCATAAAGTAGAGAAAGAATGATTAACATGCACATTTAATGCATTCTTAACTACTTCCCAAAACCACATAGAATTGGGCTCATTTACTATGAAATTTTCCATGAAATCTTAATCAATCCTTGGATTTCATGGTTGTTGTGTGGCATGGTTAGAGCCACGATTCCAATGAGTCAAAAATTATGTGATTCCATTAAGGGATGTAACATTTATGACTATTTAAGTGATCGCATCTTCTTTGAGGTTACTGAGCATTTCTTCAACTTCACATGACGTGGATTAAATTCCTTTGTTGGAAAAGCCAATTTAATAATTTTCTTCTCTTTCTCCAATGTTTCCTTGCATGATTTAATTACACCAAAGGCATTCCCCCTATGGTAAAGGACCTCTAATGTTTCTACAAATGATATTAAATTTGACGGCATCTGAGCGTTTTCCCAATGTGATTAATTTTGAAGGCCTCAATGACGGTTTCGACGGCCTTCTTGACGTTTTCGGTATTCATGGCTATTTTGAGGAAGGGGATCCCAAAATTTGTTATGCCTCACAGGGTTTGATCCGACAACGGTTTGATGCATCTGAAGCTCAGCCGCGATAATTTGTGTAGAAAAATTGATTCTTTTCCTCCTTCGACTGGTCTGCACAGATCGTGAACGAATATTAATCCAAGGGAAGTTGAGCGCACAACGGTTGCTTGTCATGTATTTTGCAAGGGCCTTAGAAAATAAAGCCAAGGAATTTTGAGACAATTTCATACAAGCTTAGCAAAGTGTCCAGAATTTTGAGCACTCCCATGCTTCGTTCAAAGCTCCTGTCAACCATGTTTAGTGTTGTGTTTAGATTTACTTTTTCATGTAAATTTTGAATTCAAAATTAGGGCTTTTACTTTTTCATCCGTTGATACTACAATTCACTCATTTTCTAGTCACCAAATCCACTATTTCTTCCCAATACAAATCTGGTGTGTGCTCGCTCTGCAATGGGCGGGACAGGTGGAGGCAATGCGAGGAAGGAAAGTTGGGGCAGTTCAAATCTCGGAAAGGATCTGCCTACTCCGAGAGAAATTTGCGAGGCCCTTGACAAATTTGTGGTTGGTCAAGAGTGTGCTAAAAAGATTGTAAAAAAAAACTCCCCTCCCCCTTTTACTTTAGTTTTGCTAAGTTTTCATAATTATCTATTATTTTGTGAAATTGAAGGCTTCTAGAAGTTTTTATGTATATATGTTCTTTACCATTCCTGAAATTTAATAATAATTGGCAATTTTGTTAAATTGAAGGTCTTCAGTGCAATTAAAATATGTACATTTGTTTTACAGATTTCTCTGTGTTTCCTAAATATTAATTATACATTGCAATTTTGAAGAATTGAACTTTGTAACATATCTGTTTTTCTAACCTTTTATTTTCTTTCTAGAGTTTAAGAATAATTTGCAATGTTGTTAAATTGAAGGTCTCCGTAGACTATGAACATTTCTTGTAATTCAGTGTAAAATACGAACACATTTTCCACCTTTTTGTCTTTAGTTTTCCCAAATTCAATAATATTTTGTAATTTTGTAAAATTGAAGGTCTTGACACCAAAATCTGAAGTTTTTTTGCTATTAATTTTCTTTAGCTTTCCTAAATTTTAATAATAATATGTAATTTTGTTAAATAGAAAGACTCCAGTGTCAATTATGAACATTTTTGCACTTTTTTATTGATAAACAAAGGTTGGTGGGTGCCTTCCCCTAATATATTAACCTAAAAAAGATTTTACATTTGCATATAGAACTTCACGATCAGAAGGAGTGGACTCCCAATACCCGACCATACCAACGATACTTGATATAATCTAATCAGGTGGAAACATTGTTTGCACGTTATTTGCTTTAGCTTCCTAAATATTAATAATAATTTGTGAGCCTCCATGAGTTAATTAACTAGATGTGCAATGCTAGAGAGTTGGACCGAGCATTCTTAAACATTTTTTTTGTTTGGAATTGAAAATAGTTACAAGTTAGATGTGGCAGAGTAGTTTCTTGCATAATTTCTAGAGGATGGAGACTGATGTGTTTTCCTTTGTTGAATAGATATCTGCGACAAAATTCTCGAAAATAGCTTGTTATGTGTTAGAATTTCACAATTCTTGGTTGTTCTTACTATACCATCATGTAACCAGTAGCACCAAAATGGGGGCTTTAAAATGGAGGAGGAATAACATTGGCGTATTCATTCAAACTCAACACCAAATCGTCATTTTTGTTGCTATAAGGTTTCGTGGTTTTAATAAGAGATGGTTCATTGCACATCTCGTTATTTCTTGCAATTACTCAAAGCTTAAAATTGAAAAGGGTGCCTACAAAATGCAACAAGAAAAAAACATTGCACTTGGGTTCAAACTTGGTACCTATTGGATTTTCCTCATTCGTAATTTTAACCCCTTTAAGCACAAATTGCACTTATATGAATAATACAAGCGAGATGGAGATGAAAACCCCACATGACATCAACGACACTTGGGACCTATACAAGCACAACTACAAACCGTGGCATGTTTTACGCACTACCGCAGACACATGACATGTTACAGATGTTAGTTCTGACTCTAAGGTTGAATGCAGTATTCAACACGAACCATTGCAAGAATGACAAGTTTTCACACAAATTCATCCGGGAAACAACACGGGACTTGACAGATCTTGAAATGTTGGGGAAATGAGATTTTGACATACACAATAATTAGAACATACATGACATTCCACATGATTTACAGATAATTGGTTCATCATTCATTGAGAGAGAAAAGGAAGACACAATTAACACCAACATATAGGCCACACCACCATCCTCCACACTTCCTTTGTCTTCATAACAACAACTAGCTCTTAATACCATACTACACCATTCAAGCAAACAAAACCCTTCTACCTCCACTAAGATTGATAATTCAAGAAACGACTGGCACAGGAAAATCATTTCTGATAAATAAAATCCGTAATTCATTCACAACAGCATCAACCACATCTCCCTCACCACTACTTGTGCTTGCCGCTACTGGTGTTTGAGCATTCAACATCTCAACATCCACAATCCACGCAACGCTCTATATTCCAATCAAAGAACTGAAACCCCTCGAAGGCAGTGCATTATCATCTTTTCAAGAGTCGCTGAAACATATAGAATATGTTCTTATTGATGAAATGAGTTTCATCAGCCCAAAGTTGCTAAGAAAAATTGACAGTAGGCTATGCAAAGCTTTCCCACACTCAAAAACATCTGAATTTGGGAACAGATCAATCATCCTCTTTGGTGACCTTGACAGATTACCACCGGTTTTGGACATTCCTCTTTATGCAAGTAATTCCTATGGAGCCATTCATAACTTTCTCCAGAGTTCCCTTGCTTGCCAATTTGTGCATTTCCCCTCATTTTTCATTCAAAAGATACTCAAAATGACACACATACCAACACTTGGAGCAAGAAGAAAGGAGGATTCAAGACTACTATCACTCAACCAAAACAACCCATTGTAAATAATGCCCTCTACTTTGATAGCACCTCCATTACTACTTTACTCAACACTTCTTATATCCAAAGTTGCAGTGCCGTTCACGGAGTATCAAATGTATTCATGTTTAGATCAAATAAAATTCACCACAACAGACTACCACTCATTATATAAAATTTTCAAATGTACGGAGGCCTACATGTATTCATGTTTAGTTCACATCTCATGATATAAGATTTGCAAATGTATATGTACAAATTTGTAACAAATTTGAAATGTGCACATAGATACTTTCAATGTAATGTTTCATCTATATTCCTACACTACAACTATCAATCAAACCCCTTATCAACATGTTATCGACAACAAAAAATAATTTTTCAACAAAGAACCAACCAAACAATTGATGCAACCACCATCTCAAACACGCTGCAACACTAACACAATTTCCCCCAAATAATTACAACGTCAACTACAAAAGTAAACTATCCAAAGCACTATCAATTGTATTCATGTTTAGTGCCAAAACAATTGCCCACAAAAGGCTACCACTATAGAAACTTTAAATGTAATGCTTCATCTATATTCCTACACTTACAAAATCAATTACGCCTCTTATCAACATCAACTACAAAAGTAATAACTATCCCTCTAAATCAAAAACATATACATTTCGTCATTCACATTGCATTGTACATATACGATTGCTAATTTTATATCTTTAAAATTATCCTCATTTAAAATGGTGGGCCCATCTTACATTATCATGCTTCATATAAAGAGGGGTTTTAATGTTTGGCATTGTTTATAGCCAACTTAGTCGAGTTGGCTCCCTTTCTTTATATTGTCACCATCCCTTATGTTGACCCCACCTTTATTACTTTAACTTAGCAAAATTGTGTGTATTAGGTCGAGTTCCCTTTGCACTACGGCCTCACCTTATAACTCTTGACTCGGTCTATATGCTTTGGCACCAACTCCCATGTATCTTCCTTGGCCATCATGCCTACTAACTCATTTTCTATTTCCTCTAGTGCCAACTTGGTTTGTTTCATGACCCTAGCCCCTTTCTTTATATTATCAAGTTGTTATCTTGAATGACGAGTCAATTACATTGGTCTTCGTAAGACATGGCTTATCGATCCCTTCCAACTTGACACTACTTGGAAATTCCCTTCAATAGATTAAGTCACCTCCTTCAACTCCATCTTCCAACTACCTTTATGTCACCTTACCTTGGATGTCGAGCCCTTGTTTGACAATGGAAATTTGGGGTCTCCACCTTTTTTGACTTGATGATGCATCAAGGGGCCATGTTGCACCCTCGCATGACTATTCCTTCCAACAAATCACCCACCAAAAAAAAACTCCCCAATATTTTGCCTCATTAGCAACGACAATCTCGTTTCAACATTGAATGACTCAACTTCATTCTTAGGAGCTCGGCATTTTTAAAAAAATCAGTTCAACGAGCTCTACAATACCTAAAGGTCAACTCATTCCACTTTGTTTAAGTCCCGATGACCTCCATGTTTGAACTCGTTGTTATTCTGAAATCCCGAGTCAATCCTATGCAAAGTTTACTTTCACTTTCCTTGTATTCATGCCTCTTTCACCCGATGTGACCTCCACCCCACAGTGAGCTTGAATTATATGCAACCCCAAGCCTACTCTCCTTTCATTTCCTTATGCAATCTTGAGCCCTTTCGTGAGCTTGATGAACTTGTTGTAATCAACACGATCTCGGTGTACCTATCCTGCAAGACCGATCCTTTGGGGAATTAGTTTAATGGGTTCTGTATATTCCTTGGTTTTGAAATACATAGGTCATCCTTCAAGGAGGGTAACTCGGTATTTTGATAGCTAATGCATAGCTTGATTCACTAGTGGGAGATCCTCTTTCAACATTGACTCGGCTATGCATAGTGTAATAATTCCTTCCCCGAATTATATGCATTATATTTTCTCGATAACAAGTTCATAGCTTTATTTTTCTCCTAAAAACCAATGCATGGTTAAAATATTCACAAGGGATAGTCAAGCATTTTGGTGCATCATTAAGCTCATCTTTGAAGAAACAACTCACCAAGAGAACTAGACAAATGCTCTTCCTGCCAAACGAATAGCTTGATGCATATCATATAGCTTTGATGGGTTTAAGACAAATGAGTGAAATACATATTGCAACACAACTATGGCTATCCTACCCTAGCTCGGTGTACTGTAAATGGACTCAATCCTCACCTTAGAGCTTGAATTATCCATGCAACTCTCCCATATTGTAAGAAAACTTGGTGAATAGTGCAAAGATATCGACTATGAGCTCTATTGGCTCCACAAGGATCAAAGATGTAGCCTCATTAATTATTTTAACCTTGTCGTCTAGTTAATTCTTGGATCTTTAAGGAGGATCAAAGGCGAGATGAAGGTGTTAGAGAGGGATTTTTTTTCCAAATTTCACCCGGGGCTGAAATTAGATAACACTACTCTAATTGGTTGCGTGCGCACATGGTATGTCCATGCATAGTTAACAAGAGTAGCAGTTAATTGTAATAGATTTCTTCGGTATGATTCAAACCTTTGAATATTTTTTTATTAAACCACTAGTGAATGAAGCATTACATATTATGAAGTACCTTATGATGGGGAATAGTGTTAAATTTGAGGAACTCATGTTAGATATGTTTGGAGAATTAGATTTGGAGGCTCTCTTTAAATAAGAATAGACAGTGAGGAGAACCTTGGGCACGTCTGCCTAGAAAAATAAAATGGTAAGCTAGTTTACATGATTGATGATAAAGAAGTATAGAATTTGGAAGCTAACCACACACAGTAGGTATGCATGAGGTCTTGGATAGTGTTGATGAGAAGGCACACACATATCATGAGCCTATGAAAATGAAGAGGTTCAATATTGGGACAAATGTAGAATCTAAAGGCAAATATCGGTGCCTATTAGTTTGAATAAAAGGTGGCTAAGATTATTGAGTTGTTGGGTAACTTCCAAGACTTATTTCCATGAGATTATCATGAATTTAAGGGAGTGCATCTCTGTTTGTTAAATATGAGGATCACATTAAAGGGAGGTGTGCACCGAGTTAGGAAGATGCCTTACAGGGATGAATCCTAATCGAGCATCAAATTTAAGAAAGAGATTGATAAGATGTTGAAATCTAGAATTATTGAGATCATTGAGGAGTTATAGTGGGTTAGCCCCATGATGATAATCATAAAGATAGATGGTAGAATAAGGATATCCATGGAATATATATATTTGAATGTTATTTGTGTCATAGACCATTTCCCACACATTTTATGAAGGAAATATTGGAGGGCATTCAGGGCACGAGATTTACTCTTTCACTGATGGATTTTCTTTTTATCATCAGGTGTGGATTGCTAAAGAAGACCAAGAAAAGACAACTTTCACCACTGGTTTGGAATTTTTTCATACATAGTAATTCCCTTTGGGTTGAAGAATGCACCTGCAATCTTTTCATGTATTATTGTGCAAGCATTTGAGGACTTTATACACAAGTTTTTACAAGTTTACTTGGATGATTGGACTGTATATGGGCTGGTAAAAGATCACTTTGTGACAACTTGAGACTCATGTTTGAGAGATGTAGAAATTTAAGCATCTCCTTAAATATTAAGAAGTGTATCTTTGCAACACCCTTTGGAACTTTTTTGGAACATATTATATGCAAAGAAATTTTTTTGGTAGATCCTACTAAGGTTATAGCTATCTTGGGTTATGAGGAGCTTACCAATCGGAGAAAGGTGCACGAGTTCTTAGGACATACATGTTATTAGCATAATTTCATTTAAGGGTCTGCTAAGATTGTCACTCTCTTGGAAGAATTGTTGAAGAGTAAACGAAATTTTCATTTTAATGAGGAATAATAGATAGCATTTGATACACTGAAGGAAAGACTCACTTCTACACCCATTTTGTAATTTCCTTCTTGGGATAAACTATTTCATGTACATGTTGATGCCTATAGCATGACCATTGGCACACTGTTAGCACAACTTGGTGATGGGATTGTTGATCATCTTATCTATTTAACGAGAAGGAAGTTAACGAATAGATGATCGAATTTATACGACTACAAAGCATGAAGCTTTGTCCATGATTTACATGCTACAAAAGTTTTGATAATATTTGATGGCAAATCCCTTTATATTTTTTTCAAATCACATGACACTCAAGTACTTGGTTAATAAGCTTGTTTTGTAGGGTCTCATATGCTATCATTTTGCTGAAATTTATATTAGTTGTCATGATGATTGTAAAATCTTTGAATCCATTTTCCTCTTTGCATTGAGATAGGTAAGGTGTATTATTTCGATTTGTAAATCATGCTTGCAGGGTAATGTTGTTTTGGATTCAATTTATCTCTCTATAATAGAAAATGTTGTTTACAAATTTATATCTCTATATCAATTCCATTGATCCAAGGTATGCTTTAATTCTTCTTATTTGATCTATATGACAAACCGACATTCAAAAATTAAAGGAAGTAAGGGACTGAGTCCTTAAATGTACACAATTTTATTGATCTTTCTTGGAGGTCCTTGCTCTACATTCTATTGTAAAAATAGTGTGCTCGGATCTTCTTGTTAATCTCTTAGGATGCTTAATGGTGTAAGAAGGATAGAGGTCTACTTCAGACTATAAAAGGTAAAACCTAAGTCCTAGATCTTTAAGATCTACCTTAACTGAAATTCTAATCTAAGTTAAGCTAGACCTACCTTAGATCTATTCCTAACTATGCATGTTGCACCCTAATCTAAGTTGTATACTCTACGGTGTGGGGTGTGAAGATCATCTAAGGTAAAGAGAGGTCTATCTCTAACCTATTACCTAATATTGAACTATTATGGGATATGGCTTAATCTATGATGGCTTGTTACCTATGGCAATATTAAAATGACCTAAGGTGAATACTTTCTATCTAACCTAAGGTCGGATCCTAAACTAATGTTTATTTAACCTAAACTAATATAAGGATGGAAGGGGACCTAAGGGGTTACATGGCAAAGTGTAAGGTGGTGGCGATGGTTTCTAAGTCATTTATGTGATTTGATTTTGAATTTAAAAATTGTGGTACTGTAGTTTTGGCAGAGGCATGGAAACTAGAGGGAATCCTAGTTGGCATCATCACTAGAGTTAAGTGATGCATGTTATCTTTGAAATTGGACTCACCAACTTTAGATGGCGGTGGCATGGAGATATAGGTGGAAAGTGGAGTTTAATGGCATTAATGGTCATCAGTTTTGGTGAGAAAACCACCTTGGAAACCATGCGAGTGGATTTCTTGGGGTTGTTTGGTTTTCATGCATTTCAATTTTTTCTCTGCATGGAGATATCTGGTTCTTCAAACCAACAGTTTTGTTTTCAATTTGTTTCTATTTTTAGCTCCTTTGGACTATTTTCATCCAATGGAGGTATAAGAGGCATATGAGAAAGAAGTTTTTGGTTGTTGACTTTGTTTGGAGAAGAAGGAATTGTGGAGGCTCGGCTTAGAAATCTTCTTCAATCGACATAAGCACTATCAGGCATGATAGGCTCTATCCATTAAGTTGTTCTACTTTTCTCTAAATGTCTTCATTAAAACAACTCTGCTCTCATGAAATAAATGGGTTTTTATTTTTGTTATGGTTACCATGCAATCTTGCTTGAAAATCTCTGTATTTCTTTTGAAGAATCTCTGCTTGATAAAGTAGGAAATGGGTTGTTTTCCTGTTTCATTTAATGTTGAATCACACCTTAAATCTAGTTGTGATTTGAGTAATGTTGAACATGTGTGAACCCTTCTTGTCTATTTGAAAGGGGTTTATGGAAATGTAATGTTGCTTCAAGTTTCGAACTGGGTTTGTTGTTTTGGTTGTTAGAAGGTAAAAGAATATCCTTCTCTATCGCATCTTTGTTTTGTTGAAGTTTTGTTACTCATGTTGGAACTATATTAATATGGATACTTTGATTCAGAGTTGTGTGAACTCGAATTTGTATAGAAAATAGTAAATGAGTGACTTCTTCTTGAACTTACTATATAAACTCTCATTTCTTCAATCCGGTATTCGATGGAAGCTGGGTTGATAATGGGTGTTTGGAATTTTCTATTTTTGTGGATTCAACTTGTATGGAAACAAGAATGAATGTTTTATTAATCCTCTTATCTTTTCAGTTAAAAATTGAGTTTCTCGAATTAAGTTCTTTTATGGAAACTATGTGATAATTGTTTCTTGGACACTTAGATTTTGAAGTTATCTTGTTGAGAATATCTGTGTGTGAAGTCTTCTCTTTAATTTTATCTTTATATATGTGTTGTGTTTTTTCTTTAAGTTTTTGAAGGACTGAACTAAAGGTTAAATAGATGAAGTCTTGTTTGGTTGAGGACATTTTGAGAGTTGGCTTTGTCTGAGTTGATATTTGGGTTATTCACGTAGCTCTGATTGAACTTGCTTGAGATGTCGATCTTTGTTGTCTACTCCACTTTTGAGTTAGATGTTGTTGATTAAGCATACCCATTTTCTTATCTAGGTTAACCTCTTAAGTAACTTGCTAGAGTAAACTTGTTAAATCCTTCCTGTTGTGGTATCGTGAAGCTTTAAGGAATGTTTATTTGGACTTTTGGTTGACGTTTCGTGATCTGGAACTAACCAAATTGGTTCTGAATAAGGGGTTTTCTAGACTCTTCAATTTCTTTGATCTCTGAGTAAGATTGGAAGGAATAATATACCTTGTCAATTTAGTAGAGGTGTGCAGTTGAACCTATCCATAGAAATGTAATGAAAATATTTTTATCATCTCTGTTGATAGCTTGTGCACATATAGCTAAGCCATGTCGATCTTGTGTTGCACCTTCTTTGAAATCAAATCATGATGGATCTTTCTTTGTCCATTCATAAGATGTATTTCCTCACCTCTGTGAGGATTCGAATGTGAGTCTTTCTCACCGATTGTTGCACTATCATCTTGAAGGAATGGAAAGACTATGGTTCCTTTGATAATGATTTTGAATGACTGTTGAAGGTTGTTAATTCCTTGTAAGTTGTTTAGCAATTCTTGTTATTACATCTCTTTCTTGATGAGGATAGTAATATTGTTACTACTTTTTGCTTCTTTTTTGGGTGAACCTTATTTTGAAACTCCGACTTGCATTTTGTGGTCACATGATTCAATCTAATAGTTTTTGGTGCATGATTTCTATGTTTAAAAGAGTTTAAGGATGTTATGATTGGGTTTGTACCAATCCTTTTACGACCATATTTTCTTGTGAAGGAATGTTGGAATCCTCCTCTAACCATGTCGATTGACTCCTTTCTCTTTTATTCTCTAAGGTAAAGAGTCATCGCTTGCCTCCTTTGGAAACTGTAAGAGATTTGTGTTGTATTCTCTTTTCTTAGTTGTGAAATGATATTCGGATTAACCAATTAGAAGGGAAGTTCTTATTTGTTATCTCAGTTCATCCTTTCCTCTTTTGTGTAATCTAGTATATATAATTGGATCGGTCTATTGCATTACTCTTTAGAATGCATCAGTAGTTGTTGATACTTCTCTCTTATTCACTTGATTTGTATTGAAGGGATTAACGTTGTTTTGGATCATTAATGTTATATGCCTTTTATTGAGTGAATATTTTCCTAATTCTAAGGTATGACCTAACTTGAGAGCTTAGGTTATATCATGGACTATGAATTTGGGTATAGCATCTGAAATGAGAATCTCTTATTTTTATGTTGTAGATGATTCATCCTAAAACCTTTCAAGAAGCTGGAATTTGCTTGGCTATAGATGTATTTTTATGGAATTTTGTAATGTTGAGTTTGTTGTTCTACTTCTAAAGTAACTCTATGTTTGGAAAATAGTGGAGTTAGTTTTGTATTACTAATTCAGATTGAATTATGTAAGAAATAAGTAGTAAGTACTTTTATTTGATGTAGATAAGTAAATTGGTTGAAATATTACTTATCTAATATAATGTTGTAAAGTGTTGATTATATCATGATCTTTTCTTAATGTTATTTTAGGCTGATCAATTGTTCTTCTTTTATGGTTGTTATTACTTATGATTTATTTGTTTGCTTGGCTTTACTTGTTTCATAAAAGCAGAGTTGGTTTTATGAAACAGTTAGTTGAAAGCACATCATTTTAATGCTTAGTGCTTATCATGCTCAGTTCAATGAACTGACCCATGCTAGAAATTTTTTTAGAGATGGACTTCATAAGTGATAAAGGAAGGAAATAACTTATATGATGTATTGGTTTCTTAAAGTCTGGATCTTTTATAGAGAAATCTGATTCATTATTGAAATGTATTGAAGGAAGAAAAGTTGTATTCTTTAATGATCTTGATGTTGGTTGACATGAAATATGTCTGAAATTCTCGTCTTGTAAAATATGTATTTTACCATGATGAATTGAAAAATATTTGGAGTTACTTAAACTTATTATGTCATTTTTCTTGTGCATTATATGAAGGAAATTTGTAATCTTATTTTCATGGTTTCCATTCTTACTTGATTGATCCTTATTTCCAGTTGACATTAAATGAGTTGGAGGGATGGGATTTAATTACAATATCCCTTAAATTGAATGCAACTTGTTAAGTTGGCATGCATGGAAGTTCTTTTATCTAATCTGTATGGTTCACTAAATGATGTTAATGAAAGTATAACTTAACTATCATGAAGTGTGAAATGAAAAAGGTATAATAAACCCCAACACTTAAACAAGAAAGAGGAAGGTTCATCACCTCTTGAGAAATACCTCCATAGGTTTTAAAAAAATGTATGGTACATAAGATCATTAATAAATCTGACTTCATCTCTATGAAGTCTACTATAATGGAACCTGTTTTGGATCTTAAACACACCATGAATGGTTGAGTTGTACTAAGTAAATCTTATGATGGATGTTGTTTCTATTTTTGATTAACTAAATGTTAAGAAAAAAGTTAATGAACATAAAAGTAATCCTAAGTTTATGAAGTTACGTATTAACTTAACAACTCAATTAGGGATGAAAAACTTAAGGGTTGTTGGAATTAGGGTTAAGCAGGGTTGTTGTAATTTGAATCTTAATTAAGATATAAATGGGTGAAAATGACCTCTTCTCGAGGTGTGTACATCAAGATGGGTAGTTTATGTCGATGTTGGCACACACCAACTACAGGATTGTACCTTCATGAAGGCTAGGGTCTTCACGAGGATACAATGTTGTAATTGACATGTTGCAACACCCTCAAAGATTGGTTCATCTAGATCTACTCAAACTTGGACTTGATCTTAGTTTCTCTCTAGGTCAGATTAGGAATGTGATTTAGTATAGAAAGTGATTCACGATGACTTAGGATAACTAGACACACCCAATTGACTTAGGTCGATTGAGTATGTCTATATACCCTTAGTCATCACGAATGGTTCCTATACTAAATCATGTTACTAACTAGATCTAGGGTCAAACCTTGAACAAGTGAACTGATAGAAGTCAGTAAAGACCATTCTAGATAACATAGATGAGTGGGGTGAAGGACGTATTCCATTAGATGAGTATGTCATCTAGGAATAGTAACATGAACAATATGTTGGAAATCTTTGGCCAAAGTATCGCAAGTTGTTGGTTGCATTGTCCTATGTCACCTAGTTTAAGAAATGAGATTTCAGATGAATATTGGTAACAAACATTCAGATAGGTTTCTTAAATAAACACTCAATACCCAGAAACAGGGTAAGAGAACCAGTATACTTAGTATACACGTGTAGTATTCAATACTTTAAGTTAACATGAGAGATCGGTTGAAAAACTGAGTCATGAAATGAGAGATCGGTAGTTCACCAGTCATTTACAATTGCATATGGTTATCTATTATGAGATTGATTGGCATGGAATGTGTGTTCTAAATTATGATTATTTAGAACAGAGAACATTATGTATAAAAAAATTTCCCTTGTTTCTAAAGTCTTAAAATGGGAATGTTACATCTTGGTATCAGAGCTGAAGGTTGCAACTCTTGGACCTATTGTGTCCATAATCTGATAAAACTTAAATTTTCTTGTTAACAAAAATGGTTAGAATAAGAGGAAATGTTGCAAACAACCCACCACCTAGTGGAGAAGCAAAGCAACTGCCCAAAAACTCGATGAGATCCTTGCTTTGCCTGTTGGACACAAGAGATCGTTTGGCTACTTGAACAACAAGTAATGGGAAATGAGGAGGAAGAAGATGTTGGTAATAACAATCAGCCACCTCCTGTGGACAATGCCAATTTGGGGAATTTAGGTGTTGATAACAATAATGTAAACATACCTAATCAACTAGAAAATAAAAAGGCAAGGTTGGCAAATTTGAACTCACTAATGATATCAAAAGGATAAGTCCACCTAAGTTTGATGGCACCACATTAGGAGATGGAGCTGAAAATTGGCTCAATGAAATGGAGAAGTACTTTGCAATAAGGAATTTCTCAAAGGAAACAAAGGCAATATGGGGAGCATATCAACTTTCCCATGAAGCATCTTCATGGTGGGATAATTGTAAGGCTGAGTTGAACATTGATGAAACAAATATTACTTGGGATCAATTTAAAAGTTATTTTAGGCAACATTGGCTACCACAACTTTACTATGATCAGAAAATGACTGAATTTCATAACTTAGCCCAAGGAAAATTAACTATAATAAAGTACTGGGAATGGTTTACCAAACTCCTTAAGTATGTACCTCAGTATCAAACTGATGAGAAGTTTAGGATACAAAATTTATCATGGGACTGAATCCCATTATAGGGGAGAGGTGGATGTTCACAACCCAACCACTATGGAAGGGGTTGTTGAAAAATCCATAAGGCAGAACAAAATTAAAGGCAATTTCTACTCATAAGGAGGAATTTAGAAAGAAAGTTCCAAACTCCTCTTCATCATCTCTTGCACCTAAGAAAGGACCATGGAAGAAGTTTGGTATGAAAAATAAGTTTACAATAGATAATAATAAGAAAAAAACAACAAATAAGCTATTGCTAATGTACGAAATAACTTTGCCAAGAACAATAATAATGGACAAAAGTCCTATGGAGGTCAGAATGATAACTTTAAGGCTGGAAATAAATTTGAGCCTAAAAAGGGACCTGTAGGAGGTTATTACAATTGTGGCAAGGATCATTATGCAAATCAATGTCCTTTGAAAAAGGATGACCGTAATCAATAGCACAAGATACACGCTGTAGTGGCTGACAAAACAGGATGAAAAGCAAGTCACACCCATAGAGGTTCCAGTAAGTTATTTGGCATACCTATAACTATTATTTTTTGATACTGGAGCTACTAAATGTTTTATTTCTAGTAAATTAGCATCAAAATTAACAATAAAAGCTAGAAAAATGGATAAAACATGGGTTGTACATTATGGAAATAATGTTGTTCATACAGTTAGTATGTGTCTTTTTGGGGAAGTCCTTGATTTACCTAGTTTTTCCATGGAAGTTGATCTTTATGTTGCTCCTTTGGGGTCTTATGATGTAATCATAGGTGTTAATTGGTTAGCTGAGCATAAAGCAAAAGTTGACTATTTTGAAAAACATATTAGTTGTTTAGATGACTGTAGAAAACAATAGAAATTTAGGGGGTAAAAACGTGAAATTTCTGTTAGGAAGTTGTCAGCTATGCAACTTAAAAAGGCCAAAAATAAGGGTTGTACCTTATATGTAGTAAAAATTTCTAAATCTACTAAGGAAAATAGTGATTTCTTAGAACGTTATCCACTTGTTACGAAACTTCAATGATGTGTTTTCGGAAGAACTACCAGGTCTCCACCCAAATGGGAATTTGACTTCACAATTGAAATCAAACCTAGAACCGAGCCTATTTCTAAGGCACCTTATAGAATGACTACTATTGAATTAGTAGAGCTTAAGGCTCAGTTACATGAACTTTTGTCAAAGGGTTTGATTAGACCGAGTGTCTCACCCTAGGGAGCACTGGTAATTTTTGTGAAAAAGAAAGATGGTACACTTAGATTATGTATTGATTATAGAATGTTAAACAAGGCAACGATTAAGAACAGATATCCACTTCCTAGAATTGATGATCTGTTTGATCAAATGCATGGTGCATCGGTATATTCTAAGATAGATCTTGATCTAGATATCATCAATTACAAATTAAGGATGAGGACATTCATAAAACATCTTTTAGAACGAGGTATGGACATTATGAATTCATAGTTTTACCATTTGGATTAACAAATGCACCTGCAACTTTTATGAATTTAATGAATAATATTTTTCAAGAATACTTGGACAAATTTGTGCTTGTATTCTTGGACGATATTCTCATATACTCTAAAAGTATTGAAGAACATCATGAGAATTTGAAGATAGTCTTGGAAATATTGAGGAAGAGACGATTGTTTGGTAAGTTGTCTAAATGTTCTTTCTATGACATGGAAGTGCACTATTTGGGTCATGTTATAAGAAAAGATGGAATAGTTGTAGATCCCTCTAAAATTGTAGCTATAACTAAGTGGCCTACACCAAAGAATGTACATGAAGTTAGAAGCTTCATGGGTCTTGTTGGTTACTATAGGAAATTTGTTAAAGATTTCTCCAAAGTTGTTGCACCAATAACTTCATTATAGAAAAAGGATAAGAAATTTGTGTGGAATGAGAAATGTGAATCTGCATTTAAAACTTTGAAGGATCAGTTAACATCAGCACCTATTTTGGCTGTACCTGACCCTAATGGAGACTTTACTATTGTAATGGATGCATCTGGGGAAGGTCTTGGAGGTATTTTGTTACAAAATTATCATGTCATAGCTTACAAAAGTAGAGAAACTCAAGTTACATGAGCTGAATTATGCTCCACATGATCTAGAGCTTGTTGTCATTGTTCATGCACTTCAAGTTTGGAGGCATTATCTACTTGGTAAACCTTTTGAACTAAAAACTGATCATCTTGGGCTGAAGTATATTTTTACTCAGCCAAATCTGAATGCAAGACAACGAAGATGGTTAGAGTTTCTATCTCAATATGATTTTGACATAAGTTACATTAAAGGCAAGGAAAATAGGGTAGTTGATGCTCTAAGTCGTAGGAAGCACATTTATGCTCTTATAACATTGAGAACTCAGTTTAAGGATGAAGTAAAAAGTGTTATGGAATCTTATTCTTATTTTCATAAGTAAAAACAACACTTGCTACAAATCCAAATGATGTGAGATATAAGGGTTTTCACTTTGATAATGAAGGAATATTACGATTTGAAAATAGGGTATACATACCTTTGCTAAATGATTTAAGAAAGAAATTATTAGTTGATTTTCACAATTCACTTTTTTCTGACACCCTGGTATTACAAAAATGCTTGCTGATATAAAACAACAATATTTTTGGAAAGGGATGAAAAAGGACGTGATTGAGTTTGTGACACACTGCTTAGAATGTCAACGAGTTAAAGTTGAGCATATGCATCCAACTGGATTATTGTATCCTCACAACATACCATAGTACAAATGGCAAGTGATAAGCATGGATTTTGTACAATGGTTACCTATGTCAAGAAATAAACATAATGTGATTTTAGTTGTTGATAAACTAACAAAGGTAACACATTTTATTGTTCGTAATATTAAGGATGATTCACATGTTTTAGCAAAAAGGTTTGTACATGAAATTTTTAGATTACATGGAGTACCTGAATTAATCATATCTGATAGAGATCCAAGAATGACTTCAAGATTTTGGTAGACACCTAACGCAGCTTTAGGAACTAAGCTGAATTTCTGTTATGTGTATCATCCGAAAACGGATGGATAGATTGAAAGAGTTAACCAAGTTTTAGAGGATATTTTATGAATGTATTACATGGATCAAGTAGTATAAATGGGAATAGTACCTTCCATTAGTTGAGTTTACATATACTAACACATATCATGTCTCTCTGAAGATGCCACCTTTCAAGCAATATACGGAAGGAAGTGTAGAACCCCTGTTAGTTAGGATAGCATTGAAGATATAGAGGTGGTAGGAATTGAAATCCTTACGAAATGGAACAAGTTAAAATGATTTGTGAACATTTGAAAGAAGCGGCGGATAGTCGGAAGAGTTATGCTAACTTGAAGTTGGATGATAAGAAATTTGAACTTGGTGAGAAGGTCTTTCTTCGAGTTAAACCAAAAAAGAGTTCTATAACTTTTGGCAAGGCTACCAAGTTATCACCTCATTATGTGGGACCCTTTGAAATAGCTGAAGTAATCAACCTTGTAGCTTATCATTTAGAATTACCTCCTACTTTTTCACGAATGCATGATGTTTTCCATATTTCTTTTCTTAAGAAATGTGTTTTAGATTTATCACATGTGTTAAATTTGAATTCTAGGTTTGATTTCAATTGTGAAGTCAAATTCCTGTTTGGGTGGGAAACACAGTAGTTCTTAAGGAACACATCACGAAGTTTCATAACAGCGGATAACGTTATAAGAAATCATTGTTTTCCTTAGTAGATTTAGAATTTTTTACTACATACAAGGCACATACCGTTTTCCTTGGTTTGACTTTATTCTCTCCCAGGTGAGTTTTGGTCTCCTTCTTCTCTTTCACAAATTTTTTATGGTGCAGGGAGAGTCATCCGCATCGACCCCATTACCCTTGAAGGCACCCTTTCTTCCTTTGTGAGGGTTTGTATTTATGTAGATTTATCTTAAATACTACGAGATAGAATTGTGATTCTCTCCCCAACGGTAAATGGGTTCGAGAGGGTGGACTATGAGACCATTTCTCAATCAACCAGCTTGCTTCCATTGTAAACTCTCGTGTCACTTCCATAATGCATGTAAAGACCCCCTCTTTGAGGCAAGCCATTTGGAAGAAGAAGCCCTCCCCATCTCAAGCTTCTATACTTGAAAAATCTAACTCCCACTCGGTCTATAGAATGACTACTATTGAATAAGTAGAGCTTAAGGTTTAGTTACATGAAATTTTGTCAAAGGGTTTGATTAGACCGAGTGTCTCACCTGGGAGCACCAAGAAATTTTTGTGAAAAATAAATATGGTAAACTTAGATTATGTATTGATTATAGAATGTTAAACAAGGCAACGATTAAGAACATATATCCACTTCCTAGAATTGATGATATCTTTGGTCAAATGTGTGGTGCATCAATGTATTCTAAGATAGATCTTTTATTTGAATATCATTAGTTGTAAATTAAGGAATAGGACATTTATAAAACAACTTTTAGAATGAGGTATGCACATTATGAATTCACATTTTTACCATTTGGATTAACAAATGAACATGCACTTTTATGAATTTAATGAATAATATTTTTCAAGAATACTTAGACAATGTTTTTCTTCTATTCTTGGACTATATTCTCATATACTCTAAAATTATTGAAGAACATCATGAGCATTTGAATATAGTCTTGGAAATCTTGAGGAAGAGATGATTGTTTGGTAAGTTGTCTAAATGTTCTTTCTATGACACAGAAGTGCACTATTTGGGTCATGTTATAAGAAAAGATGGAATAGTTGTAGATCCCTCTAAAATTGTAGCTATAACTGAGTGGCCTACACCAAATAATGTACATGTAGTTAGAAGCTTCATGGGTCTTGTTGGTTACTATAGGAAATTTGTTAAATATTTCTCCAAAGTTTTTGCACCAATAACTTCATTGTAGAAAAAGGATAAGAAATTTGTGTGGAATGAGAAATGTGAATCTACATTTAAAACTTTGAAGAATCAATTAACATCAGCACCTATTTTGGTTGTACCTGACCCTAATAGAGACTTTATTGTTTTAACAGATGCATTTAGGGAAGGTCTTGGAGGTATTTTGTTACAAAATTATCATGTCATAGCTTACAAAAGTAGAAAAATCAAGTTACATGAGCTGAATTATGCTCCACATGATCCAGAGCTTGCTACCATTATTCATGCACTTCAATTTTAGAGGCATTATCTGCTTGGTAAACATTTTGAACTAAAAACTGATCATCTTGGGCTGAAGTATATTTTTACTTAGCCAAATCGGAATGCAAGACAACAAAGATGGTTAGAGTTTCTATCTCAATATGATTTTGACATAAGTTACATTAAAGGAAAGGAAAATAGGGTAGTTGATGCTCTAATTTGTAGGAAGCACATTTCTTCTCTTATAACGTTGAGAACTTAGTTTAAGGATGAAGTAAAAATTATTATGGAATCGATTGTTATTTTCAACAAGTAAAACCAGCACTTGTTGCAAATCTAAATGATGTGAGATATAAGGGTTTTCACTTTGATAATGAAAGAATCTTACTATTAGAAAATAGGGTATACATACCTTTTAAAATGATTTAAGAAAGAAATTATTAGTTGAATTTCACAATTCACTTTTTCTAGACACCATTGTATTACAAAAATGCTTGCTGATATAAAACAACAATATTTTTGGAAAGGGATGAAAAAGGACATGATTGAGTTTATGACACACTTTTGCTTAGAATGTCAACGAGTTAAAGTTGAGCATATGCATCCAAAATCCACCATTATTGTATCCTCACAAAGATACCATAGTACAAATGGAAAGTGATAAGCATGGATTTTATACAATGGTTACCTATGTCAAGAAATAAACATGATGTGGTTTTAGTTGTTGATAAACTAACAAGGTAACACATTTTATTGGTTGTAATCTTAAGGATGATTCACATGTTTTAGCAAAAAGGTTTGTACATGAAATTTTCAGATTACATGGAGTACTTGAATTAATCATATCTGATAGAGATCCAAGAATGACTTCAAGATTTTGGCAGACACTTAACGCAGCTTTAGGAACTAAGCTGAATTTCTTTATGCGTATCATCCGGAAACAGATGGATACATCTTTAAAGAGTTAATCCAAGTTTTAGAGGCTATGTTACAAATGTATCGCATGGATCATAAGTATAAATGGGAAGAGTGCATTCCATTAGTTTATTTTACATACAATAACACATATCACGCCTCTCTGAAGATGGCACCTTTCAAGCATTATATGAAAGGAAGTGGAGAACCCCTATTAGTTGGGACAACATTGAATATATAGAGGTGGTTAGACCTCAAATCCCTATAAAAATGGAACAACAAGTTAAAATTATTTTTGAACGTTTGAAAGAAGCAAAGGTGGATAGGTAGAAGAGTTATCCTAAATTGAAGCGGGTTGATAGGAAATTTGAACTTGGTGAGAAGCTCTTTATTTGGGTTAAACCAAAAAAGAGTTCTATAACTTTTGCAAGGCTACCAAGTTATCACCTCATTATGTGGGACCCTTTGAAATAGTTGAAGTAATCAACCCTATAGCTTATCGTTTAGCATTACCTCCTGCTTTGTCATGAATGCATGATGTTTTCCATATTTATTTTCTTAAGAAATATGTTTTAGATTTATCACATGTGTTAAATTGGAATTCCTTGCAGGTCCAAGACCCAGGAATAATCATGGTTAAACCTATACGAGTGCTAGAAACTCGCTAGTTGCACTTAAGAAATCATGAAATAAGATAATGTAAGGTCCAGTGGGATCATTTTAATGAAGAAAGTGCAACCTAGGAAAATCTGGAAGATATGAAAACTGCTTTCCCATATTTGTTTGAACAAGATTGATTCTATTGACTGATAAGTTTAAGTTTTTATTCTTTTTATGTCAATAAATCTGCCAGTTTTGGGTAGACATTTCATATTTAAAATAAACAGCTACGTAAATGTTGATTTTGGAATTTTAAAATCCAATTTTGTTTGGAACATATGAAAGGTAATATAATAATTTGATTTGTCCTTAATGTAAATTGTGTAACTAAGTAAATCATCGGACGATGATTCTTTTAGGAGGGAAGTATGTAACATATTTGACAAACTGTTAACTTTTCCTCTTTGCATTGTAAATGTTGACATGTGATTTGTCCTAAGAAGGTTTATTCTTTTGACTATTGGAAATCATGCTTGTAATGGGTAAATTATTTTGTTCTTAGATTCATTTTTCTCAAAACGTTGTTTCTTAAAGGAATCCAAATTACATGAGATAGGTAAGGTTGTAAACTATTAATGTTGTTTACAAATTTATCTCTCTATAATAGCAAAACCTTGGATCAATTCTATTGATCCAAGGTATGCTTTAATTCTTCTTATCTAATCTATATGACAAACTGACATTCTAAAATTGAAGGACGAAAGGGATTGAGTCCATAAACATACACAATTTTATTGATCTTTCTAGAGGCCCTTGCTTTGCATTCTATTGTAAATAGTATGCTTAGATCTTCTTTTTAATCTCTTAGGATGCTTAATGGCATAAGAAGGATAGAGGTCTACTTCAGGACTATAAAATATGAAACCTAAGTCCTAGATCTTTAATATCTACCTTAATCAAAATTCTAATCTAAGATAAGTTATACCTACCTTAGATCTATTCTTGACTATACATGTTGCACCCTAATCTAAGTTTTATACTCTACGGGCATGGGGTGTGAGGATCGCCTAAGGTAAAGAGAGGTCTATCTCTAACCTATTACCTAATATTGAACTATTATGGGATGTGGTTTAATCTATGATGGCTTATAACCTATGGTAATATTAAAATGACCTAAGGTGAATACTTTCTATCTAACCTAAGGTCAGATCCTAAACTAATATTTATTTAACCTAAACTAATATAAGGATTTAAGGGGAACTAAGGGGTCACATGGTAAGTGTAAGGTGGTGGTGATGGTTTCTAATTCATTTATGTGATTTGATTTTTAATTTAAAAATTGTGGTACTGTAAGTTTTGGCAGAGGCATGGAAATTAGAGGGAATCCTAGTTGGAATCATCACTAGATTTAAGTGATGCATGCTATCTTTGAAATTGGACTCCATAGCTTTAGATGGCGGTGTCATGGAGATATAGGTGGGAAAGTAGAGTTTAATGGCATTAATGGTCTTCGGTTTTGCTGAGAAAAATACCTTGGAAACCATGCGAGTGGATTTCTTGGGGGTCGTTTGGTTTTTCATGCATTTTGATTTTTCCTCTACATGGAGATATCTAGCTCTTCGAACCAGCATTTTTGTTTTCAATTTGTTTTTATTTTTAGCTCCTTTAGACTATTTTTTATCCAATGGAGGTATAAGAGGCATATGAGAAAGAATTTTTGGTTATTGACTTCATTTGGAGAAGAAGGAATTATGGAGGCTTAGCTGGAAATCTTCTTCAAATCGTGAAGCACTATCAAGCATGATAGGCTCTGGCTCTACCCATTAAGTTGTTATGATTTTCTCTAATCATCTTCATTAAAACAACTCTTCTCTCATGAAATAAATTATTTTTATTTTTTTATGGTTACCATACAATCTTGCTTGAAAATTAAATGTATTTATTTTGAAGAATCTCTCGCTTGATAGAGAAGGAAATGGGTTGTTTTCCTATTCATTTAATGTTGAATCACATCTTAAATCTAGCTGTGATTTGAGTAATGTTGAAAATGTGTGAGCTCTTCTTGTCTGTTCGAAAGGGGGTTTGTGGAAATGTAATGTTGCTTCAAATTTCAAACCGGGTTTGTTGTTTTGGTTGTTATAAGGTAAAAGAATATCCTTCTCTATCACATCTTTGTTTTGTTGAAGTTTTGTTACTCCTATTGGAACTGTATGGATACTTTGATTCGAGTTTGTGTGAACTCAAATTTTTATAGAGAACATAAATGAGTGACTTATTCTTGAACTTATCTTGTATAAACTCTCATTTCTTCAAATATGGTATTCGATTGGAGTTGGGTTGATAATGGGTGTTTGGAATTTTTGTTTTTGTGGATTCATCTTGTATGGAAACAAGAATGAATGTTTTATTAATCCTCTTATATTTTCGAGTTAAAAATTGAGTTTCTCAAATTAATTTCTTTTATGGAAACTATGTGATAATTTTTTTCTTGGACACTTAGATTTTGAAGTTATCTTGATGAGAATATTTGTGTGTTAAATCTTTTCTTCGATATTGTGTGTGTGTGTGTGTGTGTGTGTGTGTGTGTGTGTGTGTGTGTGTGTGTAAATGTATCTCTCTCTAATAGAAAAAACCTGGATCAATTCCATTGATCCAAGGTATGCTTTAATTCTTCTTATCTCGATCTATATGACAAACCGACATTCAAAAATTAAAGGAAGTAAGGGACTGAGTCCTTAAACGTACAAAATTTTATTGATCTTTCTTGGAGACCCTTGCTCTACATTCTACTGTAAATAGTATGCTCGGATCTTCTTATTAATCTCTTAGGATTCTCAATGGTGTAAGAAGGATAGAGGTCTACTTCAGGACTATAAAAGATGAAACCTAAGTCCTAGATCTTTAAGATCTACCTTAATTGAAATTCTAATTTAAGATAAGCTAGACCTACCTTAGATCTATTCCTAACTATGCATTTTGCACCCTAATCTAAGTTTTATACTCTACGGGTGTGGGGTGTGAGGATCGTCTAAGGTAAAGAGAGGTCTATCTCTAACCTATTACCTAATATTGAACTATTATGGGATGTGGTTTAATCTATGATGGCTTGTAACCTATGGCAATATTAAAATGACCTAAGGTGAATACTTTCTATCTAACCTAAGGTCGGATCCTAAACTAATGTTTATTTAACCTAAACTAATATAAGGATGGAAGGGGACCTAAGGGGTCACATGGCAAGTGTAAGGTGGTGGTGACAATTTCTAATTCATTTATGTGATTTGATTTTGAATTTTAAAAATGTGGTACTATCAGTTTTGGTAGAGGCATGGAAATTAGAGGGAATCCTAGTTGGCATCATCACTAGAGTTAAGTGATGCATGTTATCTTTGAAATTAGACTCACCAACTTTAGATGGTGGTGGCATGGAGATATAGGTGGGAAAGTAGAGTTTAATGGCATTAATGGTCATCGGTTCTAGCAAGAAAACCACCTTGGAAGCCATGTGAGCAGATTTCTTGGGGATTTTTGGTTTTTCATGCATTTTGATTTTTTCTCTATATGGAGATATCTCGGTTCTTCAATCCAAAGGTAGTTCTATTTTCAATTTGTTTCTATTTCTAGCTCCTTCAACTATTTTTGATCCAATGGAAGTATAAGAGGCATATGAGAAATAATTTTTTGGTTGTTGGCTTCATTTGGAGGAGGAATTGTGGAGGCTTGGTGAAATCTTCTTCAAATCGACAAAATCACTATTAGGCATGATAGCATATATCCATTAAGTTGTTCTCGCTTTTCTCTAAGTGTCTTCATTAAAAAAACTCTGCTCTCGTGAAATAAATGAGTTTTTATTTTTTCTATGGTTACCATACAATATTGCTTGAAAAGTCTCTATATTTCTTTTGAAGAATCTTTACTTGATAAAGTAGGAAATGGGTTGTTTTCCTGTTCATTTAATGTTAAATCGCATCTTAAATCTAGCTGTGATTTGAGTAATGTTGAACATGTGTGAACTCTTCTTGTCTATTCGAAAGGGGGTTTATGGAAATGTAATGTTGCTTCAAATTTCAAACTAGGTTTGTTGTTTTGGTTGTTAGAAGGTAAAATAATATCCTTCTCTCACGCATCTTCTTTTTTTTTGAAATTTTGTTACTCCCGTTGGAATTGTATGGATACTTTGATTTAGAGTTGTGTGAACTCAAATTTTTATAGAGAAAATAAATGAGTGAATTTTCTTGAAATTACTATATAAACTCTCATTTCTTGGAATCGGTATTCAATGGAAGCTAGGTTGATAATGGGTGTTCGGAAATTTTTTTGTTGTGGATTCATCTTGTATGTAAACAAGAATTCATGTTTTATTAATCCTCTTATATTTTCGCTTAAAAATTGAGTTTCTCGAATTAAGTTCTTTTATGGAAACTATGTGATAATTGTTTCTTAGACACTTAGATTTTTAAGTTGTCTTGATGAGAATATTTGTGTGTGAAGTATTTTCTTCGATCCTCTGTGTGTGTGTGTGTGTGTGTGTGTGTGTGTGTGTGTTGTGTTTAAGTTTTTGGAGGACTGAACTAAAGATTACTAGATGAAGTCTTATTTGGTTGAGGGCATTTGTAGATTTGGCTTTGTCTTAGTCTATATTTGGGTTATTCACGTAGCTCGATAGAACTTTCTTGAGGAAGACCTTTCCATCTACTCCACTTTTGAGTTAGATGTTGTTGATTAAGCATACTTGTTTGATCCGGTTAACCTCTTAAGTAACTTGCTAGAATAAAATTGTTAAATCCTTCCTATTGTGGTATCATGAAGCTTTAAGGATTGATTATTTGGAATTTTGGTTGACATTTCATGATCTAGTACTAACCAAATCAGTTCTAAATAACGATTTTTCTAGACTCTCCAATTTCTTTGTTCTCTAAGTAATATTGGAAGGAATAATATACCTTGTCTTCTCGGTAGAGGTGTGCATTGAACCCGTCCATAAAAATGTAATGAAAAGTATTTTATCATCTTTGTTGATAAATTGTGCACTGTAGCTAAGCCATGTCAATCTTGTGTTGCCCTTTCTTTGAAATCAAATCGCGATGGATATTTCTCTATCCATTCATAAGATGTATTTCCCTCACCTCCATGAGGATTCGAATGTCAATCTTTCTCACCAATTTTTGAACCATCGTCTTGAAGGAATGGAAAGACTATGGTTCCTTTGACTGAAATTTGACGATTTTGAATGACCATAAGGTTGTTTATTACTTGTAATTTGATTAGAAATTCTTGTAATTACATCTCCTTCTTGATGAGGATAGTAATATTGTTATTACTTTTTCTTCTTGTTTGGGTGATTCTTATTTTGAACCCGACTTGCATTTTGTGGTCGCATGATTCATCTAACATTTTTTGGTGCATGATTTCTACATTTAAAAGAGTTTAAGGATGTTATGATTGGGTCTATACCAATCCTTTTACGACCATCTTTACTTGTGAAGGAATGTTGGAATCCTCCTCTAACCATGTCAATTGACTCCTTTCTCTTTTATTCTCTGAGGCAAAGAGTCATCTCTACCCCCTTTAGAAACTGTAAGAGATTTGTGTTGTATTCTCTTTTCTGAGTTGTGAAATGATACTCGGATTAACCGAATTAGAAGGGAAGTTCTTATTTTTTATCTCAGTTCGTCCTTCCCTCTTTTGTGTAATCTAGTATATATAATTGGATCGGTCTATTGCATTTCTCTTTAGAATGCATCGAGTAGTTGTTGATACTTCTCTTTTATTCACTTGATTTGTATTGAAGGGATTAACGTTATTTTGAATCTTTAATGTTATATGCCTTTTATTGAGTGAATATTTTCCTAATTCTAAGGTATGACCTAACTTGAGAACTTAGGTTATATCGTGGACTATGAATTTGGGTATAGAATCTGAAATGAGAATCTCTTATTTTTATGTTGTAGATGACTCACCCTAAAACCTTTCAAGAAGCTGAAATTTACTTGGCTGTAGATGTCTTTTTATGGAATTTTGTATTGTTGAGTTTTTGTTCTAGCTTCTTAAAGTAACTCTATGTTTGGAAAATAATTGAGTTAGTTTCTGTATTACTAATTCAAATGGAATTATGTAAGAAATAGGTAGTAAGTACTTTTATTTGATGTAGATAAGTAAATTGGTTGAAATATTACTTATCTAATATAATGTTGTAAAGTGATGATTATATCATGATCTTTTCTTAATTAGGTTGATCAACTCTTCTTCTTTTATGATTGTTATTACTTATGATTTATTTATTTGTTTGGCTTTACTATTTCATAAAAGAAGAGTTTGTTTTATAAAACAAGATTAGTTGAAAGCACATCATTTTAATGCTTAGTGCTTATCATGTTTAGTTAAATGAAATGACCCATGCTAGCAATTTTACGAGATGGACTTCGTAAGTTATAAAGGAAGGAAATAATTTATATGATGTATTGGTTGCATGTAAATTTTGGATCTTTTATAGAGAAATTTAATTCATTATTGAAATGTACTAAAGGAAGAAAATTTGTATTCTTTAATGATCTTGATGCTGGTGGACATGAAATATGTTTTAAATTCTCGGTCTTGCAAAATATGTATTTTAACATGATGAATTGAAAAAGATTTAGAGTTACTTAAACTTATTATTTCATTTTTCTTGTTCATTATATGAAGGAAATTTGTAATCTTATTTTTGAGGTTTCCATTCTTACTTGATAGGATCCTTGTTTCAGCTTGACATTAAATGAGTTGGAGGGATGGGATTTGATTACAATATCCCTTAAATTGAATGCAACTTGTTAAGCTAGCATGCATGGAAGTTCTTTCATCTAATCTCAGATGGTTCACTATATGATGTTAATGAAAGTATACCTTAACTATCATGTACTGTGAAATGAAAAAAAAATGTATAATAAACACCCAACACTTAAAAAAGAAAGGGGAATGTTCATCACCTCTTGAGAAATTACTCCATTAGTTTAAAACAAACGTATGGTACTTAAGATCGTTAATAAATCTGACTTCATCTCTATGAAGTCTACTATAATGGAACATGTTTTAGATCTTAAGTACACCATGAATGGTTGGGTTGTACTAAGTAAATATTATGATGGATGTTTTTTCTATCTTCAATTAACTAAACGTTAAACAAAAAATTAATGAACATAAAAGTAATCCTAAGTTTATGAAGTTATGTATTAACTTAACAACTCAATTAGGGATGACAAACTTAAGGGTTGTTGGAATTAGGGTTAAGAAGATTTACTTGTAATTTGAATCTTAATTATGATATAAATGCGTGAAAAGGACCTCTTCTCAAGGTGTGTACATCATGATGGTTAATTCTGTCATATGTTAGCACACCCCAACTACAGGATTGCACGACATGTCAGTAACACCTCTCAACATTGGTTCATCCAGATTTACTCAAATTTAGACTTGATCTTAGTTTCTCCCTAGGTCCGATTAGGAATGTGATTTAGTACATAAAGTGATTCATGATGACTTAGGATAACTAGACACAAACTAATTAAATTAGGTCAAATGAGTATGTCTATATACCCTTACTCATCACGAATGAGTTCCTATACTAAATCATGTCACTAACTGCATCTAGGGTCAAACCTTAAAAACATGAACTGAAAAAGTCGGTAAAGACCATTCTAGATAACGAGATGAGTGGGGTGAAGAACATATTCCATTGGACAAGTATGTCATCTAGGAATAGTAACTTTGAACTATATGTTGTAAATCTTTGGCCAAAGTATCGCAAGTTCTTGGTTACATTTTCCTATGTCACCTTGTTTAAGAAATGAGATTTCGGATGAATATTGGTAACAAACATTCATGTAGGTTTCTTAAATAGAACACTCAATACTCGAACATGGTAAGAGAACCAGGTATACTTAGTATACACATTGTATTCAATAATTTAAGTTAACATGAGAGATCGGTTAAAAACTGAGTCATGAAATGAGAGATCGGTAGTTAACCAAGTCATTTACACTGCATATGGTTATCTCTTATGATATTGATTGGCATGGAATGTGTGTTCTAAATTATGATTATTTAAAATAGAGAACATTATGTGTAAAAAAATTCCCTTGTTTCTAAAGTCTTAAAATTTTCCTTTTTTACATGTTGATCAATGGTGATTTATATTAGTTAAGTCATGATGATATTTTGCATCGTGTATATTGGAGTATGAGCATGAAGCTATAATGAAGGAATCTCATGGTGGAATTACACAAATACATTATGTAAGAAATGATACCATGTACAAAAAAATTTTGGTGGCCTTTGGTGGGAGACATTATATAAGGATTGTAAGGAGTATGTCGGGGTGTGTGATCATTTTCAATGCCTTGGGAATCTTGTGCATAGAGATGAAATGCCTTTAATACCGATAAGCGAGTGTGGAACCGTTTTTAAAATGGGTTATAGACTTAATGGGACCTATTTCCCAGTGGTGCGTATAACTAGGTTACATTATATTATTACATACAAAGATTATCTAACTTGGTGGATAGATGAAATACCTACAAACTATTGTATGGTAGCTATTGTAGAGACACCAAAATTGGGTCACACTCCCCTTGGTCCCCCATAGATTAACCAACTCAAACATATTCACCTAACCATGGCCCCTTCCACCCCACATTAATATTAATTTAATTAACTTAATTAAATTAATACTCATCCTCACAATATTCATTACTTAATTATTTTAATTAAGCTAATTTCCACCTCATCTAGCCACCTCACCCTAGACCTATTCTTGACATGTTTCCATAACTAACTAAGACTTGGTCCCACTTACCTTAATGAGCTAAGACTTAGTTTAACCCTAAAAATCAATTCCTATTATCCCTCTAACCACCTTCCCGCTCATAAAAGGTAACATCCATTCGGATCTATAAAAAGGGAACGAACCTGATCCAAAAGATGTGAGATCTGCCATTTTTAGTAAACCTAGGGAATCCCGCCTTAACCGACGTTGGTTACCCATAAACCGATTCAGTCAACCCGGAACCATCGTCGGTTACCATTTATTCACCTTAGTAACCTTGTTTTTGAGTTGGCACAATCTAATATCAAGGAGAGGAGAAGAGATCTACATATAAGAAGAACTAGAGTCTTTTCATGCACCCAGACATCCACAACCAGCACTAGGATAGATCCATAGGTATTACACTCATGAAAGCATTCCAGGGCAAGCCTATTATGGCACCAAACCCTTTCCCAATAATGGAACCACATAACCTACAATCAAGTGACCTAAATAACCTAAAACCTTTCCTTGACCAGTCCCAGTACCATGAGACCTACCTACCCTTCAAATTTGACTATATCCTAACCTATTATGTTAGATTTTCTTATTGTGCTTGAATGAAATACCTAAATCATATCAACTACAATCAATTTGCTTATTTCTCGTATTAAGTTGTTTTAAATAGTGGATTGTGACCATCTAGGAGTATCACACTTCCCAGATCTAGCACATGCTAGGCAGTTCACTGTCATATATTATTGAACTCTTATTTTGTGGTCTTGTTTTCTATTTCAGGTAGTTCCTCCCAACCAAAAGGAAGCTCTCACAGTTAGCATTGGATTGAGAAGTCGAATACGCGCAACATCCAATAATCGACCAACATAAACAGGTATTCCTCCTTGGCCCTTACCTTTATCTATTTCGTCTCAATAAAGTAAAGAAAATGGTGAAACATTTTGGCATGCCTAGTGGGACCCATCGGGGTTCTATTGCATTTTCTTCATTCCTAGGAAAAATTTGTGTGTTTGTTTCCCTTTAAAAGGCTTACACATTAATCTTCTTCTCTGGTAATCCTCTCTTCTTTCTAATTTCTCTAAAAGAAACATTCCTCTTGGTGCATTTAAAAATAATCATTCTTCTTTCTTGCTTTCTACATTTAGTGAAAAAGCATACCCTCTCCTATTCATCATTTGCTTCATCAAACGTAATTTTTCGATTTGGGATTAAAATTTATTTCATTACATTCTGATTTTCTACATTTAGCTCACATTAAAATGAGGGCAACCTATATGCTGGAAGTCATGCCCAACCGATGGTGTGTACAAAAGAATCATAGAAAGTACACTCTCTCTCTCTCTCTCTCTCTCTCTCTCTCTCTCTCTGTCTTACCAAAACTACACAAAATTGAAATATACACATCTTTCTTAAACAACATCTTACCTAGGAACGCCTGTCAGTGATCACACGATCAGAGGATTGGTAGGTACTCCCTAGCTCATTACTTCTATCGAGTCATTACCTCAAAGGACGGACCGCCCCGCCATAACATAACCTGAAACCTCTCCTTTTAGATATCCTTCTTTGTAGGAATCCTTCCTCACCAAAAAACTCTATTCTAAATTCATGATTCAATCTTCTAAATAGCATAAGCTCAACACATTAAAAATCACTTGTTAGGTACGTGTTTTTAGCATTTGATTGATGTGCATTTTGAGGTGTGAGGATACATTTCTCCATTTTTTCATTCTTTTGCCTTGCACACTCCAAAATCACAATTGGAGTATTCTGACTTCTTCTGAGTGTGTCAAGACTTCATTGTATCATCTCCAAACCTTTGGGTTGATTACTTATTTGACTCAAATTCACAACAATCCATTTTTCTACATTTTTCCAATTTTCACAAGAATGGTGGTGTCGGTCCCCCTTGACCAAAGATCGGTTTTTATTAACCGCATCGGTTTTTCTTAACTAGCATTGGTTTTCTATTCTTTTGGGTTAAATTTCCCAAAGAACACTTATTTCATTTTCTTTGTTGTCAGAGTTCCTGTGAGTCTCTGTACTCTCTATGCTTTGATAAATAGTCATCATACAACTTATTCATCTGACCATCACTAGTCTTTTCCTCATTTGGTAAAATTGTTCTTGTCTTATAGTAACCGATGTTGGTTACCCCTAAACTAGTATCGGTCATCCTTAATCGTTTTCGGTTACCCTGTGCTAAAAATATTAGCTGATACATTGCCCAAATCCACCTATAAACATTTGTTCTTCATTCCCACTACTCTTTGTGTCATCTACAGGATACAACATCACCTGATATACATTCATTCACATGGTGTTGACTTGCAATCAAGCTAACACTCTTATATTCCACGCTAGTCGTCAACCACTCCCGCCTAGTCCTTCACCACCCTTTGTCCTGTCACCCATGGATCCAACCCTACCTACCACCATTGTTGTAGGCAACGATGAATTTTCATGACTCCTTGATCAGAACCCCATGGCCTTACAGTTCTACCTTTCCCACTCCTCCACCCAGGACTCCTCAGGTCAATTGATATATGGCATGTCTGTATCCATCTCTCATGCCCTTATTCCCACTTCTGCATCATCCCCTACTAATGCATCGTTACCTTCACCTACTTTACCCCCAATAGTTTCACAACTAGGCCCCATACCTATTATGACCATTGCATCGGTAATATCACCACATCTGTAGTATCTATTGTCCCCTCATCAATCACCTAGACCATAACCTCATGCGTGCCTATTCTCTCATAGAAATCAATTGCAACACAACCACCTGTAGTATCGATCACTCCTATTCCATTCTAGAATCTTGTCCTCTCCATCCTACAATCTCTGCCCTAATCGCTACTAGAGTCATTGTGACCGTCCCACCTACATACACATACTATCAACAACCCCCTATCTCGTCCATCACCCATTCTTGATATAAGACCTCTATGTCGGTCCCCTATTCTCAACCTTACTATTTTCCACCGCCGTACACTTTGGAATGCCACTCACTTCACATGTTTAGTACCACCCCTCCTACACCACAGAGGATCCCTTCCATCATAACCTACAAATGACCTAATCAAATCAATGATGGAAAGGATGCGATGCTAGAAGCATCGGTTTCTAGCTCACACAATTCTCTCACCTGTGATGAAATCTGTGATGAGCCCATTCATCCATCCATCCCTATTCACCCATACCCTGTACATTGGGAAATGCCAAAATTCAACTGTTTCAATAGTAAAGAAGACCCATAAAAACATTTGTGGTCTTTTAAACATGGGTGTTACCTGATCACCCATGATGATGTTTTACTCTTACGAACCTTCCCGATGTCCCTAACAGGACCTGCATTGGACTGGTACATTGGGCTACCAAGACACTCCATCTACTCATTTAATTAGACCACTTCTCAATCAACATTGTTAAGAAGGTCACCATGACTAATCTTTATTCCACACGATAGTACGATGATGAGTCTATTGCTGACTTTTTCACTCGCTAGTGCAACCTAATTAACCAGCTCACATTTCAATTACCTCAAACTAAACTCATAGATTTGTTTACTCGGGCTTGTGCTAGACACATTTCACCAACCCTGTAAGTGTAAACCTTTTGCACTTTTGACGAGGCATTCACCATGGCACGGAAATTAGAAATTTGTGCTATCGAAGAGAAGAAAATTCAGCTACGTAACAAGAACATCGCGTTCAAATCAAATGATGCTTCTTCATCTTCAAAACCCCAGAACACCTATTCAAAACCCAAAGGATCGGTCAACGTCATAGTTCTCAAGGTTGGACCCTCTCACCCATCAAACCAAGCCAAGCCTTCTTTTAATCTCTCTCTTATCCAAGCTTTCTAGTTCATACGAGATTAGTGAAAGTACACTCTAATAGGAGAACCTTATTCTTCTATTTTGGAAAATCTTATCAAGGATAGTCCCATTACCCTTCCACCTATAAAAACACACTATTTTTGACCCTAATCACCCCATGCCCACATGGTATAAAGAACATGAATTTTTAACTATCATCGTGTCAAAGGTCATATTGAGGGTAACTACATCACTTTCAAGAATATCATCCAAGAAATGTTAGACAAAGAGATCTAGTCTTGGATAGCTTGAATGCACTGCTAACCAAAACCTACATATATTTAAGAATCCATTCCCTAATCATGCACCATATTCCAACCAATTTGGTGACACTTCAAACAATGATAGCAATTTCCGTGAGGTCCACGCTATTTTCAATGACATTCTAGTTGCTTCCCAATTGCCTCATGTTCCTTCCGTAGAAAAAATCTTATCTTGATCTCCCTACCTGCACAAGAACATAGTTCATCTACTCCCCACCCACGAGGGAACCCCCTTCATTTTCTCCTTCACCCTTGGAAGATCCTATAATCACCACGCCACCTTTGACCCCTCAAATTTCTGATCAATTGTCGGTGTCACCTCTCCTACTCATAGGAGATACATGTCCACAACCCACACCATCACAAGGAGAGTCCACCTCGTCTGACCCATCCTCTCCTCTACCCATAGAGGAGCCTATAAACACACCACTGCCTTTAGATAACCACTCTCCATCGGACCTCCAAGATCCTGCCAATCCGCTTTCGGCTCTCTTACCCACGAGTCAGAAGCTAGCCATTTCCCTATTTCTCAAACACATTTTACAGGGGATTGCTACTTGATCCACATTGGCCCCATCTACAAAAGCAGTACCATTTTCATGCTTGGTTGATCACCTGGACTATGTTGATAGAGCCTTACTTTGGGGATGTCTTCTACTTCCTGCTTTAACCCAAATGTAGTTGTCACTCACCGACACCTCCACTATCTACCCAAAAATGTTTCAAGTGACCAAAACAAACACAACCACATATTTATTCACATAACACCTTCCATGTCATCAACCATAGCCCGACACACACCTCTTCCTACAACCCAATGCACACCTATACCTAAACACCTACCCACACCTATATCATCTCCCTTACCTAAACCTATCACTACCTTAGGGGTCATACCGATAGCTAGCCTTACTCACCCACCCATTAAATTAGATTTAGCCACATCTTCCCAAACCAATACTAAACTCATTCCCACGCCTAAAAGGAAGACCCAACCTGCTAGGCCTCATACTCCAACCTCACCCACCACACCATTATCACCTTCACCTCTTTTGTCCATCCTAGGACCTCACCCCTTGACCCTAGCCAAGCAATCTCCTTCCACCGCTAAACCAAGAACGTAGCAGCCCACCTCCTCATCATGAACCTCTAATATACACAAGTGATCCACACAACCTCCACCATCACCTGTAACCTTCCTACCACCCATACCACCACTACCATCCATAACTTCTTCACTACCCATGACATTGTCTTCTCTTCCACTCACACCTTCTACCCAACCTCTACCAACCACCTCCACCACAACTTGGTTACCCCCATGGGTAACCCATCCTCTTCCACCATCTACTTTTCCCTCTACATCTCGTACACCCATATCACCTTTGCCCAAAAAGGTGCAAAAATTAAACCTAGGAATCTCACACCCTACCATAAAGGAGTCAAACCAACCAAACCTTCCATTGCCGCTCTTCCACAATGCCCGTACCCAAATAGATGCAACTAAGACCAAAGACCACTCCACACACCGAACTAGTGGACTAACCCATTCCCCCCCGTAAATCCTCTTCCTCCACAATTATCCATACCTACACCTGACCCACATCCACCTCCCATTGTGATCCACTAGCGGGTCCTACGCCAAAATCTTAACTAATCTCCTCAAAACTTTTGTCATCACATTACCACCTCTTATACCTTACGACCCCCTCAAACCTAAACCAAAAGGGTTTGATGAATGTACTCATCCCATGCACATCGGCCTATCACCCAACAAAAGCTGAGCGCTCATCCAAGGCACGTATAGGTACCGAGTCTCTCTTTTATGTGAGTTTAATGGGAAACATCATCTATGATTAGTGTAAGAGTTTTCATGAGGGAGGTTGAAACATACAAGAACCATAGGGCTCAGAACGGCCTCTAGATCCTTGCAGTCACTTCAGACCGAGTGTTTTAACAAAATCCAGAACATGCATTATGACAGAAAGAATTATACAAGCATTCATTCATAGCATGAAAGGAAAGAGAACTTATAAGAGAGAAATATGCATTAGAACCATTGATATTCATGTATATATTATATCAGTAACCTCATTACATTCATTGATTCATTACAAAGTGTCACAGAGAGTAGTAGTCATGCATATCACTAGACTTGTGTAACTAAGATATCAAAAGAAAAATTACAACTCCATGCCCAAGACATTCTCACTTAGATGCAATTATCCATTAACAGAGTCCTTGCAGCATCTCTTGTAGAGCTCCACTCACTCTCTAGATCTATATATCAATTCTTGCTCTCTCTAACCCACTATATCTCAAACTTGTATATCTTTTACTCCGTAGGCACTTGTATTTATAATTCTCCTACACTACCAACTCACCTTCCAGCACCCTCAGATCTGGTGCCAAGTGTCAAATGTGGTCCTTCATGCGAGCATGCTTCTCTAGGCTTGAGCTTTCCACTTTATCTCATGATGTTCTTCTAGAAGATTCCAAGGCATGCCCCTATCGGGGCCAACTTTTGCTAGGCTGGCATCTTATCCACATGCAACCGATCATGCTTTTCATGTGTTCTACCCTAGGTGCTCAAATTGACTAAGTCCCAAACCTCCTTTTGTGTGCCGCGCGTGCTATGTGCTTCCTTAAACCTTTCTCTTGTGTGCTTTTGCCTTGCGCACCTTTCCATAACTGGGACCTTGTGTGCCTAAGCACCTTCATACTTGGCCAATATTCTAGGGGTCCAACATCACCCCACACTATGCCTATTCTCCATCCTTAGAAACATTTTACTTGACCAAGATGCATGTTGTCTAGGGAATCAATGAATAGTCTTACACTTTACAAAGAATAAGGAATGAAAGAATTGGGGAAAGAATGAAGAATGGGGGACATCAATTCAGCAAGCTAGGGAAATCTTTTCACAAATCTACCTCTAGCTTATTCCACTCTTCGACCTCGCCCTGTGCCTTCTGGTAGAGGTCACCCACCAGGGTGCTCACTTCATCAAAACTTAGGCCAATTCCCTGGGTGCCCAAAGTTTCCACAATCTGTTCCATCTCTTTGCCCAGGTCCTCGAGTTTATCCATCCTCCTAGTAATCTAGGGGTATAGTTCCTTTAGCTGGGCCTTAATTGAGCTCCTTAAAGCCTCAATTGCCTATGATTTCTTCTCTAACTCAGCCGTAACCCCGTACTCTCTCGCCCCTGTTCCCCTTGTTCTTTTATTGGAAATCTTATAAATCTTCTTTGAGTGTTGTGACCAAGGAGCTTGCCACCTTATCCCTGTTTGCGCATGTATCATACATGGCTTCCATAGATTGGGAAATGACCTTAACCTTCATGAGTACTTGCCTCTACTCAGCAATGAGCACTACCACTTTTAATATGTCCTACTCTTTCAAGCATGCAGCCCCTTCTTCTGGAGATTCCAGGGCCAAGGGTTGTCTCTCCATAGAGAAAATGCATGTTAGATCTTCTAGACACTCCATGAGGGATGAGTACTTCTATGTGGGTGGCACTAAGTCTAGGTGCTTCAAAAGGATGGTGCCTTTGATAGACTCCATTTTCTTATACACTTCCTGCACCTTTATCTTCTCTTCCTTTAACTCATGCCTTAACTATGTGTTGATCAGTTCTTCCTGTTTCAAGCTCTTGGCCTTTTCCACCAGTTCTTCTTCCTTCTTCCCTAACTTCCCTTCCAGCACTCTGATCCTATCGTTGCGCATGAATAATCTAGCCTCGGTCTCGACCGCAACCTTGTTAAGTGCATTGCAGACTTGCTCATCTGAGAGATCCTGAGAATTCACTAAGGGATTGACCCCCTTAGATTCTGGTAATGTTATGAGCACCCCCTGATAGACTTCAAAGTCTGGCTCATCAATGTGGGACTCAAATGCCCAAGAGAGCATCTTCTTGGTTCTGGGGTATGTGCCATCCTTTTCAAAAGACCCCATGGCTAGAAGCCTTTCCTGTGGGTACAAGTGCTTTGGAATTACATGCATAACACCTTCTTTGTGTCATCAACATAGCCCATTACTTGTCTCTATTCTACATCAAGAGTTCTTCTACCCGAGTGCATGCCTTTGGGGAAGCTTACTATCAGAGTGGGGCCTCCCAGGCTGTCATGCTCTTTTTCGATGTTCTCCTCCTTCCCTTCCTTTAGCACTATGTCCACGTTGCGCTCTAACTCTTGGTCTACCAGACTTCAAGCATTTTCTATGCTTCTCTTTCCACCACCTCAGTGATCTACTCCTTTGTAAAACTTATGGCTCCCTACTTTTCCCTGGCAACCTCCTCATCCCCCTTCATGTCTTTGGTGTCTTCCTCATCCTGTGCACCCTTACGCCGTGTGAATATGAACTCCTGCTTCCCATCTCCACTCTCCTCTTCTGAGTCATAGATGCTAAACACATGTGGCTCCTGGTCTTTCTCTACCTCTTCTTCCTTGCCATCATCTTCCTCACTCTCATCTTCTCTTTCTCCCAAGTATTTTTCCAAGCTGTTGGTTGCCTCCGAGTCAGCTTCCTTATCCACCCTCTACTTTTTCCTGAGAGGTGGCTCCTGATCAGGGGATTCGGCCTTATCTTCTTCCTCAGGTGACCCTTCCTTGGTGATGGGTTGCCTAGGTGCCTCTACCTCTGGCATCTTTTCCTTCACTAGAGACTTCTTTCTCCATATGTAGGTGCTTGGCTTAGTGCTTGTTGTTGGCATGCTCACTGTCTGAGCAGTCAGCACACTTGGTGCTTTTTCCTCTCTTCCCCTCTTCTTGGGCATGAGCTTCTTTCTCTCCATGGGATCCTCAGGTATGGAGACTTCATTCTCTAGATATGCACCCTTCTCAAACTTCATCCTTATACAGATTTACACGCACACCATAGCTCCTCCAATGAATGGGTAGTGTTATCGCATAATCATTTGGATCTCGTGTGACATGTACTTTTCCATCTACATGCACTTACCACCAATGTAATTCAACTTCTTCCTCATCTCCCTATGCTCCCGATCCAGACTACCTAGTTCCAACCTTAACCTCTTTGATTCCTTAAACCTATTCACTCCCGCTTGGAAGTATTAAGTAGTGAATGCGAAGGGGAGATTGCACCAAGGGCTCCATGATTCATCTATTAGCTTGAACCTACCCAAGCAGAAATGTTGATAAACAATGAATTCATCTTCCCCTCGGTGGCTACTGGGAGTTGTTCAAGGATTCTCCACTCTACCCCAAACGCATTTCTCAGGCATGTGTACCATTTCTCTAGCCACATCTTGTGGTGTGGGGTGTTATCATTATATCACAAGAATACTTTTCGAACCTCTTCACGGGTGAAGGATCCTCGGTGGGGTACTCCCATAAAAATTTTCTGGTGTGTCAAGCACCCCAATCTCCATGAATACAATGGTGAGTAAGATGTTTCTGAAGAGGATCCTGTCCCCTTCCTTCACACACTTAACGATTTCTTCGCGATGTATGTAGATAGGTTATATATGGTGCCTTCTACAATCTTCCTACAGACATGTAGCCAAGGTTTGTTGACCTGTGTCCACCTCTCCTAGCCATTTAGCTTAGTCACCATATGCATGGGTCATTTTCATTATGAGGTCCTTGATGTCTAAATGTCGTAATATCATGACCCCTTCTTGCAGGCATACTCGGTGATGGTCTCTTGAATAGCCTCCTTGTCACCTAGGTCATCTTCCAAGCTATCTCCCTCACATATGAGGCCTGTAAATTGTGAAATAAGCTAGGGAGTCATGTGCATCTTACATCCTGTAAAGTGAAAGTAATATTTGTGTACCCGCGACATCAACCAATGGTACATGTAAAACCATGAACTATTGTTACTTCCTCTTGAGCATTCAAGTGTTGATATATGATTTCTTCTGTATAAGGATATGTTCCTTTGATTATGAAGTCATGCTTGATATGGATTGTATCTCCTTTGCACTTGAAGATCTTTGACTGAGTCAGGATATGCTTGGACTCTTTTATTTCTTTCATTTTTAGCACCTGAGTTCAATATGATTTCGAAAGGAATTGTGGATTTATCCATCTTTATGACTCAGCCTTGGATCAGTTGCATTGATCCAAGAGATGTTTTAAGTTTATTCTGGATGAACAAAAATTATAGACCTTACGAAAGTTGCAAGGTCTGAATGTGTTGAATAAGCAATTCCGAGTCTAACTCAGGGTTGATCGTGTTAAATGAATTGGTTCCCGATATCGTAATATCAGGAAGGCCTAGACCTTGAGCCAGGTAATAAATTTTGGTGTATACTGCAAGCTTATTATCAATGCCGGATAGAATCCATTTCGGGAATGTTATACCTGTTGGTTCTAATACTGATCGAACCTACTTGTGGGACCTAGAATGGATTCGTTAAGGTTAATAACCTTAACCTAAACTATAACCTATGGGTTGAATTATTGCTAAACTAACCTAGCCCTAAACTATAGGTTTAATGCTCCTAAGGTTAGCTACCTAAGCACTATGGAAGTAAGACTAATGTCTTACCGTAAGATCTAACCTATGTTTCTAACCTAACTAATGATCATGGATGAAGGGGGACCTATGAAGGGGTGTGAGTCATGGGTGGTGGTTTCCATGGCATTAAATGAAGTGGATAAGCAAGAAGGACAAGGGATATGGTGGAGATTTCAAATGGCTATTGAGACCGATGTGGCAGAGTCACCAAATCTGGGAATGGTCGTTTGTTTTCATTTGTCAATCGCCAACTTTGGCGGTCGGTGGCAATGGAGATTGGGTGGGAATCTTGGAGTTAATGTCATTGATGAACTTCGGTTCCCGAGCACGGATTTCTCGGGAAGGCATGCAAATGGAAAACTAGTTGGTTGTTTGGTTTTCCATACACCCCGGTTTTCTCTCTATTTGATCACTGGTTCTTCGAACCAGTCTACTTTGTGTTGCATGGCAACTATGAGATTATCTAGCTCTTTTCTCTGTCGGGGAAAGTTTATAAGACATGAGGGTAACAAATTATTGTTGCTGAATCTATCATGGAAGAAGAGGAGAAGGCGCGAGCACATTCAGAGGTCTTCTTTGGATTTTTAAGTGACATTACCAGGCATGATAGGCCCTGACTTTTAAAAATATTGCTTTACTCCAAATGCTTTCATTAAAACAACTTTGTTCAGGTGATTTCAGTTTAGTTGGTTTGAAGCAATGTTTTGGTTCTTCTTTTCCTGTGGAATTAGGAATCTTAGGTTTTTCAAGACTTTGTTGGAATGTTTACTATATTTATTCTTCCTTTTGGCTTCATTTCAATTGAAGACCGGCTGTGCTTTTATTGTTGTTGAATCCTGTTGAATCTTGCTAAGAATACTTGAAGTTTCTTCTGGTTGGAATGCTTGCTGTGATTATACTACTTGAATGCAACTATTGTAGAAATCCTTACTGTGTTTGCAATTTTGGGTTAGACTCCGTTGAAAGTTTTCAGGGATTATATACGAAAATGACTCAGATGGAGTCCTTGTAATGTTTCGTATGTTTTCAACTTCTGTCTAAGCTTGGTTGTGATTACTGTGGGAGTCCTTGTAACGTAATTTATGTTTTAACTTCTGTAGAAGTTTAGTTGAAAATACTATATGGTATTGACTCAGTGAGAGTCCTTGAAATGTATCTTGTATTTCAACTTCTGTCTAAGCTTAGTTATGAATACTGTTGCTTAGTTGAGAATACTAATGGTATTGACTCAATGAGAGTCCTTGAAATGTATCTTGTATTTCAACTTCTATGTAAGCTTAGTTATGAATATTGTTGCTTAGTTGAGAATACTATATGGTATTGACTCAGTGAGAGTCCTTGAAATGTATCTTGTATTTCAACTTCTGTGTAAGCTTAGTTATGAATATTGTTGCTTAGTTGAGAATACTATATGGTATTGACTCAGAGAGAGTCCTTGAAATGTATCTTGTATTTCAACTTCTGTTTAATTAGTTATGAATATTTTTGCTTAGTTGTGAATGTTGTTGTTTAGTTGAGAATACTATATGGTATTGACTCCGTTGGAGTCCTTGAAACGTAATTTATGTTTTTAACTTCTGTAGAAGTTTTGTTGTGAGTACTATTGGGATTCTTGAATTGTTGTCATATGAATTCAACTTCAATCGAAACCTTGGTTATAGTACTGGTTGGATTTGACACTGTTGGAGTCCATGATATGTTGCGTGTTGGCTCGATTCTCGATTTAAGTCCTCGCTATGCATGCATATCGTTTAGACTCTTTCTTAATATTGTTGTGTTATGTTCAGTTTGATTCTGAGGAATTAAGGGATGGGTTTTCTTTACCAACTCGACTCTGTTTGAGACCCTGTTGTATTTCGTAATAGCTCAACTTCGGATGAACTTTGAGGAAATTATTGATATGGAATCGGCTTCTGTGAAGTCCTTGTTGTATAATCGTAGGGGTTTGATTTAGTTGAAAGAAGCTGTGCATGTTTGTATTTTGACTCAGTGTGAATGTCACCGTATTTGCATATGGAACGTCATTTGTTTTAGTGTTATCTAGTCTCGTGATTGACTGTGATAAAGAGCTCTAGCTGTGCCATGTTAGGCATGTTGATGGCGTTGGTTATATTCATGATTGATATAAGAATCGATTGACTATGTTTCTTTCTTCTCGAGTGTAAAATTATATGTTCATGTGTAATAAGAGGAATAAGAAAATACTCTCTCTCTCTAGTCTGAAACTTATGTGCTTTCTCCTTGTATCCTTATGTGATCTCTACGGTAAGGGCATAACAAGAATAGACTGTGTTATTGTATGGAGAGACTGGTATAAAAAGTGTGTTCTTTGTATAAGTAGGTATACTCGTCATACCATTAAAATAATGTATGATTGAAAGTAAATTACGACAGTTGATCTTGTTGAATGTTATAAACTACCTTTGAGTAATTGTTAGAAACATTCTTGTAGGAGTTTTGTTGTCTTTAGAATGGTTGTATTCATTTGTTCTTAGTCTCTAATATAAGAAGATGAATAGCCTGATTTATGTTTGGAATTTGAAGAAATGATTTCATTTAAACAGGTTGTTTAATGAGAACAATTGGTGGATTGCAATTGTTTTAAGAATTAGTGCTTATCATGCTCAGTTCACCGAACTGATCCGTGTTGACAATTTTTGCAGATGGTCAGTAAGTGGTAAAGGCAAGCAGATCTAATATGATGTTCAGATTGTTTAATTTGGTTTAATGATGAATTCCAACTTGATTCTCTAAATGTACTACTTGAAGAAAGATGTTCTTTTGCTGTTGAATATTGTATCAAATATGCTGAAAGCATAAATTGTATTTGATTAGCTTAGAAATGAATGAAATGAGGTATTTGTTACTTATGTGTTTGCATTCATATCTTGATGGATTGAACTTCTTCGGTTCGAATGATTTTAAGAGCATTTTTATTATTGTATACCTTGGAGACATTTGGAATTCTCTAAGTAAACTTTGCAAAGATTAGGTGACTGAATACTTGTAAAAGTGAGTAGTTCTGTTATGTTCTATCTAAAGCTAATTTGGAATTTAGATCACTGTCTTTTGAGAAGCTAAGGTTAAAATAAACCTCAACAGGAAGCTGAACGGGAAGAATAAATTATTACTTCCTAGTCTTGATCTAAGTCAAGACAACGTTTAATTTGATTTTAAATCACTATATCTTAATACTAATAAGTAAGATATATTTCAGTTATGAGAACTGATATAAACCAAAAAGGGTATGGTTAGCAACCTTATGAGAAGACTTAGGGCTATTGCCCAATTTCATTGATTTAGATTACTGTGTATCAATGAACTCCTTAATGAAACCTCAAATCCTATTAAATTCTCTTTGTGAAATGGGTCTTAATAAGAAAGGAAATTCTAAGGTGAAGAACCCAGGGGTTGGGAAAAGACTACCCTAAAAGGAGCATCTTAAAGTATAACTTTAACTCAACATAAGTAACACCTTAAAGTTAAGTAGATCTTTTCGAGGTGGATTTGAAGGTTGATGGCACAAGTCAATGCAAGGGTTGTACCTTTTAGAAGATTAGGATCTTCTCGAAGATACAACAATGCAGGTGACTTATGGCAACACCCTTTGCATTGATTGTTAAGATTTACACCTTAAACTCGAACAAGTTTTTACTCCAAGACTGGTTAGGAATGTGGTCATGATATGAGGCTGCCCTGGAGACTCGGGGTACCTTGACACACAGGGTTAACTAGGGTTGACCTAGTATGTCAGCGTATCCCTAGTTCTTGAGAACATCCTTATATCATTGTCATATTATTAATCCGTTCCTGAGTGAATAACTTGGGACAGGGGAGGCTGATAGAAGTCAGTGTAAGACATTCTACATAACATAGGAATGGGGTGAAGGACGTATTCCAGATTGACGAGTATGCCGTCAAGGAATACGAGACATAATCGATATGTTTCCAATCTTTGGCCAAAGTATCGCAAAGTGCTGATTGCGTTGTCCTATGTCACCTAGTCTCGAGGGACGAGATGCCGATGAATAATGGTAACAATTATTCGAGATAGGTTCCTTGGACAGCATTCTAATCCTAGATTAGGAAGAGAACCGAAAGAGTGATATGTTAAAATAAAAACACCAACTCTTTGATACTCATGAATAGATCGGTAGATTAGTCATGGAATGAATAGATCGGAGGTACTCGAGTCATTACAAATGCATATGGTTATGTCATTTATATGAATGATTGTTATGATTTGCGAGTTCTAAATTATGTATTTAGAACTAGGATGCACCTATCAAAAAAATTCTTGTTCTAATGTACTAAATTGAGGACGTTACAAGACAGTGCTCTAGGCTTTCCAAAATAGGGCAACTCATAGAGTTGCAGAAGCCCTGCCTTCTCCATTTTGACCTTAACGTCATCATTGTATATTGACAAACCCTCTGGTGTTTGTTTTCTGGTGGGGTGCACTAATTCCAGTGTCATTTCCTTTTCTATTGTGTTTGTGCAATGATTATAGTCACTAATAGGTACACTTCTTAGGTGGGATTCCCATTCCTTCCCCATCATCACCCCATCTGGGTATTGCATCTCTACATACCATTCTTTGTTTGTGTTTACTTCGGGTTCTTGTTGTTTGGCCTTGGCCTTGCCCTTTCCTTTCTTGGGTGCCATTTTTGAGGTCCTCTTATCACTCCTACTCTCTCCTTGTTACTCTGTCTTACTTCTTCCAATCCTCCGATCTCAAATCCATGATACAACTCTTCTGAACCCATGCCCTAGTTTTTCGAACCCTAACTGGGATAAAATCTTCACAAGACAAAGGCCTCTTTAACTCTTTCCATGCCTGTGTAACCCCTTCTAGGTTTGTAAACTCAAATTGGCTGCTCACGCTTCAATCTCATAGATCTTCCTTCACTCGATCGAATCTGAAAACCCTAGTTTATAGAACTTGCTTATATCTCAAACTCCTCTATTTCACAAAGTAAGAATGAGAGTGCCCCGACCCTTTACTTATAGTTTTTCTCTTTTCGAACATTAAATGCTACTTCACCTACCACCATACTTTGTTCATTTAATGCAGATTTTTCAAACAAAGCCCGTCTTCAGTGCCTTCATTTACGCACCCATCCTGCATAAAAACTCCTCTAACCTTTTGGCGCACGTAACCAATCCAACCTAATAGGAGACTCTTGCGCACACGTAACCTATGCCGAAGGCACTTCTTCTATCCTGATTCTTGCTCTCGCCTACCTCATGTTACTTTAAATGCACTTTTTCCTCCTTAGTACGTGGGATCTACAAGTAGCTTTACCCTGGCACCAACCATTCTTCCATCTTTCTTTGTATACCTCTTTCAACTGGGCCATTCAACAAGGCTTTTCAACACAACTTCCTTGGTACTTTAATCACGTGCTCCTTTACATTTCTCCACCCCACACTTAAAACAATGCGCAGTCCTCTACGTACACTCACAAATTCTCCAAAAATAGCAAAAAGGTTACTAGCGCCCAAGGCGCAAAACAAAACAACAACACGAAAGGGAAACACAAGAAAGGGAAATGCATAAAGAAAACTTCTAAACTAACTGGAAAAACTACCTTATTTACAAACATCTAGAAGACTTATTTATAGTAGGGCTTCAGCCTACTCCCATTGAAGTGTCCAAGAAATTTTGTCCCATCCAACACTTATAACTGAACGCAGCGCTTTGAATCAAGGATGTACGAGATTGTGTAAGGACCCAACCAATGGACTTTCAACTTCCCTGGATGGTGTAAAAACTTGGAATCATATAGTAACACCATCTACCCAACCTCAAACTTCTTGTTTCTAATGTGGTGATCATGCCAAGCCTTTTTCTTTGCTTTCTCCATTGTTTGGCTCCATCGGGTGAGTGATTGTCTCTCATCCAGTTTTATTAACTCATCAATCCTTTCTTCTAGCACTTGTTCATTAGCTAACCCTCCTACACACGCTATTTACAGAGAAGGAAACATAAATTCAACTGAAAAACAGCTTCTATGCCAAACACCAATTGAAATGGTGTGGCTTTGTTCAGCCTTTTATATGTTGTCCTATAAGCCCATAATATTGCTAATACTTTGTCATCCCAATCTTGTCTTCTCGACATCACAAATTTTGGTCAAGGTATGACTTAGTATCTTATTGAATGCTTCTATAGTTCCATTTTCTTATGGGTGATAGGGCGTAGTCTTGTGATGAGCCACCATGAACTCTGATAATAGGATCCTCACGGTCTCATTCAAGAAATGTGTACCCCTATCGCTGGTCAAACTCAATGGGCATCCATACCTTGTGATAATGTTTTCCCATAAGAACCTTGCCATTTATTATTGTTGTGTAATCTTTATTCGGGGGCTACCTCCCCCACCTTGTGAGATAATCCATGCAAGTGATGACATAATGTGACCTAGTCCTACACGTTGCTAGTGCAATAGGTCCTACAAAGTCTATTGCCCACTTTTCAAAAGGCTCTGTGCTAGGAATAGGGCACAAAGGCATCTCATCTCTCCTTCCTAGTTTGCCAATGTGTTGAAAATGGTCACACACTTTACAATAATCTCTACAATCTTTATACAAGGTTTCCCACCACAAACATGTCATTAATATCTTATACGCGGTGGCATCACCTGTATAATTCCCACCCGCACTTCCTCCATGATGGATAGTCGCTCATGCTCTAAGACACATCTGCATAAAAATTCATCACGTCCCAACTTGTATAAGTCTCCACTGATTAACATGTAGGGTGCGGTGCGTATGGCCAACTGCTTCTTTTCCAATGTCTTCATTTAGTCCAGTGCCACACCTTCCTTTAAAAATATTGCAATCTCTTCCAAATCTGAGGGCATGCGCAACCTAAATAGTTTCACATCTAGCATTTCTTCCTCAATACTTTGCGCATCCTCCCCTAAATCAATTCTTGATAGATGATAAGGCCCACGATTACTTTTTTTGCCTTCACTATAACGGTGAATTCAAAATCTTGAAACAACAATACCCATTGACATATGTGTCCTTGTAGAACAAGCTTGTTCACTAAATATTTAATGCCATGTGGTCGGTGTAAAACAAAAAGGGTGTTTCTAGTAGATATTGTCTAAACTTGAAGAGCACGTAGATCATTGACAATGCCTCGCGCTCGGTTGTGGTATAATTTTTCTCTACTAGTGTCAGCTTCCTACTTGCAAAACACAGAGGGTGATCAACAATTCCTTCACCTGGTTGTGCAAGCACTGCTCCAATGGCATTCCTTGAGGCATCTACATGGACATGGAAGGTATTTTCCTAAGAGGGACAACATAAAATAGGTGTGTGATAAGCCTATCCTTTAATGTATCAAACACCCTCTAATGCGCCTCTCCCCAATGGAAGGCACTCTTATGTCTAAGAAGCTCCTCTAAAGGCACGGCAATCTTAGCATATCCTTTAATGAATTTTTGTAATAGCCCGTGTTCCCAAGGAATCCATGCACTCGCACTCAAGCTAGTAGGCTCCCTAACCCCACAATAACTACAACCTTAGTGGGATCTACCAAAGTGCCTTCCTTACATATTATATGCCCCAATAAAGTCCCAAAGGGTGTAGCAAACACACATTTCTTAATGTTGAGGGATATCCTCAACTACCTACACCTCTCAAACATTAACCTCAAATTGTCACAATGGTCTTTAACCAGACCATATACTATCCAATCATCCAAATAGACCTGAAGAAACTTATGGATGAAGTCCTGGAATGCTTGCACCACTATGCACGAAAAGATAGCTGGCATTCTTCAACCCAAAGGGCATGACCTTATATACGTAACTTCCCCACTCGGTGGTGAAATTTGTCTTCTCTTGGTCTTCCTTTGCAATCCGGACTTGGTGGTACCCTGAAAATCCATTTGTAAAGGAATAGATTTCGTGCCCAATGACTCCTTCCAAAATTTCTTCAGTGAAGGGGGTCGAAAATGGATCAATGACACAAACTACGTTCAATTCCCTATAATCCACACAAATTCTAATCCACCCATCCTTCTTGATGTTGATTACCATCGGGCTTATCCACTCTAATTCTTCCACTGCCTCAATGATCCCAGAAGCTATCATTTTTTCTATCTCCTCCTTGACCTTCACGCACAAGTTGGGATTCATCCGGTAGGGCCTTTTTAACCGGGCATGCACCGTCCTTCGTTTTATCTTCATCTCTCCCAAGGAGTGGTGAATGCCTTTGAGCTCATGGTACCCGTGCGGGAATAAATCCTCAAATTCATGCAGTAGATCAATGATCTTTGATACATCCTTCTATGTCTAGTAATCTCCAATAATGGCTTCCTTAGGTTCTTCTTCCAACCAATGTTAACCTTTTTGTCTTTAAGGGATCATGGTAGGCACGCGTGCGAGTATCTCTGCATTGTCCACTACCTCAAATGTCCCTCTGCAGAATGGCTAACATATAAGCTTTATGATTCCTCTCCATCAATCACATATACCAAATTTCCCTTCTCCTTTTCCAAACACACACGCTCAAGTTGTAACTCTTCTGCTTCCTCTTCTTCTTCAAAATGTGCCTCTAATCCTGGTTCACCTAGTAATTCTAGCAGCCTATCTTCCATCCTGGCACTATCCCCCATGGTAAGGTGTTTGATACCCTGCAAGGCCTTATCAACCGATGGCTTGGTACTCCAATATTCAAAGGTTTGAATAAGGTCACCACGAGCTCTTTCCAATTCCTTTTCCTAGGCGTGTCTCCGAATGAATGTACCATGCACATGCAACCCTGCAGTGTAGAATATAACTTATGCACCCAGAGGGATGGTGGAAAGCTTCCACACCTTCTCTCCAGACCCATTCACACTCCTAGATATGGAAAGAGGCAGGCTCCTTCCCATGGTACTCCTTGATGATGGTGGGTACATTGCTCCTAGAAAATCTGACAAAGAGAAATTCTTACCTTGTGCCACTCTAAAAGGCTCTCTTGATGTGTGGCCCACCATTGAGCTACTGTGCCAAGCAAGACATAACTTAACATCTCCCTTCATTCCTTTCCATCCTTCCACTGAGCTTCCACCTCCTGCAGAAATATCTCAGGGAAGGCTCCTCTTGAATACTTGGGTAGTTCTTTTCCTCTAAGGCGCCTAACCATGCACACCTTAGTCACCTTGGTCACCGACCCTCTCAACTACTATCCCATTAATTCGTAAGTTCCATGTGCCTAATTGTCACATGCCAGACTGGTGGTATCACTCACTGACTGAGCATCTTCAAACTAGATAACCTCATTAGTAGGGTGTATCATCTCAGGGTCTCTGATTGAGCACACATAAATCCTATCTAGAACTTCCTCTCCCAATGGTTCAATATATGGTGTTGACTTCCCATCAGCCAAGGGTATAATGACCCATTCCTCCTTGTTCTCAAAGCTGATGTACCCTTTGTTGAACTAAAGGTCTACATTGTTCTTGTAACACCAAGGGCACCCAAGTAGTGCTGGGAAATTGTCCACCTCGATGAGTGCCAAAACTTCAAAGTCCCCAGTAAACTTGGCTCCCTGGATAGTGATAGCTGCATGCTTTAATACACTGATGGGCATTGCCTTAGTCTTGTTTTCCATAGCGATGTCATCGAGCCTCCAAACAATAGGCTAACACCAATATCTATACTACTTAATGCTTCAAGATGCAAGGCAGCTTCCAATGCTTCATGTGGGTCTGTAAAAGTTTTATGAGACAAGGCCCTTCTAAAAGGGGTGATCAATCCTCCAAAAAACCACTTTGTGCATGCTTTGAGAAGGATGAATATCATATGATAATTTAGACAAGAGAGTTTTAAAGTGTGCATCATACTCCCACACACTCTCTACCATTCCTTGTTGAATCTCCTTCAAAGTGTTGATGCTCTTCTGCTCAAACTCAGGAATGTGGAACTCTACCAAGAATGCATTCTTTAAGGTAGTATAGTCCACCACCATTTTATGAGGGTCATACTTCCTATACCAGCTATGTGCGCACCCTTGTAACGTGGTTGTAAATTGACTAGCCTTCCATTCTAGGGTTGTGATACCCTTCACGTGCCATAGCAGTTCACACTTGTGAACATGTTCTGTAGCATCCTTAATGCCCCTATAATCTAGAAAATGTAGAGAAATTTCAAAGAATACCTGAGGTGGTTCCTGGGGTCTCTATCCTTCTGAGCTAGAGCCTTGGTTCCCTCTGGTGTTTCCTCCACCACCTGATCCACTAGGTCCACCGTGGTTTGTGCCTTGAGCCACCAAATCCACCGATCCATTGGGTCCAATAGGGCTATAGGATCTATGTCAAGCACCCCCACGGTCCCATTTGAACTATGTGTTGAAGGTCTCGTGATAGCCCCCACTCCCACTACTGTGTCCCGCGCCACTCCCTGATGTGAGACCAAAGGCTTGTACACTTGATCCTTGTCTAAAGACTCCTCCAAATACTAAAATATGTGCAGCCATAGAAGAAGGGACTATAATATTGTACCTTCTAGGTGTGGATCTGTCTCTTCCACTGATATTAATTGGGTCAATAACACTTCTTCATGTTTTGGGAAACCAAGTGCCGGGCTTGGTCACTAGGTGGGTTCAAATATGCACCAACAACTTCCCTTTCTCCATTTGATGAACTCTTACTGAATCGAAGGGGTCTCCCTTACACACTTGCCAAGATGAGGTAGCAGACAAGCTACTCGGGCTCCATGTCTTCCACGTGAACCTCAACTCCTTCCTACAATGTCTGTCTCTATAGATCCATCACACTAGTAGCCTCGTATCGTCTAGCAATCTCCCTTTCATGCACTTCACTATACTTGAGCCGTCTCTCTTCCCTCTCCTTCTCTATCATGATATATGCCATCTTCCTCTACCCAAGCTCCCTTACCCAAAGACTTAGAATGGTTTATCTAGCCATTTGGAAAGCCTCTAAACTCATGGTAACCATTAATATCTTTATAGCTAGAGGAATAGCACGTAGAAACGTTCCTCTAGGTTCTCACGAAATTCAAACTCAAGACCTCCGGACAAGAATACGTGGAAATGGCATACTCCAGAGTGTAACTAGTCGGTACTCTCCACCAATGATCTACAAAGACACGGGTCCACATCATATCTGCATCCTGCAACCTTTGGTAATCTTCTTTGGTCCACACATGTGATCCATAATGCCAACTTGATCTAGATGCATAGGCTAAAATCCATTCATATAGTTCTACTGGGAAGCGGCAGAAAGAAGGTCTCATACGAGATCATTGTAGAATTTCTCTTCTACCCATCTATGTGTATTAAACTCAGGTCCAATGCTTTGAATCTCTAAGAAAATTCATCCTCCATGCTCTTGAACCATGATTCAACATTTTCCAATGTTAACCGCTCTGTCATTACTCACTACACAGATCATGATGTATGTTATATCCCACTACAACTTTGAAAAGAGGTCCTGAAACGAAACCAAGATGTAGTCATTTTTACTCCCATCATAAAAGGAAGGAATCCCATGTGCACCGGCCTATCACCTAGTGAAAGCTAAGCGCTCACCCAAGGCATGTGTGGGTACCAAGTCTCTCTTTTATGTGAGTTTAATGGGAAACATCATCTATGATTAGTGTAAGATTTTTCATGAGGGAGGTTGAAACATACAAGAACCATAGGGCTCAGAACGGCCTCTAGATCCTTGCAGTCACTTCAGACCAAGTGTTTTAACAAAATCCAGAACATGCATTATGATAAAAATAATTATACAAGCATTCATTCATAGCATGAAAGGAAAGAGAACTTATAAGAGAGAAATATGCATTAGAACCATTGATATTCACGTATATATTATATCGGTAACCTCATTACATTCATTGATTCATTACAGAGTGTCACAGAGAGCACCACGCCATGCATATTACTAGACTTGTGTAACTAAGCTATCAAAAGAAAAATTACAACTCCATGCCCAAGACATTCTCTCCTAGATGTAATTATCCATTAACAGAGTCCTCGCAGCATCTCTGCAGAGCTCCGCTCACTCTCTAGATCTATATATCAATTCCCGCTCTCTCTAACCCGCTATATCTCAAACTTGTATATATTTTACTCCACAGGCACTTGTATTTATAATTCTCCTACACTGCCAACTCACCTTCCAACGCCCTCAGATCTGGTGCCAAGTGTCGAATGTGGTCCTTCATGTGAGCATGCTTCTCCAGGCCTTGAGCTTTCCACTTTATCTCATGATGTTCTTCTAGAAGATTCCAAGGCATGCCCCTATCGGGGCCAACCTGTCGCCAAGTTGGCATCTTATCCATGTGCAACCGATCATGCTTTTCACGTGTTCTACCCTGGGCACTCAAATTGACTAAGTCTCGAACCTCCTTTCATGTGTCGCGCATGCTATGTGCTTCCTTAAACCTTTCTATTGTGCACTTTTTCCTTGTGCACATTTCCATAATTGGGACCTTGTGTGCTTAAGCACCTTCATACTTGGCCAATATTCCAGGGGTCCAACAACGAAACTAAAATTTACACCTACCATCATGTTCCAGGACACGATGGAGAGAATTGTAAGGCTTTAAAACCGCTCTTGTCCAATTGTGTCCTCCTGAAGAAAATTTTGATGATGAGGATCTTCTTGATGAGGACCCCATTTCAACTTCACCAATTTCCTCAGAGCCTCTTCCATTACCTACTCAATGACCAATATCTCCACCCTCAAAACTCTTTGATACACCCCTAAGATTTGAGATCAACATGATCAACATCATTGCACCCGCATCCGTAAAGATAAAAGTAAGGAAAGGCAATTGGCCTATCAGCCAACCCTATACCCAATATACCATCCATACCCATACCCAAAGTCACCATTCAAGGTCGTGCATATCCTATTTCTGATGGGGTCACACATCACACAATGCTAAAATAAATGCACCAATCCCCTCAAAATGTCTTTATATGACCTCATCCAAACCTATGAGTCACATCGTCAAGCCCTCATGGAGGTCCTTTAATCTATTGAGGTTTTACCAAATGACCCCACACCCATAGCCTCCATCATTACCCCTCACCACGTAGCCTCTCTCACTAGGTCATCACCTTCCTCTATGCCTCCACGTATTCACCAAGTAGCCACACTCATTTTTTTAGATGAAGAGATCACCCCCTTCTAGTCTGAGGACCCGACCCCACTCTTTTCATCTTCATCTTTATCGATAATATATGCATATGACATGTTATGATCAATGGTTTTGCTAGTATTAACATCATATCCTCCCATGCATATGACCAAATGTGAATACCTTCCAATTTCATGCATGGTAACCCGATCCTGCCGCTTGTATGACCATTATGTTACGGTCCTTTAATTATTTCATGACATCTACCATGGGTATCGTCATTCTCCATGTCCGCATGGGTCCCCATACTTGTCCGGTCCCTAACTTTTCTATGTCCTAGAGGGGAGTTCTAATATAGTTTATTTCTTGGCCGGCCTTAGATCCATGTCATGGGTTATGTCCCTTTTACATTACACCATTGCCTCAAATTTGAGCACAAGGGACATAATTACACCATCCTGCTCGACCCATCACCTTTCAAGACCTATAACATGCTATATCGGTCCAATGATGTGCTAGAACCACAAGGTATCTCGCCACTCTCCCTAATTCACCTTAACCTACTAGCCAATCCACCCAGATCGCCACAACCTCTCTCCGCATCTAACCTTGCTATGCCCATCGTCATTATCAAAGGCCTCTACCACCGACTCACCTGCTTTCCCCATCTTGAACAATTTTTTACCCCCACTACCCACATATCGACTACAATCCCCTTATAAGGTGTTTTTCAATGCCTCATTCTCGGGGAATACCACATGTACAAAATCAACACTTTCATCACCCTACAAGAGTATGGGAACCTTCGTTAATACCCTAGTTATGACATCTACATCGGCAACATTTTTCCTTATGGCCCCCCCACCTTCGCACTAATCTAACATATGGGGGACTTGATATGGCCATCTATAAACCCGAACCTCCATCCCAAATCCAACCATTTTCATCCAACCTACACTCCCTAACTAACCACCACTTTTCTCACACTTTCCTCCACCGGTGCGCATGGAAAGGATTTGGCTTTGGATTTTATGAATAGGGCCACCATACTGTCATTTCCTGTACCTCTTGTAAACACAATGATTGTATTGGAATTGGTTTTGACACACCACCTTCTAAGAAGATTCACGTCAACATCATCTAGGACAAAAACCTTCCCCACCTCACTCACCCACATTACCATCTTCACCACTGAGTCCATAGATCCTCAAGCTATTACTCCTAAAAAAAAATTCATGAACATTGTTTCCTGGGACCTTTGACCTATCAACGCGATGGCGAGGCTCCCTCTTCTCTCTCATTCATGTATCCTGACATGATCAATGATGATACACCTTCTATTAATGTCATTCAATGTTAGGATGATGAATCCATCCTCACTTACCTTGGTGTAGAAGATTCTTATATTCATCAGTCGTTACCTTCTGAGACACAAACCATGTTGAATGAATCAACCATTGAAATCAACATTAACACTCAAGACGATCCACACGCTTCTAAAGATTGTCCAATCCTTAGAATCTTCCTTCATTGAATAGGAAGCCTTCACCTCTTTCCTTCAGGACCATAGAAATCTCGACATCCCGCGTGTTTATCTCGGTCCTATGCCGATATGCCCAAAGATTGACCCAAAATCATGGTCCATAATATCGTAACCATTCCTGATGCCAAACCCATCAAACAAAAGCTTTGGAAATGCATTCTCACATTGCTCTTTTGGTCAAAGAAAAGCTTTAGCTTTACTCGCTTTTCCTTTATCTTACCCATTGACTATCCCCAATGGATTTCTAACATCGTTCTTGTCACAAAGGTGACAGGGGGACTCCACATTTGCATGGACTTCCATGACCTCAACCTTGCTTGTCCCAAAGACGATTTCCCCCTACTCGGCATCGACCAACTGGTTGATCTCACCATTGACTATGAAATGTTATCGCTCATGGACTCTTGGGCTACAATCAAATATTACTAGCTCCAGAAGATCAACATAAGACTACCTTCATCACCCCTTGGGGGACTTTCTGCTATCGATTCATGCCTTTTGGCCTTAAAAATGTTGGTGCCACATATCAGCAAGCCATGACTTATATCTTCCATGACATCATGCATTGCATATTGGAAGATTACGTAGATGATCTTCTGGCCAAATCTAAACATCGAACCAAACATCTTCCTATCCTCAAGGTCATCTTTGACCATCTCATCAAGTATTATGTGTTTCTTCAACCAAAGAAGTGTGTCTTTACAGTATTTTCGAAAAGCTCATAGGTTTCATCATTTCTTTGTGTGGTATAGAAGTCAATCTTTCCTAAAGTCAAGCCTTTCTGATTATAAAAATTCCTCCACCCATTAATCTGTCAACTTTGAAGCCTACAAGGAAAGTTACAATCTATTCATCATTTTATCTCACAGCTTTCTTTCACCGCTATTAACCATTTCATCATCTTCTCAAGAAAGACATTTCATTCAAATGGGATGATGAATGTCATAAATACCTTTGAAGCCTTACAATAATACCTCCTTCAACCACCACCACTCATTCCGCCTAAGGATGACCAGCCCTTTTACCTATATATTTCTCTTCCAAAACTTCCTTAAGCTTGATAATTCTCTAGGTGTCATGTTTGCTCATCGCAACAAACAACATCGAGATAAAACAGTTTTATTACATAAGTCGTTTCTCCTACCCTTCCCTTGACTACTACTAAACTAGATATACCCATGTTGAAAAACTCGCTTAGCCTTAGTTTTCATCACCACCAAACTCTACCATTACCTACTCAACCACAAAACCTTCGTCATTACTAATACCATGACCTCTACACTATATGTATGCCAAACTCTATCAAGATCAACGTCATTCACCGTAGACGTTGGCTTATACTTCTCACCAATATCGACCTTGAATTCATTCATCAAAATTCCATCAAAGGTCAAAATATCATTTTCGAAAAGAAGCGAACCAGAATTTCGAATCAAGGCCACAACAATCCAACGCACCTATTTTTGGGAATCAACCATCTAATTTCGATTTCCTAAACAATTCTATAGCTACCCTCTCCTTGAATCCAATGGAATTGATTCAAAGGGGTATCTTGTCAATCAAAATGAACCTACTTACTAAATGACACTCTTCTTTGATGGTTCCAAGTGTCGGCATGGGGTGGGGCTGGTGTTATCCTCATTCCTCTTAATGGTGAACCTATGCCTTTGTCTTTCAAACTCAATTTTGATTGGCAAACAATATTGCTGAATACAAAGCACTCGTCATTGGTCTCCAGGTCTCTAGGATTCTTATGCCTTAGATGTTAAGTCAATCAATATCTTTGGTGATTCTCATTTGGTCATAAACCAAGTCAATGGTATATACCGATTGTCGTAATGAGATCTTTCAATAAGTATAAGCATCACGTAGACATAATTTTTACCACCTTTGACCATTACACACTCCAAACCACCCCACAATCTACCAATAAATTTGTAGATACCATGGCCTGCTTGGATTCTTAGATACCTTCTTCGCCCACTAACTCTAAAATATTTGTCATAATACAAAGGCTACAATCACCCTCTTATTTACCTCATGAGGTCTACTCTGTTGGAACTATTGCCCCTGACCCATGTGACCTTTGGTATAAGCAATATGTAGACTATCTTTCCCTTTCCATTCTACCCGTTGATCTCACTCATAATGGACAACATGCCTTTCTTAAAAGTGTCTCCCATTATGTCATCATGGGTGGTCTTCTTTACAAGTGCAACTTCGATGACATTCTCTTATGATGCCTTACAAGTTCTAAAATTCCCTACACCATTAAGGAAGTCCATAATGGAATTTGTGGAGGTCACTTTAGTGGTTTAGTTGTTGCAAAACGCATTCTTCACCTAGGATATTATTGGCCAACCCTAAACCGTGACTGTTTTGATTATGTCAAACATTGCATGAAATGCCAACAACATGCTAATCTCCATCACACACCTAGTCATGCCTTACAGTCACGTACAACCTTTGGCCTTTCTCTCAATGGGGTTTGGATCTTGTCAGGTGAGATCAACCCCCATTATTCACAATGCCACCAATAGATCACAAAAGCTCATCAATATTACACTAAATGGGTAGAGGCCATTCCCTCATTTTTAAAAAAGCTAAGAAGATATGTGAATTCATCAACCACCACATCATTTGTCACTTTGGTGTTCCTCACCACCTCATCACCGATAATGGAAAGCAATTCAAAAAAAAAAAAAAACCTTGCGCAACTATGCAACACTTTTGGCATCCAACTCGGTTTCTCGTCACCTTATTATCTCGCAAACCAATGGCCAAACCGGATCAACCAATAAAACCTTGAACAAAATTATTATGAAGGTAGTCAATGATACTTTGAAAGGATTGGCATACGCACATTCATTTTCCTTGTGGTCTTATCACACTAGTATTCACACTTCAACCGTTGTCACATCTTTTTCTATGGTACCGAGGTTTTCTTACCTCTCAAAGTCCAAATTCCATCTCACTACAAGACATGCTCAACGATGATGAATTTCACTAAGATCATTTGGCCTAACTTGAGTTATTAGATGAACTTCATCTCAATGCTCTTGACCATCTCCAAATCTACCAAAAACGTATCAAGCATGCCTATGACAAACATTTTCATGAATGAAACTTTCAGATTGGTGACCTCGTCCTGAAGGAAAATCAACATGTAACCAAATAGGAGAAAAGTAAACGGGGTAAATTTTCTCCTAATTGGCTCGAACCCTATATCGTTACCCATGCCTATGGATCAAGTTCTTATCATTTGTCTTCACTCAAAGGTAAACCCGAACCTAAGCCCCTCAATGCCTTACATCTCTAACCATTTTATTTTTGTCATTAAGTCTTATATCACCTTCTATATATTGACTCGCTCATCCCTTGAGCATCGTTTACCTTCCATATTACCCATTTTGAGGATCCACAACTAAACAAGAATTATGTGATTGCCCGTCGCCTCTCAATCTTATCTTCAATATGAGTACCATGTCTCTACTCATAGCATGATTCTCATGGACACTTTTCATCTTCTCCAGATGGAACCCCATGGTCATTCATCACTCAAAACTACCTCTTCCATAGTTAATCTTTGTGTGCTATGCTCTTGTCTTCAAAAAAATAACCTAATCTTCCTCTATAGTCTTGTCCATGACTTAAAATTCTAAAAACAAAAGGGGATGCAACTCCTTGAGTCAAACTTCCGAAAAGATGAATCCCTCAAAAGGGACATCTCTTCACTCTAAATTCCACCACTATAAATAGACTACTCCCTTGAAGGACAGCTATATCAAGTTATTTCACAAATCCATAAAAATATCCAGAAGCTTCCCGCATTGATCAGCTTCATGAAGACCTCAAGGAGATAATATACCCATCCCATATAGACTTCCCACATTGATCAGTCTATTAAAAACAAACAAATGAAGAAAAATATGAAATTTTTCATCATGGACTTGCCTATTTTTTATCCTGGGTTTCTTGCTATGAAAAACATCTTGTCATACACTAAGTTATGCTAAACCACCCATTCTCACCTCATTTACCTTCTTATCCTAACTCCCTCTCTACTCAAGGGACTCACCGCAACCGTGACATTTTGTGATCATGTGACTTTTCTTCACCCTTAGAATAGTCCATTATGCAAGGCTTATAATTTCTTACATTCATAAGCCCATATGGGGTATGGTAGAATCATGTAGGGTTCTTATCAATTAAGTTGTTCTTTTTCCACCTCTTACCTTTCTACCTTCTTCATCACCTATTGATTCTCCTATAACATGACCAGCTCATCGAAACCTATATTTAAACTAACTCAATCATTCCTATCACCTAAACTCAATCATGCCTACGACCTAAACTCAACCATGCCTATAACCTACATTCAACCATGCCTCACACCTACCAACCCATTCCTCTACTTTATCATAATCTTCCCTAGCTTATGGGAGAACTACATCAGCCTGAGGTCCCTTTTCATTGGGACTATGTAGGCAGCACTTCGAGGGCATGGGGCCCTTGGAGGTTAGCTTGGCCACTCTTTACCCTAACCAAACCCCTTTCACTTTCCTATTCACATTCTACCCTAGTTAGTTTCCATTCTATATCAATAACTAGAAATTAAACCAAACAAGCATCAATTAATACACATTTTTTTACATCATCAAATCATTCATTTATCATTTTCACATTTCCACTATAGCACATATTTGGAAATTAAAACCATAACCTGTATATACATCACCATTTTCCCTATGTTACCTACAACTTGGACATTACCTCATGCCTAAACCAACCTGACTCAATCATACCTAAACCAACTTGACTCCATCATGCCTATAACCTAACTCAACCATGCCTAAACACCACCTAATTCAACCATGCCTAAACCAACATGACTCAATCATGCCTACATCAACCTGACTCAACCATGCCTACCTCAACTTGACTCAATCATGCCTAAACCAACCTAACTCCATCATGCCTAAATCAGCCTAATTCCATCTTGCCTAAACTGACTTGATTCCATCATGCCTAATTCACCTAGTTGAGAACCTACCTCATCCCGATGTCGTCGATGCTTTGGCACATCTAGTCATTACATTGGTTGTCCAGCCAAAACCTTGCCCACCTCCACCATGCCACAATCTACCTCCAATATCTCCACCAATCACCTCACTCTGCCCGATCTCATGGACCCGTCTACCTAGCTCCTCTAACCAACCAGATCTCTCCACCTCAGTAGGGTCTCGTCCCTCATACTTTTTTCTTGACAAAGCACAACTTGTTCAACACTCTATCATTTTTCCCACAAGTCAAAATATACAAATGATTCTGTATTATACGGATTTTTCTTTTTATACCCAAATTGACATGATGACATCGGTCAATTTGTTCCCTACCTAACCAGCGATGTCGGTCATTACATAACCAGCATCGATTACCATCATACTCTTTTCAATACCTTTTACCCATTTTTGACCAAAATTTACCCTTCCCACCACCTTCTTGACCTTACCCACCCTTATTTCCACCTACCTCCTCACCCATCTTACCTACACCCATCCTAAATTACATTTAGGGACCTGTTATTTTTACCCGTACCTCGGTCGTACCCATATTGTGACTTATATGCCTTGACTGGAACACTATTTGTGACTTTTGAACCCATATGCTCACTATACCTTATGGAGTACATTGCCCGTGTTGTTTTGCCCTCACCGACCTTACCTTGCCTATTGTCATGCTATTTATCCTAGCCCAACCTTTGGTTTACTCGAAACATACCTAAACGTTCCTGCACCTAACCTACGTTGTGTTTCTACACCATATCCTATACCTTGGATACCGAAATCACTTCAACCCTATTTGGATAGACCTATCAACCTTAGCCGATGTAGCATTTGAAAGATTTTCACTCGTACCATACCACAATTTATATTTGTGTGAACATTCGGTGACACTACCTTTAACCTCGGCCCATTTCCCTATTTACTCGATTTGACCTTTACCCCATTACCCATTTTTACCTCCACCTACCTTACCCACACCTACCTACCTAACCATTGATTAAGTGGATATTCCCATGTCCTCACCCGTTGTATCTTGCAATGATGGTACATGTTTTTCTCAACCTAATAGCCTTACCTTGCCTATGGTCGTGACCCTTATCCAAACAAACCTTGACCTTTTGACCTTTTAGATGTACTGGAACCACACCTACGCATTCCTGCATCTTACCTCATTGAGTTCCCAAACCGTATCCTTTACCTTGATACTGGACCTCAACAACCCTTGTTTGGATGACCTTTATGACCCTAGCTAACGTGTACATTTGTTATGTTGAGAAACCCTGGTATCTCATGGCATTTCACAATGTGTGTGTACATCTGAATTCTCTACCTAATCACCCACCCTACCTCTTACAATCACCATACCCTCGACCATCACCTTCTTCACACCTAACCCTATTTTCTCAAACCACCCACCTCCTCATTTTATCAAACCACTCACCGCTTCCTTCTCTCACCTCATCGGTTCCTAGTTTGAGGGGGGTTACCTTCACCCATGCTTGGGGCAACATCACCTTCACCCACACATGGGGTAACCACATCTTATTTTTGTTAGTGTCACTTACCAATACAAGCTACGTAACAAAAAGGGGAAAATGTAGACACCAAAATTGGGTCACACTCCCCTTGGTCCCCCATCAAATAACCAACTCAAACATATTCACCTAACCATGGCCCCTTTCACCCCACATTAATATTAATTTAATTAACTTAATTAAATTAATACCCATCCTCACAATATTCATTACTTAATTATTTTAATTAAGCTAATTTCCACCTCACCCTTCCACCTCATCTAGCCACCTCACCCTAGACCTATTCTTGACATGTTTCCATAACTAACTAAGACTTGGTCCCACTTACCTTAATGAGCTAAGACTTATTTTAACCCTAAAAATCAATGCCTATTATCCCTCTAACCACCTTCCCGCTCATAAAAAGGTAACATCCATTCATTTCCACAGAAAAGGGAACAAACTTGATCCAAAAGATGCAAGATATGTCATTTTTAGTAAACCTAGGGAATCCCACCTTAACCAATGCCTGGTCAACCCAAAACTGTCATCAATTACCATTTATTCACCTTAGCAACCTTGTTTTTGGGTTGGCACATTTTGAGATCAAGGAGATGAGAAGAGAGCTACATGCAAGTAGAACCAGAGTCTTTTCACACACCTAAACATCCACAGCTAGCACCATGATAGATCTAGAGGTATTACACTCATGGAAGCATTCCAGGAAGCACTATTGTGGCACCAAACACCATCCTTTTGATCAACTTCCATCACCATTCAGCCATCAAACCTATATCACAATAAGTATACCTTCTACCAACGCATAGTCCATTTTAGTATAATAGCCTTTGTTACTTCTGTTATTAGTTTATACTTTGCATGTCCATTTCCCATCTCCTACTAACTTGCAGATTCAGCCATTTCTCTACCCACACCACCAAATCACCCATTCTTACCTGCTACCTACCTTTGAGTATACATGAGACTTTCATAAACCTCCTTGTCTACCCTTCCATCTCTGTTTAACTCCACTTCAATCCCCACAATCATATCATATTAAGTTCCTTTCACCCCCAACCCTACTGACGTCGGTTATCTATGACCGTTGTTGGTCCCTTTTAAACCGTCATTGGTTATACCCGACCGACATTGGTCTATGTGTTTCATACCCTTTTCCAATAACAGAACCACATAATATACTATTAAGTGACCTTGACCAGTCCCAGTACCCTAAGACCTACCTACCCTTCAGATCTGACTATAGCCTAGCCTGTTATGTTAGATTTGCTTATTGTGCTTGAATGAAATACCTAAATCATATCAACTACAATAGGACTTTTCTTATCTCTCACATTAATTTGTTTTAAATAGTGGATTGAAAACCATCTAGGGAGTATCACACTTCCCAGATCTAGCACACGCTAGGTAGTTCACTGTCATATATTATTGAACTTTTTTTTTTCTTGTTTTCTATTTCGTAGTTCCTCCCAGCCAAAAAGGAAGTTCTCACATTCAAAATTGGAGTGAGAATTCATAACACGTGCAAAAAACCAATAACCTACCAAAATAAATGGGTAATCCTCCTTGCCCTTACCTTTATATCTGCTTTGTCTCAATAAAGTAAAGAAAACGGTGAAAGCTTACCATAGCAAGGTTCTTATGTGAGAACATTATTAGTAGGTATGGATGTCCATTGAGTTTGAGAAGTGATAGGGCACACACTTTTTAATGACACTATATGAATACTTTGACTAAGTTTATGGTGGCACATCACAAGACAACCCCTATCACCCATAGGCTAATAGGATCATTGAGTATTTCAACAAGATACTAGGACATACATTGATAAAGATATGTGATGTTGGAAGGAAATATTGGGATGATAAAGTTTGTGTTGTACTTTGGGCATATATGACAACTTACAAATATTTGGACAAAGATACACCCTTCCATTTGGTGTTTAATGTGGAGGTTTTTTTACTAGTGGAATTCATGTTACCCTTCTTACGTATTGTATGTGCAAGAGGACTAGATGATGAGTAGGAACTTGAAGAGTGTATAGATAGAATAATTCAGTTGGATGAGTAGTGTGTCATTGCACGTTGGAGCTAGAAGATAGAAAAGGCCAAGAAGAAGGCATGATATAATAGGCACATTAAGAATAAATAGTTTGAAGTTACACATATGGTTCTACTTTATGACTCCAAGTTTATGTGCCACCCTGAGAAAATAAAGGTGCATTAGTTGGGACCGTATGTGGTGACATATATACTTGATTCAGTGTGTTTTCCAGCATTCTGAGCACTTTGGATGGAATGCGGTTACCCATTTATTTCAACAAGATTAGGTTGAAGCCTGCTGTAAAATAAGTATTCTTGGTGTTTTTAATAAGGCAATGTTGCCATTTAGCTTAGGTATTCCTTTCGTCATCATCGTCATGCTTTATCAATTTAGTTTTGTGTTTTGTTGTAATAAGAATGTTTATGCACTAGTAGCTAATTACTATCTATTGAATTCATGCGCATAGGACCACACATACTTTTAGTGTGGGTTGGATCAAAAATTGATTGGTGCCTTGATGCAGATTGGTGTGCATTATGAAATTACAGTGCCCATGGTAAATATGGTTATAAATAGAATTCTAAGAAATTTTCTCATCTTGAATACCACACATATATAGATGGATGCACAATGTAATGTGAGGTAGGATGTAGCATTGGAAACTACTTGGTATGAGGCACATTGGATAGGTATTTTGGCACATGGAGGCACGCGTGAGAAAATTTGTGGCCAAGAAGTAATGGGAACACCGAAGGTTATGACTAAGGTGTGGAAGAATAAGGCGTGATCTACGAAAGAGTGAAGGAGTGGAATTAATTCCATGTACAATGGTGGTTAAGGAGTAATTAATGTGGTGAATTTTGAAAAAAAAACTATAATATTTTGTACTTACGTTGTTATTATCACCTTATAACCTTTTTTTCTCTTGAGTTTTGAAGTGTGACAAAGTGCGTAGTGCGACAAGCGAGATTTTAAATAGTGAACTAGGTGAATTCATGACACGACATTGATAGAGCTCTGTGTACATGTGTGTTTTTTATCTTGTCGTGGGCTAAGGAAGGAAGGTTCATACATTTAGGGTTTCACAGAGGCATACTTTTGGTTAGGCCACACTAGGGCATGGGAAATCGAAGGAACTAGTTAAGTTCAAATTGTGTAAAGGAAAGGTAGTGGAAATTTTATAGTTTTTAGAGTGCATCTTCTAATTGAGAAGAGCAATAACACTAAATAAAGCTTGGACCATTGAAAAGGAGACCAAGGAATCACTACACGAGTGGTTTGCATAAATGTAATACCCATAAAAGGTTATTGAAGGGATATTGTTGACATCATAGCTAACAAAATGCAAAATAAGCGAATTTAATCATCGCACAGAGGATACCTAGAAGGACATAAAGCAAGATATTGTTTTGAGGACAAATAAGCGAACCGCAGATGGGTAGTAAATGATGGAAAACTCAATTTACAAATGACTTGAAAGTGTGGGGGAAATTATTCGAGTTTTCATTACTTGGGAAGCCCGAGTGCCTGTACCAATGGCTTATGTCATGAGTTCATGAAGGTGTTTTTTATTTTGTAGGAAGTAGGATGCGAATAACAATAAAATTAGTTGGAAAATTTATGGGGTCATGCGTGACTCTAGATTAGAGATTACAAGAGATCTATCAAATGATGATGGAGTAGAATAAATGGCTTCCACACTTAAGTATTAAAAGGGAGTCCGCACTTTCAATGTCGATAAAATATAGGATTTGGCTACAAGGGTAGTGACATGACTCATAGCTTTAAAATAGGAACCTCGAAGAGGTGGAAGGAAGTAAACAAGTGTTAGTTGTACATAGTGCACAAAATGGAAAACAAAACATATTATAACATTACAAGCTATGTTGCAGAGGGTATAGTGGAGGAGGCGTGTGTCTAAGAAGAAAAAGGTGAGAAAAAAATGTGGGTGTCATTTTTTTGTTAAATGTGTTTAGTGAAATTGGTGTGCTCAATGAGCCAAGGGATAAGATGTGGGTATATCCCAAAGAAAACAAGTCACCTGCAAGGAATTTTGTGAGCTTCACATTTCAAGGAATCAGAACATGAATGTATAATCAATGCATGGAGAATTGATATAAGAGATTGTGTGATGCATTTGAAGAAGAATGGTGCATCCCACTAGAATTTCCCAATGTATCAAGGAGCAAGCAGAGTTCGGGGTCGATCATCACTTATGTCTCGGGGTGTTTTCACATGAATACTGGAAAAAATAGTACTTCATATAAGTTTCCTTTTACCTTTACTACCCGTTACTTCAAGGATTCAATAAATAGGTTACATAATGTGCATAAGTTACAATTCAATGCTAATAAGGTAGACACAGATATCCACATTCTACACAAAACATATGTCTACCCTAACAAGGAGGCATATGTAGAGAAAATGGAGTCTAACAATATTGACATCACTCTAGAGGTCATGGTTGTAGGGAAGATTGATCCCGCATGCGTATATGTATATTTAAGGCCAACATTCAAAGAGGGAAAAGTAATTACAAGCAAGGAATTTTCGCTACTGTGTCCTCCTAAGGGTAAACAAACTATGGGAATTAATATGTCATTTAAAAACACACCTCCTATGTAGGAGAAGTAGGGACATGAAGGCTTATATAATGTCCTTAAGCAGGAGGAAGAGAAAGAAGATAGAAATACCCTTGAACATAGTAGAAGAATACTTCACAGGGGTAGAAGAATATAGATATAGGCATTGGAACCTCACAGCCTTTGATACGATTGCCTCACGTAACTCCCCGTGAAGAAAGCCGAAGATGAAAGAAAGAAAATGTGTAGGTATGTACCGGTGAAGGACAATGATGAGGATAAGTCCTCACATGAAATTACACATGAGGATGTTGCCACACCTAGTTTGGAAGTGAGAGAAGATGAATAAATAGGTGGCAAGCAACCAATGTTTAATGTAGGCATCCCCAGTGTAAGCATGCATGGGTTTGAAGAGTAAATCTATGCTAGTGGGGATACAGAGATTGAAGAAAATGTTGTGCGCCAACCAGGGACCCGAGGGTGAAGATTAAGTAGAATAGAACAAGGTCACTGGAACACAAGATCATATAGGTGAGTGTGTCAATGAGCATAGGGAAGAGGAGATGGTGCAGACATGAAACCTTGGGTACATTAATGATCCAATAAATATTATACGCACAAGGTTCTATAGCACTCTTACCTCGAAATTTTTATGGATGGGAATTGATGGACCCAGAGATAATGACCACCCGCACTAGGAAATAATTATCATGGAATATGCAGACTCATGTAGATGATCCTGAATTTGATGTGTGCGAGGATTCATGTGCCTCGAGGAGAATGAAGAAGGCTCTACATTCTAGGCATGTGACCATCAAGCCTACAAGTTTCTAATGAATAAGTAAGCAATGCCTTAACAAACATAGTTGCAGAGGTCACGCACAGGAATGTTGACAAGGTGGCCACCTTGAGAAATTTGTTAAAGGATAAAAAGGATAAGGAAGAAGAAATTGAGCACCCAAGGAGGAGAAGGATAGGAAAGAAAAGAAAGTGAAGGTTTTCCTCGAGATGGCCGAGAAAATGGGATATGAAATTCTAACGGCACCAAGCCATAGTATAAAGATCATGTAGATGGTACTTATCCTTTTGCCTTACATTATTTACATACTTTTGTGTACTTTCTATTAAATGAATAAACAAGCGCACGTGGCCTTTGAGTATAGAATAGGTGATAGTGATGAAAGAGAAAATTATTTCAGTTTCAAGAAATGGAATGAAGGCACATAATAATGCATAAGATAGTTGCATGTATGATGAATTGCTATAAATCATTAAGGAGGAATTTAAGAAGGATGACTTAGCGTTGAACATGTGCAAAGATCCTAATAAAACATTAGAATAAGGAATCTAGCTGAGGAAAATGAGGTCATGGTCACCAAGAAAAATGAGACTTTGGGATGTGAGGAGAGGCTGACCTTATTAGTAAATAAGTGTGATGTGCTTACCAGCAGTCCTAAGATACTCACAAAGAAAATTTAATGGGACTTAGGAAATCAATCGCATGAAGAATGGATGTAATAGATGGTATGGTTTCAGGTTTGGAAAATTTTCTCCAATTCATCAAGCACAACAATAAGGATATGATAAAGGATGAGATGGATGTTGTGATTTGTGACATTCCCACTCGATAAAAGAAAGGACTCAAAGTGATTGGAAAGAGTTAGAGGTGAACATTAAGAATGAGTACCCTGAGTTGTTGATACCTACAGAAGATTAGCATGATTGTTGATGAGTTGGTTGATTATTCTTTCATTCTTTTTGTAAATTTGTTATTATACTTCATTCTTTGTTCTTTGAAAATGGATGTTGGATTACCATTTCTGGGGCAGCAATGAAACTAGTGTGGGGTAATGTTGACTAGATAAAAATTGACTAAGTATAAGAGGGCATGTGGATAGGTGTTGAAGTTTGATAGAGTTGCACCCTAAATATTCATGCCTAGAAAGATAGAGTTTGGTACTTAACCTATTTTTACATGGATCAATTTGCAGTTAAACGTGGAGTGATGAACATGCATTGGATGAAGATAGAATACTTGTGGATGAAGCAATGGTTATTTTGGTAAAAAGTAGAGGAAGATGAAGAGTCATGTAAAGTTTGAGCTAATAATAGGATTAGGTCCAAATTTAATTATAGATAATCTATTATTAGGAAAATCTTGCATGCTTCCTAGTTAATTTCGAAGCAAAGGCATGGTTATTTATTCATAGATGCAACCTATTTTGAGAGTGCATGAGTAGTGAAGGGAAATATCCCACTACCTATATATATGTTTAGAGGGTGATTATACACTAGATTGTTATAGATTTATGTTATTAGTATGATTTTTATTGCCTGACTTTGTGATGGTGATTGTAGTTTGTTTAGCAATTGTGCTTTGATGTATTAATATAATGGATCTTTGTGGATGTATATTTGATGTTGATGTCTCTCATTATTGGTTATTGCATGGTAAATTTGATCTTGATCCTTGTTTGATTCATTATGCACTATGGTTGTGATCTAGTTCATGTTATGCTTTACCTTTAAATACTTGTTATGTGTATGGAATACTTGTGTGATCATGCTAACACCTTGACAAAGTTGGTATTAAAAGAGGGACCTAGTACCTTTACATGCTTTGGGTGAGCACTTAGATATTTTTGAGTGATGGGCCAGATAGCATCTAGGGTTTGAGTATTAAAAACATAATACACTAAATGACCTAACTTGGAAGTTGTCTAATACTATTTAAATCAAAATACCCATTACTTGTAGGTAATGAGACCTCATTACCTTTCATGTTTTGCTCATATGTGGGTTCTTCAATCAGGGACAAACATGTTACTATCAGAACTAAACAGTAACAATTTGGTCCTTATCCATCTATAGTGGTTGGAACTTTTGGAGAAGCATCATGAAAGGAGGGAAAAATAGACCTCTCTCCCTAACACTCTTCCTCTAGTGGCGGATGCCAAAATCCTTCAATTATCAAAAAATTGGGTTGGGAATTGATCACTCCCTACCTCTTCTATCACCTTTGACAAATAATCCAACATCTCCAATATCATCGTAACTATTTCTCCAAGTTACTCCTTACAACAATTTACTATCTCCTCTTATACCACATGGGTCAAAATATTGATCCATGGTTCGTCACGCTACAAATTTTTATAATCTATGTGCTCTATGATATGGCTTCTATGGACTCTATATAGGTATGTTCCTTACTTCCTTTACATTACTCGGGAATTTCATTCAAATAAGCATAAGGGGGAAATGTAGACACAAAATTATGCACATATCATTATTGCACTATGTTGTCAATATGTTGTTATATGTATGGATCTTAAGTAAGAAAAGTATTCACCGACGACAATCGTCTCTTTTCCATCTACATCTTTGATTGATTTCTATTATAACTCTCTTCCACACCTCTCATTCTTGTATCCACTTCCTGTACAAAAATGATACATGTCTTTTTGTCTTTTCACATCTGTCATTATTTGTCTCAAGACACTAGCACCCACTCTGCAGACACTAAGGCTCGTGTGTTTGCATCTATTCAGGAGCTCATGTCCTCTTTGTTCTTTTTACACATTTTGACATTTATGGTTAGCCTTAGTAATTTTCTTATTTTTATCCCATATTCCTAGTTGGCCTTTTATGTCACTAATGTCAAAATTAAAATAAAAGACTCATATATATACACAAAATACTCACTATTATTCTAGCTGGAAACTCTAAAAGGGCTAGCATATCTACTTACCATCACTATCATTCAAAAGGACTACAATTTGGGTTGCATACACTACATAAGAGAGGGGAAGTGTTGAATTTCATATCGCACATTTGCATCAAAGCTAGCTATAGCTCGTTATCTTATCATCATTGGCATAAGGGAAAGCTAAGGACATCATTACACATGCATTCACATAGAACTACATGGATTATGAAATGTAGTGCGTTGCTCGATTAAGTTTCCTCTTTGGGTGACCATCGTGATCAATCGACTTCACATATTACATATTTTTATTCAAAGCTCATGCGTTTGTGAGCTTGTGTGGGTAGCTAGTTTTTTTAGGTTACAAGTGTGAGTTAAACCCTAACAATGAATCCAAAGTGATAAATAAGATATTGAAGAGAAGGCGCTCGATCCGAAAAAATATCAAATCCTCAATATTCACATGACACTATAGCCCGTAATGGACACTAGCACCTAGGTACTCCTATCCTCTTATAGAAAATTATATCCAAAATATTATGGAGTCATAGGAATATTTGCAAAGCCACTATGAAATCATTTCCATCCATATCCAGCAGATACACAACTCCAACTACCTCCAGATTACACAAAAATCAGCAAACTCATTTATCTCTTTCATTTTCTTAGAGTTTTACATTTTGGATGCTCATCACTTGTATATCATTTTATATTTACATCCATCTATCATTAGTGATAGTAATTACCCTAAAATTAAGATTTAATTCATTTTATATTAAATCACTTGGATATCACCAAGATACACACCAAAATCTTAGTGAAATGACAAGAAATTCCTCAATGTACTCCCACCAAGCTTACTAGAAATGTTATCACCAAAATTTACACTCTCTACTTTTGATCATGAATGGACAATAGAACTTTTAGGTAACATGGGAATGTCTCCAAGTGTGGGACCTTGTAAAGTGAGACAAACCTCCAAAGAAGGTTGGTTCCTTCTATTTTAGCCCACTACAAACTAACCTACAACTTCAAAATGTAACTAAAATAAATCTAAACTAAAAATTTGTAGGAACCAGGGTTAAATGAGGGAAAAATACTAAAAATAAAAGTGGATGATGCACCAAAGCTAAAATAAGGTTCAAATTTGACCTGTAGAGACACAAATATAACTATATATGCAAGAATCTAATAGAGACCCAATTTTTAAAAGAAATAATTATATAGATTCAAAGGAAAATAGGAGGGAAGAGATCACATCAAATACATAGAATTTAAAGGAATGAACCATAATTTTTTGTCATTTAAATGTCATTTCCACTTGCATTATAGGTTTGTGAAACCTAAAAAACATAGTTATAAAGGTCTAGAGGTGTAGAAAAAGCAAAAATTCTAAGGGAGAGCTCCAAATCCTATAGACAATAACCCCTTTCCCATGAATAATCACTTGCATATATAGAAAAAAGGGAGAGAGATAAGGGATCCACCAAACAACCATAAATGACTATTTTTACCTACCAAGTCTTGAAAGACATCTTTTTCTATGGTTTTGAGCATGGGCATCATTCTTTCTTCCTATGCAAGCCATCACAACTCCTCGGAGTGGAAGAAGGAAGAGGAATGGGCATATTTCAACATTTTTATGAGCAGTTAGTGTTTTTGTAGGATTGAAGATGTAAAATGGTTTTTTTCCTCCAAAACTCAAGTTTTCAAGCCTTGGCGAGTTTTGATGACATACAAAACGTTCTCTCGTGCACCCAAATAACTCACTTTAATCATTTTCCTTTGGGGCAAATAAATCGGGTGGGTGGAGAACTAGTGGAAGGGTGGAACAATTTTTTTCTCATCAGGGATGATTTACCCGATCCAATGTCCCATATGGTAAAGTTAGAGGGACGGGAATGGTTAGAACGTGTGAACAATTCCCACTATTCCCATGGTTTCTGATATGTCAGCTTACCCTATCTACCCCTATTTTTTTGTATTTGTGGAAGTTTGAAAAATGCATGGAACATGGGAACATTCCATGAATTTTTTAATGCTTGATTTCCCTAATGCAATGCCTATGGCCCTTAAATCGGTCGATCGGTGAAGATAAGCAACAACTAAAATATTTCATCCATGCCATATAACTCCGTCATATCCAATCAATGTGTCGTGTATTTCAGATTGAATTGGTTAATCAATGAATAAATGAAACTTGAACAATTCCAGGTTGTGCCCAAAATGCTTGATTGATCTGATGACTTAGTGCAATGTAAATAAGGTGGGTTTGCGAGGAACAAAGGAACAATTCCTCGAGTTCCTCCAAAGGCTGATTTGGACGATACTTGCCTAACTTTAACCAATTCACCCAAAATTTGCAATTTTTCTAAGTCTTGGACTAAGGAGTATTTGCAATTGGAAGATAAGTGCCTATAAAACTAAAGGTCTTACCCACTTCACTGATATTTACCCCAAAACATGATATTTTTCATATATGTCAAGTATCAACTTGTTTTTCCTTATCTAAGTCCAAAGTGGATCTGTAAGTTGTCAAAATAACTTGGGGGTATTTTGGACAATAGGATCCTTGCCCCAAATCTATTGGTGAGGTCATATTCATCTCAAATGTAAGTTTTACCCCATATTTGAATAAGAGCATACACTCAATAAATATTCAATTCAACATCTCATATAATTTATGTGTTACATATATATATGAGAGTATTTATAACTCTTATAACTCCACAAATAGCTCATCCTAAATCTAGATGGGTTGTTCAACAACCTTTATTCTCTCCCTTAAAATATATATTTCCTATTTATATTCATTCATACAATATAATTCACATTCAAGTATACTCACAATATTATTATATTAAGTTGTTTCTCAACAAATTAATATTAACGTACATAACACTTTATTATAACACACTCACAAATACATATTATTCTAACCTAATTACATTCATGTTAGAACTAATTCCTCACATCAAAGAGGCCTATCATGAGTTGGTTATGATGCTTAAGAGAAGATTTGATTATTTTTAAGAAAGGTATTTGTATTACAATGTTCAAGAATTCTATTATTGGTTTCCAATCCTTCAATATGGATGATGAAATACTAGTTTGGACCTGAGGAGGATCAATTTGAATATTATTTGAAGGGATTACTATTTAGGTTGGATCAGGGTTTATTCTTCTTCCCCAACTACATGGTATTGGTTTTTTCAGGTGCACATTGGTTGATGTCGTCAAGGATGACAAGAATAATTACAAATAATTTCATCCATGTTGGTTCAAGGTGGTCAAATACATCTCACATGATAGGAAGAGAGAGATGATATCATCCCCATTTGTTTAGGGTGGAATTTGGAATCACGAATGATATATTTATGATAAAATGACATCATCCTTGTTGGTTTAGGACTCTAATGGCATCAATTTGAATAGGATTCTTAAAATTTTGATTATAAGGAGATGATTCTCGAAATTCTAACTTGGAGGATGGGATTGATTAATCCTACTAGTGTGATAATAAGGAATGGAGAATGAGGCATCAATAATGGAAATCATTCATTCATGTTATTCATGCTAACCACACTCTTTGGAATCTCTATTTTGAGATTTAAAGTGGTTTTTAAAATATTAGTGGAAATCCAAACATAATAGGGGTATACATGTTTGCTTGATATAAAGAGGATTTAAAGCACACAATAAATCCACATAAAATAATAAATGTACACATACGAGGTATTTAAAAGGATGTAAGGGGCATACAAAGACTGCCAATTCAAATCATATTCAAATTTTAAAATAGTAATACTCATATCGACTAACCACGAGGATATGAAAAGGGAAATAGGTGGATACATGGATATTCAACTTAAGGAGGATTTAAAGCATAAGATAAATCCAAATAAGAGAGGATATGTACACATAAAAAGGATTAAATAGGATGGAAGGGGCCATATTACCCAATCTAAATAAATAATTATATATAGATAATTATATTATATTAACAGTAAAATAAGACCATGTTACCATTTTTACAATGATAGTTATTTTACAATACTAGGGGCGGTTGAGTGTAACAATTAATTTTGACCTTAAATTTGATGTATACTCGTCATAATGAAATTTCAACCTTAAATTTTAAGTCCATTTAATTTTCAATTAGAAATTTTCATTTTGTTTGAAAAATTCAATCAAAAAATATTAATATCTATGACCATATGATGGAGTTTAGAGCTCCTTTTACTACTCACAAAGATATTTTTAAATATGATATAATAGTGTAGGTAAATTAATATTATTCGTCACCAATATATAATAAATTTTTAGAATAAATTATATCATTATTAATCAACATGGTATACACAAATATCTAAAATAAAAACCTTTGAAATTGGTGTATGTTAAATTTCAATGTATTTAAAATATATGTACTAGTAAATTATTACACTTCCTTAAGCAATCAATGGGTCATAGCTTCTTTTCTTGTGTTGTCTCTCCAATTAGAGGACATGGCTATGAACACTCTTGACTAGAATAAGGTTGGGTGGAGAAAGGGGTTAAGTTTGATGGTCATTTAGACAATTTTGTGATGTTAGCCTTTAAATACATGCAAATATGTGAAAAACAATTCACATGCACCTTTTATATTTAAAATGTGATTGTAATTTTTATATAGATTTACATGTAAATTATATTAATGAATACTGAAACATAATTTAAAAGTACAAAATAATTGGTATAAATAACATTGTTTTGTATTTTTGAAAGGTAATATTTGAAAATGACCATCACCTAAAAGTTGTTTGATGAGATATAGGTGGTTAGAAAATTTAACCCATAAGTGGAGGATAGAATCACCCTAGGTGTTTATCCTCATCTAGTGCCCCAAATGTCTCAACATAATCAAATAAAAATACATATAGTAAGAGTACCAATACCAATACTAGTAGTAACAATAGAAATATGTGTTGTTGATAAGCTCAAACAATATTTTACATCATGACCTAATGCTTCATGCCACGTACAATACAACTTAGACTCATTTGGTGAGTCTGAGGCTGCGATGATATGAGGTGCAAGTGTGAGTGTAAAATAAGGATATGAATAATAGAGGATAGTACGGATAATTAAAGAATTTTCAATGTGTTAGGGCTCAATATCCGGTAGTAAATATGTGAATTAGTAGGATATGTTAATAAAGGTGATCAACAACATGGCTCTTTGATCATCATATAATCTATTTTGGGATCAAATTTCTTTGACTTATGTATCTAAAAAGAATGGTATTAATGCTAAAATTGAAAAATGATTGTAATGATTATAGGGAAATACATAACCATGAATATGAAAAGAAGAGCATAATAATTTCATGTATAGGAGGATTTTCACATTCTTTACTTTGGCATAACCAAACAAGAATGTGTTATCAAGTGAATAGTTTTCATTATACTCGAGGGTGGTGATATCAATGTAAAGAGATTTAATGACCATTTCACTAGGTGGAGGAACAGAAGCTCATTAGGAGGAGGAGGAACAGAAAAGTGACAAGAATTACATCAATCACCTTCTTACGAGAACATATTCATAAAGAAGGGGGTAATGTATGACATGATAGAATTAGGAAGGTCGGTAGTTTTGATCTTAATATTGATCTCATTAGGCTTGTCATCATCCAAATCAAGGAGGCTAGATGGTATATTCTAGAAAACTTCAATTTGTTTGTTGTATCCTCAAATAAAATCAACGGTCCATTTAAAGTGTTTATACACTTAAAATAGGACCCAAGGAAGTTCTTCGAGAGTTGAGATATTATAGACACCACATTGTTTAAAGTTTTCAAAGTTCCATAGATTCATGTCACCTTAAATCTTAAATACATAACCTAGATAAGAAAACTTTATGCATTGAAAAGTAGATGATATGATTAAATGTGTATCGGATGTGTCAATGGTTATCCATGAATAATGTTATATGAAAGATGGAAGTTGAAGATATTAACTTTCACTCTAATGGTGTGAGGAATTGTAATGGGTAGTGAAATGAAACCATGGGGGCATTATCCTTTGGTTGTACCATTAACACATGTTTTAAGTAGATTTGATATTATCAATAGAATAACCAAGAGACTCGATTAATTCTAAAGAAGTGGCATGTGAAAAAACCCTTGTCAAAATGAGCTTGTTTGAATTGCACATTGCTATCTTGATTATGATGAAGAGAGGAGAATCGTCTATTTGGAAGAGTAGATCATATTGGGTCATAGAGTTGATAATAAAATGAAGGGAGAAAAAAATTGTGGTTAGATCATTACGGATTGTGAACTCTTCACAACGTTGATGTATGATCTCATCGAACCATGTAGGAGGGATATTTTCCCCAAAGCTAGTAATGATGGCATATTCATATCAAAGAGGGATATCACAAGTTTTTTTTTATGGTTAGGAGAATTTTTAATTAGTTTTAAGAAAGGGATTTAGATTGTAAGGTTCAAGAGTTCTATGATTGGATCCTAATTGTAGTGCCCACATTTTTATAGCCTCAGTTATCTATTGATCTCTTTATTCATAGACATGTTTTGATAGGGATTTGATATATGTTGGACAGTATGTTATGGTATTTGACCTCCTTAGACATGTATGGAGATTTGGGCGCATGGCACCAATTTGACTTGATTACTATGTTGACACCTTATCTTATGATGCTACGGATACTAACTTATTATGATGTTGTTTGGACCTATATGATGTTGTTTGGACCTTATTGATATATGTCGGATACTCAGTTTAGTCGCATGTTTTGATTCTATGGATGTATGTCACTTTTATTTATCTCTATGGCTAACTCATGGTAAATTGTGTGTAATTATGCATGTTGTCACATTTTTATTCTAGGATGATGATATGCTAGCATATATTTCATTGATAAATTTTCAAATAGTTGATTTACATTGATATCGACAGTGCATTTAAAGTGTGCAATGACTGCAAGTAAATGTGTGTCACGGAGAACATGGGATTCAAGGCGGCTACATAATTTTTGCACAAGCGTCCCCACGGGGCTAAGTCCTAACCATGTTTATTGTATAAGGCCTTAGTATTAGATTTCATTATTTTGGGCACCATGAGTGACCCTCATTGTAATGTGGTATGTCATGTAAAATTAATCTTGGTTAGGATGTTTATTTTGTTGAGTAAATTTGGTTTGGGGACTTCATGGTCCCCACTTGCATTAATTTTTGTGTTTGGGTAATTATGTATTTAATTAAAGGGGATTAGGGTCACATGTGAACCCTTGGGTGGGCCCCACATCCTCTACACTTGTGCCCAAATGTCTCAAACCCGAAATTTTGCTATTTTAGGCATTTAAGTGACCCCTTTTTAGTTTGAGAGTTCACTTAGCATGAAAATAGGCCCTTGGACCCTACCTAATAGGTAGGGGGGATTAATTTCAAGGCATAGAGGAATTTCCCTCCCATTTTGCCTCTCTTTGATCACCATCCATGTAAGATGGATTGGTATGTGTGTTTGTTAAAAGTTGCACAAGTTTGTTTTATTTTTCATTTTGGGTAATTTGGGAGAAGAGTGTTAAAAGCTAATTTATCTTTTCTCTCTTTTATTTTGAGAATATTTGACTTTGATGGAAGAGAGGGGTGACACATGTCACCCCCTCATTTTTGAGGATATTTTTGGCTTCTCTTCGATTCTCCCTCATGGGGAAGAAGAAAAAAAAATTTTGGGAGCTTTTACTTGGAGGCTTGGTGATTTTGGAGCTAGAGCTTGCTTGGATAAAGAAGTGGAAAATATAGAGTGTTGGAGAGATTTTGGAGGTAGGCTCCTTGAGCTCATTTTATGTTTTATATTATGATTAGATCTTAGCCTTGTTTTTTCTAAAATGTGTGTGTTGTTTCTTGTGTGTGGCTATTTGTTGAGTATGCTTTGTGTTTTATTTTTTCTCCATCCATCATATGGCATGATGGATTTTAGAGTTTATGGGGGAAGAGAGAGGGATTTTCCCTCTCAAATCTCATGGCTTAGTGGGAAATCCATGTAGATTCTTCTTACTCCACTCAAATTGTTTAAGGTGGGGAAGGTGGTTCATATGGTTTGAACCCCCTTCCCCATTCTTGGAGAGGAAACCCAATGGGTTTGAAAACCCTCCCAAGAAGGATTTTTGTGAATGGATGGAGAAATAAGGAGGGTTTGATGATTTGGAGAAATAAGGAGGTTGTGAAGATTCTTGGTTGTGTGCTCTAATGTTTGGACCACACTTTTGGCACCTTGGATATCTCTTCTTCTCTTCCCCATTTTGGAGGTAGAATATGGTTTTCCTCTTTTCCTTCTTTGCAAAATTTGGTGTTTTTCTTAGTGTTTGACTTGTCTTGTATGTGAAAATAATGTTGGATTGTCTCCCTTAATCTTGTGTATAGTTTTTTGAAGCTTGCTCTCTCTCCCATGGACTTGGGGGAGGCTAGCATGTCTTCCAACCTTGGTAAGGCATTTAATGATGACTAAAGGTTGGGTGGTTAAACAAGTTTTTTCTCCTTGTGTTGACCCTTTGAAAGCATTTAAATTTGGAGCTAAAGTGGAGGATATTTTGAGTCTCTTGTCAACTTGGATTCTCATTGTCTTCTTCATCTCTTGTGGACATCATTCTCATTGTATCTTGAAGAGTATGGCTATGTGGAAGTTTTCATTTCCTTGTAAATTCTCCATTTTGTAATTGGTATTACTTGTAAACTTGAGTCATGTTTGCTTGAGCTATCTCCCTTCAATCTTGCAAAGAGGCTTGTAATATGTTTTCTTGAGTAGCTCATGTATCTTAGAAATACATTGCATAGTAAGCTTGAACTCCTTGAAATGAAATCTTGTATTAGATGTTTCCTTTTATATGAACTTGTTGTAACTTCCTTTGAAGGAATGTCAATCTATTGGAAATATTATTATTCTTGTTGTTGATCTCTTTCTTGTCAAATCTTGTAAAATGATTGTATGTAAAATAAAGAATCATTTTGAAATACATCTTTCCTTATAAATTTTACAAATTTGCAAATAGAACACAACTAGTTTTCTCTCTTTTAAATGAAATGGATATATTGGAAAGGAGTAGGTATTTCAAAACTACATATCAATGTCTAAACATACCTCCAAAGGATACAACTTGGGATAATTTTTCTTTAACATGGTATGAGAACTAATTTACAACAAAAATAAATATATAAAAATACATATTTGAAAAGGTGATTGTCTTATAATATTGAACTATGCAAAAACTACATAATTGCAAGATAGTGTATGTATAAATCTAGTTATAGTTCACTCTATGATTCATTAGTAATCATATTTTAATATATATATTAGGTTCCATTCCTTGAAATATAGATGTGTTATATTTTATATATTATAATATAAATATATTATGCCATATAAATATGTTTACTTTTTTCTTTTATAAATTATAATAGAAAATTATTATAATATATAAATATACTTTATTATGTGTGTGTGTGTGTAAATAATATATATAACATAATATATTAAACTTAATAAAAAGAATTTAAAAAAACTAAACAAAAAAATTTTTAAACAAGAAATACGGGGAAGTTTATGTTTTCAAATTATATATATATATATATATATATATATATATATATATATATATATATATAGGAGGGTCACCCTCCCCCACACCTACACTTTTCCTAAACCGCAGCCCCCATCCATCCTCTAACTCCCCACACCATCCCCTTCCCCCATCTCCACGTGGTTTCCACCCCCAACCATGTGTAGGCCCTTATCCCTCCGAACCACCATTTTACCTATCCTCCTTCTCTGCAACCAACCACCTCTCCCAATCACCGCCACCGCCTATACATAGACTTAGATGTTAGGACCTTCCTCGATCTCGTGGGTTAGGGAACAATGGTATTTCGGTCATACCGGTTTCATTGTTGTATTGGGTATAACAAATATATGTGTGTGTGTGTGTGTGTGTGTGTGTGTGTGTGTGTGTGTGTGAATATATATATTTATATATCCATAAATCTAAATATATATACATATCAAGGAAAATGTGCCTCTGAAACAAAATAAATAACCGAATGACTTGGTGACTATGAAAGGAATGCTTAATCTGAGAAGATCCCAGCTTGCAATTGGTATACAAAATAAATAATAATGAAATATTATTAGGATCCTTCTCATCAAAGAGAAAATCCATGAATTCTTCTCTCTTTGAGCTCCTCCACAACCTGTGCATACAAATGACAACACAAAACAAAATGAGAAGAAGAATAGAAAGAAAAAGTAAACATAGAGATGATTAGGGAAACTTTAGGGTAAAATTTGAAATCAATGGTCAAGATTAGATCCATCCTAGGGCTTACATTTAACCCTACACTCTTTAAGTTATGACTATTTTATGGGAATGGGAGATAAATTAAAGAGGGGTGTGGGCAAACTAATATACAAGAAGGGGGAAACTAGTTTAATTAAAAGTGAGTGGACAAATTCGTAACCCTAGAAAACTTAAAAGAAATAAATAATTAAGTTGATAGGCTAGGTTTTTCTTATATTGGGTAAACTAATTAAATGTAAAGTATTTATTAATGGGTGTAGGTTAGGCAATCATTGGTATTATTGTAGTTCACTTCAAAAAAAAATTGCCTAACTTTTTCTAGTAACTTTTGATGTGTTCAATCAATGTCCCGGGAGGGTATTACACCAATATTTCAAGGTGAATGATGAAATATTAATTTGGACATGAGAAGGATCCATTTGAATCTGATATGAAGGGATTGATGTTTAGGTTGGATCATGTTTTTATTTTTCTTCCCCAACTATATGGTATCAATTTCTCTAGGTGCATGGTGGCCAATGCCACCAAGGAGGACAACAAGAGTTACAAATAATATCAGACCTATTGGTTTAAGGTGGTTAATGTTGTTTCGCATCATAAAAAGAGAGAGACGATATCAACCTTGTTGGTTTAGGGTGACAAATGTTGTTAGAAATGATAGATTTATGAGAAAATGAAATTGACCTTGTTGGTTTTGGAATTCCAAGGACATAGATCTATATTAGATTATGATAATTGTGATTGTGAGGAGATGATTCTCGAAAATTCTAACATGTAGGATATGTCCGATCAATCCCACTAGTTTGATAATGAGGAATGGAGAATGAGGTATAGATAATGAAAATTACACTTTCATGTCATTCATTTTAAGAAAACTCTTAGGAATCTCTATTTTGATATTATAAGTGTTTTCCATCATATTAGTGGAAATCCAAACAAAATAGGGGTATACATGTACACTTGATATAAAGAGAATTTTAAAAATAGGTAATTCCACATAAAATAATAGATGTACATACAAGAGGCATTTACAAGGATGGGAGGGCCCATAGTACCCAATTCAAATTGTATTCACATTAAATAATATTAATACTTATGTTGACTAACGATTTATGATATGAAAAAAAGGAAATGTGTGGATATAGGGATACTCGACTTAAGGAGGATTTAAATCATGAGGTAAATCTAGATAAGAGAGGATATGTACACATAAAAAAATATTTTTCAAGATGGAAGGGGCCCATTTCACCCAATTTAAATCAAATTAATTATATATATAAGTGTATTAAATTAGCATAAAATAAGACCATATGACCATTTTTACACCTATAGATGTTTTACAATACTAGGGGTGGTTCACCGTATTAGTTGTGAGTTGTTATCAATTAGTTATGGTCTTAAATTTGATGTCCTTTTAACAGTAACAATGAACTTTCAACCTTAAATTTTAAGTCCTTTTAATTGTCACCTTTCATTTTTATAAGAATTCAATCAAAATATTGTAATATCCTATCCATATGATAGAGTTTGGAGCTCATTTTTCCACTTGAAAAGATATTTTCAAGTATTACAAAGTGGTGTAGGTAAATTAGTACTATTTGTCACTAATAAATAAGACATTTATAGAGAAAATTAAAACATTATTAATCACCGTGATATACACAAAAATCTAAAATAAAAAACCTTTAAAATTGGTGTATGTTGAATTTAAGTACATTTAAAATATCTCTACTAGTAATTTATTGCATTCCCTAAGTAATCAATGGGTTAGCTTCTTTTACATGGTGTGAGCACTCTTGATTAGAGTGAGATTGGCGAAGAGGCAATGTTATTTAGACTTAAAATATTTACAAATATTTTAAATAACTATCCCATGTGAATTTGTATATTTTGAATGTGATCATTTTTATATAAATTTATATGTAAATTATATTAATATATTAAAAATAATTAAATAGATAGATGATAATTGATATAAATAATATTATTTTTTATTTTTGAAAGGTAATATTAGAAAATGACCATCACCCAAAAATTGTATGAGAGGCATATGTGGCGGAAAAATTTAACCGCTAAGTGGAGGATATAGTCATCTTGACCACGGTGGTTAAATTTAGCGGCCACCTATGCCTATCAAACAATTTTTAGTTATTCTATTCTCAAATATTACCCTTCAAAAATATAAAATAGTGTTATTTTTATACTATTAATAAAATATTATAAAGATTATTGTATATATATTTAACCATTTTGATATATATTAGTATATTTTACATGTAAATCTATATAAAAAATGACGGTCATACTAAAAATATGCAAGTTACATGTGACGCTTAATTCAAATATTTGCAAGTATTTTACAATTAAAATCATTAAAAAAATCTAATTGTTTGGTTTTAATTAAAAACACGCACCAAGTGGAACATCATTGTTTTGATTTTTAATGAAAGGAAATAGAGAAGGAGGATACGTGGGAAAAGTGAGAGTTAAGAAATTTGTTTTGATTTTTATTATGTTTAAGTGGACTTTATTGTTGAAACACGTGTGTAGACACCTAAAATCCACTTTCAAAGTTTTATTGCTCAAATGGCACTAATTACCTTCATTCTTACCATTCCCATTATAATTAGTGATTTTCGTTAACTAACTAATGTTTCCCTCTATTTTGGTTAATTAACGACGCTTTGTTGATTAACTAACCTCTATCACATTCCGGATGCCAATTGATGACACATCATTAGTTATAATCCTCTTTCGAGCAAACAATTAGTGATTATTAGCTAATTAAGCCTATTTACTCTTGTATTTGATCAATAAATCTTCTTATTGGTTAAAACTCGTTCTTCCAACCATTCAAAATCACTCCTTTTCCCTCCAATACATCTCAAAAGGCTTCAAAAGCTTATCCTAGCCTCTTATTTACCCTAATTGGTTAATTAAGGCACCTCACATGTTAATCTCTTGTTAATTTCACTAATGATGATTAACAAGCCTTGATCTACTTTATCATTTTTAGTCCCACGTGCACCAAGATGCAAGTTCTCCCCAAATAGAAAACTATTAAAAGGACCAAGCTCCTACCTTCAAACTTTACACCATACTTTGAATAGTATTAATCATATAAGACATATGATCGAGAGCCATACTTCCATTAATGGATTAGCTTGTTCAATATTTGCATCGAATCTTCATGTTTGGTTAGTAAAGGAGTATTTAATATAGCCTTGTACCCTTGTTAGAGAGATCCTCTCACCATTTTTAAGTAGTAACAACCCAATTTGATTTGCTAGTGGTCTTCAAAGGTCCATTTTGATTAAAAATTCACACTAAGTAGGCATGCTTTAATTTAGATTGATTGATATCATGTTAGTTTTCTTAAGCATTCGATAAAATAAGATCTTGATTTTACTATTGTTAATTCCTAGCTTTTACTAATAGACTATGTGGTGTTATTCTAGTTATTTAGTTATTGGTGGTCAAACTTACACACGTGTCTCAGATCCGAAGGATTGAGTTATTTGAGACAACAATGGAACCGTCTCCAAGTTGTGGGACCTTGCACGCTTGAGACGGATCTCTGGAGAAGGTTGGTTCCTCTATTTATTTCTACTACTACTGCTACTCCTAATGCTAAAAGGTAAAACTAAGCTAACAATTCCAAAGGACTAAGGATAGAAGGATAACATGAAAGGAAACTACACTAAAAGGAAATAACACTAGAAAAAGAGGGATGAACACTATCTGTTCTAAGTGAAAATGAAGGGAAATGTGTGAAAGAAGGATAGGCATGTGTAGCACAACTAAAACGTATTTACCATATCAGTTTCATGGAGCACAACTAAAAATGGAGCTGCAAGGGACGTAGAATGACACAACAAGCACACAATGTAAAAGAAAGGAAAGAAGAAATAATACAAACATGCTTAGGATAGATAATAGTCATAAAAATATGCTTCCATTACTTCCAAAATGCACATAACTATTAAAATGGTGAAAGAGGCCGATATCCACATGCATGAGCCAAATCTAGAGGTCTGCGACTCAAAATATAGAAAAAATGAAGTTAGCAAAATACGTAAGGATCCAAAATGTCCAACGTTAACAATGAGCCCAGCTCTTACATTTATAGATGAATCCATGAAAGAAGAAGAGAAGAAAGAGGGAAAATATGAATTTGAAAAGTGACCACCAACAAGAAGCATTCAATGCTTGAAAATCCTCCTGTAAAGTTGTCAAATGTGCTTCCCCAAGTCTGTTTGGTGTGTTATAGAAGGAAAGAGGGTGGATTAAATAAAATCAAGTGGTTGAAGAAATCAGATCTGTTCATTAAAGCCCAGAAATATGTTTTCCCATTTCTCACCTACCAAATCCACCAAGAATTTTAATTTGAATGTCTAGCACTCTATCCTATGTCAGCAGCTATTTATTGAGACTAGGCGTGCACTGATTAGATCTTTGTAGAAGAATATACGATTGTCGAAATTTTTTTGAGAGTCATCTACACACGCAAGATACATGGCATGTGTGGATTGGTTGAAAGGATGGCCAATTGTGAAAATCTTTTTGTCGTTTCTACCACGTGTCACTCACTAGTTTGATGCAATGATTCGGTGCCTGTTGGAACGCTTTGACCGGTTGCATGTGGGACACTCAAATGCGTTAGAGAATGACATGGAATGGAAAGGTGCAAAGGAGGATGTAAAGATATACACGTGGAAGAATGAGGCATGTGAAGAAGTAAGAAGAAAGGTGCACACAATCATAGTGTGGGTGGAGGAAATAGGGCAACTGGTGAGTGGAGAACATATGGTCAAGGTGCAACCATTACATGGTAATGTGCGGGGAGCATGCGAGGCCGGGACTAAGCTGATTGAAGTAAGTACAAGGCACGCGCATAGGATGAATAGCTACTAAAAATAAGGTGAATGCGTAGAAGATGTGTGCAAGGTAGAGTGGAACAAAGAGGAAAAGGAAAATGGAAAGGGGAGAAGGGGAAGTGCACTGAGGGGCGTAAGGAAACATTGACCAAGTGAATTTTCCAAGGAGACAACTGAGGTACATGCCACTACAATGAAGATATTTGAGCTAGAAAATATATGTAAGTTGTCCAAATAACTAGGAGAGTTATTTAGATAACATTTTGTGTGACTTTTGGGGCCATCTACCTGCTAGATGAAGGAGATTAGTAGCCTAGAGCATCCATTAACAATGGAGTTTACTATGTAATCATGAAATTTTGATCTTTAGATTCAAAGAATTGCCCATGAAGTCACTTGAAGGATCATTTCTTGACACTACTTTGAATCCTACAAATTGTTGAAAGAAGACTAGAACCTTGGAAGTAAAATAGGAGTGCGCGTAAAAAACACGCGAGAAGAAAGAACTATGTACAAACAAACAATGTCTACGCACCACACTTGGAGGAATTTAAACTAATCTAATATATACAAAATGATGTAGAAAACTTAATGAAAGGTTTTGAGATATATCCTATTGACGATTATCTTTGCAGATGAACCATCAGAGTCATTGGATACCTTAGGTTAGTGGGCTGCATGACCTAAGGTAACTTCCATATTTAAAATAAGTTGGCTCTTCTCTATGGTGTGAGATGAGGGTTAAGGAAAAATGAAACATAGCACAAAAATAACAGGAGAAATGTGCCGAAAAAAAAAAAAGGAGTTTAATTAAGAATCCAACTACCCGAAAGGGAAAACGGTGAGCAATGAAAAGGGTGGATGAAATGCACCACAGACCATAGGTAGATTCACACATATCACCAATTCAAACTCATTAATCATAGTTTCCAAAACCCATAATGATCATTAGAGATAAGCATAGTAAACCAACAACAAGTAAAGGCTTTTAGAGAAAATAAAAAACATGTAAAGGATGGATGAAATGCATCATAACACATATTATATTGCTCTAAATTTATGCACAAGACAACAATCAATCGAGTAAGAGGCAATAAAAATGCCATTACAAATATTTAAGAAAAAGGCTTGAGCTCCATGTTCCTACCCTAGAAAATAAGAAATAGGACAGAAAAGGAAAAATACTCTCCCCTAATCTAAACATTAGAGATTTTTATAATGATCCCCAAATTTACAATATATAGAATGAGAAGAAGGAAGGGAACAATCCCAAAACTACTTCTCCAGCTACTTTCAATTATAATAAAATAGATGAAGTGATAGAAATAGATTTGTGAAATATGTCTCATCTTGCCCCATGATCTCGCCTTCAAGAAAAGAGAGCCATATTCGATTAATGCCTTCTCAACTACTTTCCAACTGCCTCCCTTGAAGTCGACTTGTCTTTTAAGGAATACATCCTCAAACTTTATTTCACATCCGAACTCCTCGGTTGTTGTGCATTGGATTCTGGATCATGGTTCAGTCAACATCTACTTCATGGCACTTGACTCGCGGTGGATAATTTGAATTTCTATGGGCGTACTTCCTCTACATAAAGCTATGCATTAACTCCTTCATTGAAAATATAAGTTAATAATTTCTTCACTATTGTGTCCGTAATTTATTGGCTAAGTATAAAGAAGCACATGGGTGCACAAGACCTACTTAAATAAGGGCCCACAAGGAGAAAGGGCGTAGGCCAGGGTTCTAGGAGGGTTTAGTAGAACAAGTGGCACGCACGCAAGGCAGAGAAAAGGTTTTGGGACTTAGGCATATTTGGCGTACCAGATAGAACACAATAAAAGTGTGACTCAACACACATGTGAAGTGGATAAGGTATCATCCTAGGAACAGGATGGCCTAGGAAGGAATGTACCTTATGATGGAAGATTCTAGAAGGCCATCATTGCAAAAGAGTGGAGAGGTCGAGTCTAAATAAGCATGCTCCCATGGAGGACCACCTTGGACACTTGGCAATAGATCTACAACTTCCGGGAAGGATTGAAGGTGTTGAAAAAGGCCATAAATACAAGCACCCAATAAAGGAAAAGGGGGATATTAGAGAGAGGAGACGAGAGTTGAAGCTCTGAAGAAATACATGGAGAGATTTATGGATTGGGCTATAAGATTTGTAGGAAGAATGATGTATCAAGGGATGGGTACATGTTTTTCTTTTGCATTGTAAGGGATGTAAGTCTAGTCTTGTTATATGGTTCTAATTTGCACTATCATTTTGGTCTATAATGAATGACCCCGATAGATGTAATGTGATTACTTGGACATGTTCAAATGTGAATATATGTGGTTTATGGCTCATACATATCTCTTTTTTTATGTTCAGTGTGTTTCATATGAATGAGTATAATCATTATGCATCCTCTTTCCCTCATGTTTCAGATCTATCTTTTGTCAATGTGCTTCTTGTCTAAATGAATACATTAGTGTAGCATTTACTTGAATTTCTCATTTGAATAAGGAGTTTCTTATGTCTTTCTATTACGCATCTATGCTACATTCTTACATAAATCACATAGAAGAGGAGCTCGGCACCCGTGCGTGCCTTGGTGAGTGCCCAGGCGCTGTTGGGTGATAGATCGACACACATGGGATTGTCCTTATTTGTTAAGGGGTATAAAAATTGACTACATCTTGGTTCCATTGCCGAGACCTCTTTTTGAAGTTGTTGTAAGAAATGACATGCATCTTTGTATATGTACTGTGTGATGACAGGGTGTTTAACCTTGGAAAGTGTTGAAACATGGTTCAAGAGCATGGAGGATAAATTTTCTCAGAGATTCAACACTGGACCTGAGTTTGATGCACGTAGATGGGTAGAAGAGAACCTCTACCATGAGTTGTATGAAACTTTCTTCTGTTGCTTCCTAGTAGAGTTGTACGAATGGCTCTCAGCATATGTGTCTAGATCAAGTTGGTACTATATAGAGCATGCATATGGACCCAAGATGATTACCAGAGGCTGCAAGATGCAGATTTGACATGGACTCATGTGATGTGGATCATTGGTGGAAGGGAGTATTGGCTAGCTACACTCTAGAATATGCCATTTCTATGTACTCTTGTCCGGAAGTTACTGAGTTTGAGTTTCTAAGGGATCCCAGAGGATCATTTCTACATGTTATTCCTTTGGCGATGAAGATCTTGATCATTACCTTGAGTTTAGAGGCATTTCCATGGATGGCTAAACCTTCTAAGCGTTGGGTGAGGAAGCTAGGGTGGAGGAGGATGGAAGACATTACAACTGAGAAAGAAAGGGAGGAGAGATGACTCAAGTATAGTGAAGCATGTGAAAGGGAGATTGCTAGACAACGCGAGGTTGCAAGTGTGATGGATCTATGGAGGTAGACATTATGGGAAGGAGTTTTGAGGTTCACGTAGAGGATGTGGAACCTGAACAGTCTGTGCTACCCCATCTTGGCAAGCATGGGAGAGAGACCCCTTTGATTCTAATGAGAGTTCATTGCATGGAGAAAGAAGAGATCGTTGGCATGCATCTGAACCCACCTAGTGACCGGACCTTGGTGCTTGGTTTTCCATAGATCAAGGGATAAGTATTGTTAACCCATTTTGTATTGGTGGAAGTGACCGATCTTGTGCCTAGGAGATATAATTTCTCATTTGGGACTTCTATGGCTGCACACATACCATTCTAGTGTTGGAGGAATTTTTGGACAAGGGAAAATACACAAGGTTTGGGAAATGTGTCGGGAGTGTGAGTGGCAGGGACACACATCTAGAAGTGGAACAATCTCATAGACCATTGGCACACAGTTTAGTGGAACATTGGGGACACTAGGCATGACCACTTTAGGCCCATTACTAGCCGCAGGAGGATCTGGAGGTGGAAATGGTGGATCTAGGGGCACGGGACCTGGTGGATCTAGTGGGTCCAATGGAGGAGAAAACCAAGGATATGGATCGGAGGGATAGGGGCCTTAACCCCCTGCTTAGATAATATTTTAAATGTCTTTACACTTTCCAGATTACTAGGGTATAGAGAATGCTGCGAAGCATGTTCACTAGTGTGAGTTTGTATGGTGTGTGAAGGGGATCACAACCCGAATGAAAGGCCGATCAATTTTCAAATATATTTGCAGGGCAACAAGTGCACACATAGCTGGTATAGGAAGTATGACCCCCATCAGATGGTGGTAGATTACACCACATTGAAAAACACCTTCCTAGTAGAATTCCATATCCCTGAGTTTGAGCATAAGAGCATCAACACTCTAAAGGAGATTCAACAGGGAATGGAAGAGAGTGTGTGGGAGTATGATGCACGGTTTAAAACTCTCTGTCAAAATTTTCATATGACATTCACCCTTCACAACATGCTCAATGGTTTTTTGAGGGTTGATAACACCATTTAGAAGGGCATTATCACATAATACTTTCACAGACCCACGTGAGGGCATTGGAAGATGCTCTACATGCTGAAGTTTGTTATGAGCATTTATACTAGTGTTAGTCCATTTTGGAAGCTCAAATCAATGTTATGGCTAAGCAAATTAGAAAATTTATCTGTGAACTCAGCCCATGAGACTCACAGTGGAATGTGGTGTATAAACTATGAAGTAGAGGGGCATGCAAAGGATATCTTCCCTCAAAATTTGGTACGTGCTATAGCGATGGACTATGAAATTTGTCACGAGGACCATGATGCAAGTAGGTGCCCTCTACTACAACAATCCGTAAGAATGTATCTTGTTATTAATATTTTTACATCTACATCACATGACACCAAAGTATTATAGGCTGATTGATCAAATTCATGATGTTATTGATCTTGGTGTGTGCTAGACTAGACTTGCAAGTAGTTCAAAGGATGATGACTACCTATATGAGGGGTGTGTAGATGGAAGCACGTGTGGAAAGAGTTTTTGGAGGATTTCATGGTCATGGTAACCATGAGAGGAGGAATAAGTGAGTTCCCATGAGGAACCTATTTCAATTATGGATCTATGAAACACTACAAGTGCGAGTGCCTAGAGTTATTGCAGTGCTCGTGGTGTGGAAAGAAGCACAAGTATGAGGAGTGCCCTAATTTTTTTGAGCACATGAGCCAAAGCAACACTAAAAAAGGCAAGGGCATCATGATGGTGAGCATAAAGAAGGATAACACATAGTGGATGCCACGGGTGATGCGTGAGTTAGGATTGGAACTTATTTTGGTGACAACACGAGTAAAAGCAAAATGTGCCAAGGAAATACCAAGGCAAAGGACCCTAGTTTCAAGGGAAGAAGTGGTATATGGGAAGTACCTAGACCTTCTCATCAGAAGGAGGTGTATCAAGAGACAATGGATGTCATTTTGAGTTTTAGGGAGAAATCCAATGTCTAAAAGAGCGATCCAGGCGAGGAAGAGAGAGAAAGAAGGAATGTTGAGGCTCCATAGAAGGACCTGGATGAGGTCAAGGAAGTATGTAAAATGTTAAGGAAAGAGAATATTATTCCCTTGCTAGGAGAATGGCTACATGAGAAGATGCCATGCATGCAGAGAGTGGAGTGTGAAAGGTAGGTGTTTCATGTAAACCTCCCTCCCCATAGCCTTGATTATGATAAAGAAATCACACTAAACGTAGTTATGGATGGTTGGCTTCTAAAAACATATTGATTAACATGAGAGTAGAATTCAATGTTCTTACATTAGATGCCTGGCATCAAATGGGAAGGCCCACATTACAGCCATCTTCGAATGTGTTATATATGGAAAAAAAACTAAGGCAATGCCCATTGGAGTATTAAAGGATGCAGTGATTACCATTCAGGGGGCCAAGTTTACTGGAGACTTCAAAGTCTTGGCGCTCACCGAGGTGGACAATTTTCCAGCATTACTCGGGCATCCCATGGTGCTATAAGAACAATGTTGACCTTCGGTTCAACAAGGGATACATAAGTTTTGAGAATAAGGAGGAGTGGGTCATTATACCCTTGGCTGATGGAAATTCAACACCCTATACTAAACCCTTGGGAGAAGAAGTCCTTGATAGAATATATGTGCACTCAATCAAGGATCCTAAGATAATTCATCCCATGGGAGGAGTTATCTAGTTTGAGGATGCTCATTCCATGAGTGACACCACCAAAGCATGGCATGTGATAATGGGCGCATGGGACCTATGAAGTTAATTGGGTGATAATTAGGGGGTATGTAACAAAAGTGACCAAGGCACACTCACTCAAGTGCCTAGGAGGAAGAAGTTACCAAGTTACTCTGAGGGGCATACCCTAAAATTTTCTTATGGGACATGGAAGCTCAATGGAAAAATGAGGACGAAAGAAGAGGGATGCTCGATTCTGACCTACTTTAGGACTATTGCACGCTGGTGGACTACACATCAAGAGATCCTCTTGGAATGGCACAGGTGAGAATTTAATTTTCTATAAGGTTTTGCAGGAGCAACGTGCCCACGGCTATAAAATACTACCATGGTAGAGAGACCACTTCATTCCATATCCAAGCATGTGAGATGGCCTGGATGGGAAGCACAAAAGCATTACCACCTTCATTATGGGTTCACAAGTTGTATTCCACCTACAAGGCTATGTGTGCACATGGTATATACACTCAGAGATGATGTCGTCAAACTGGTAATTGGAAAGAATTGATGGCTGATCTCATTCAAGCGTTCAAGTATCGAGTACAAATCCATCAGTGGATAAGGCATTACAGGTTTGTCAAGTGCCTTACAATAGGGGATAGTGTTATGGTGGAGGATAGAATACAAGAGTTTTTAGGAGAACCTAGCTTGGAGGCGTGCTTTGAGGAAGAAGAATCAGAAGAGATAAAACTTGAGCGCACGTGCATGGAAAAATAAAAAGGGAAGATGGTGTATGTAATTGATGGGGAGGAAGTGGAAAGCTTGGATGTTAACCATTCTATAGGGACATGTGAAGTGATAGATAGTGTTGATGAATGGGCGCACCTACCATGAACCATTAAAAACAAAAAAGGTTAACATTGGTACAGAAGAGGAACCTAAGGAGGCCATCATCGGGGATTTTGGTCGAAAAAGGAGGTCTCTAAGATCATTGATCTATTACGTGAGTTCAAGATTTATTCCCTCGTGGGTATCATGAACTCAAATGCGTTCACCATTCCTTGGGGAAATGAGGATCAAGTTGAAGGAGGGTGCGTGCCCGGTTCGGAAGAGACCATACCAAATGAATCCTAACATGCATGTGAAGGTCAAGGAAGAAATAGATAAGATGATAACATTAGGTATCATTGAAGATGTTGAAGAGTCAGAGTGGGTAAGTCCAATGGTCATTAGTATCAAAAAGGATGGAAGGATAAGGATTTGTAGACTATAGGGAGTTGAATGTAGTTTGTGTCATCGATCCTTTTCCAACCCCCTTCATTGAAGAAATTTTGGAAGGAGTGGTTGGATGCAAATTCTATTCCTTTACAGATGGATTTTTAGGGTACCACTATTTTCGGATCGTAAAGGAGACCAAGAGAAGACAACTTTCACCACTAAGTGGGGAAGTTTTTCCTATACAATCATGCCTTTGGGTTGAAGAATGCGCCTACTGTGTTCTCATGCATTGTGGTACAAGCATTTCAAGACTTTATCCACAAATTTCTTCAGTCTATCTGGATGATTGGACAATGTATGGGCTAGTGAAGGACCACTTTGTGATAACTTAATATTAATGTTTGAGAGATGTCGGCAGTTGAGGATATCCCTCAACATTAATAAATGTGTCTTTGTTACCCCATTTGGAACATTATTGGGGCACATCATATGTAGGGGCTTACTAGTAGATCCCATCAATTTTGTTGTCATTGTGGGGTTGGGGGAGCCTACTAGCCAAAGCACAATGCACGATTCCTTGGGCATATAGGGTATTACAGGAAGTTCATCAAGGGATATGTCAGGATAGCCATGCCCTTAGAAGAATTACTTAAACACAAGAGTTCCTTCCTTTAGGGAGAGGCACAGTAGAAGGCATTTAATAATTTAAAGGATAAGCTTATCACCATGCCCATACTACGATTCCCTTCATGGGATAATCCTTTCCATGTTCATGTTGATGCCTCAAGCACAACCATTGGAGTAATACTAGCACAACCTGGTGAAGGGATTGTTGATCATCCCTTGTGTTTTGTCCAATAGAAAGTTAACACCAACAGAGAAAAATTACACAACTACTGAGCATGAAGCATTATCCATGATCTACATGTTGCATAAGTTTAGGTAGTATTTGTTGGAAACACCTTTATATTCTACATGGACCACATGGTATTAAAATACTTAGTCAATAAGCATGTTCTTCAAGGGTGCATATGTCGGTGGGTCCTGCTTATTTCAAGAATTCGAGTTCATCGTGGTTGTGAAGCCAAGAAAGAGTAATTCTGGACCCGATCATCTATCTAGGATTGACTCAAGGGAGGATGTGTAAAGCATTGAGAATACTATAATAGCTTGCATACATGCATTGTTTAGGTTTCATCGTGCCCTCTAATTTGGAGGACATTACAATATTTCTTAAGATAGGTGTGGTGCACCAGAAGGAATGAAGGCCTTGGAGAGGAAAAAATGGCCATACATGTTGTGCCTTACATTCTAATTAGTGGAGATATCTATACAAATTGGGTCATGATGAGGTTTTGCGTCGATGTGTGCTAGAACATGAGTGCATTGCAATTATGGAAGAAGCACATGGTGGGATCACAGGAGGACACTATGCGGGAAATGCAACCACGTGGAAGATTCTGCTCATAGGGATTTGGTGGGAAACCATTTACCAAGATTGTATTGAGTTTTGCAAGGCCTGTGACCATTGTCGTGCCTTGGCAAACCTAGAAAGAGGGATGAAATGCCCTTACGACCAATAGCCAATGTGGAACCATTTGAGAAATGGGCTATCGACTTTGTAGGACCAATCTCGCTAGAGTGACGAAGGACTGGTTTGCGGTATATCATCACTTGCACTGATTATTTGACATGGTGGGCGAGGCGGCACCTACCAAGGATTGTACAATACGCTACTGACTTACTAGATTTTTATGGAAAAATATAATTAGCAAGTATTGATGCCCATTGAGTTTGACAAGTGATAGAGGTATGCACTTTCTCAATGAGATGGTTAGGATTCTGTGATCAGAATTTATGGTGGCCCATCACAAGACTACCCCCTATCACCCTTAAGAAAATGGAATTGCTGAGGCATTTAACAAAATACTTAGTCACACGTTAACTAAGATCTATGATGTTGGTAGACAAGATTGGGATGACAAATTATCATCCATTCTTTGGGCATACAGGATAACCTACAAGAGGTTAAATAATACCATGTCATTTCAATTGGTGTTTGGCACAAAGGTTGTCCTACCATTGAATTCATGTTACCTTCACTTGTGTATATAGCACGCCGCAGGGAGGATTAGCGATGAGCAAGTGTCGGAAGAAAGGATTGAAAAATTAATGCGAATTGGAAGAAAAATGGCACTCGCGTGTGGAGCCAAAAGACTGAAAAATCAAAACAAAAGGTATGGCATGATCGTCACATCAAGAACAAGAAGTTTGAGGTTGGGTAGATGGTTTTACTATATGATTCCAAATTTTGTGCCATTATGGGAAGCTAAAATTCCATTGGTTGGGCCCTTATATCATCTCGTACATCCTTAATTCAAGAACATTCCATTGTAAGCCTTTGGATGGGATGAGATTACCAGGACACTTTTATGGGAGTAGGTTGAAGCCCTACTGTAAATAAGTCTTCTTAGTGTTTGTAAATAAGGCAATGTTGCCAATTAGAATAGAATTTTCTTTTAATGCATTTTCCTTTCCTTGTGTTTCCCTTTCTTGTTGTTTGCTCCTTTTGTTTTGTTTTGCGCCATGTGCATTGGTAACCACATTACATTTGGGAGGTTGTGTATGTGCAAAGAGGACCGTATAAGTTTAGTGTGGGATGGAGCAAAAGGAAGTATAGGACTATAATACAAGTGTGTGTTGGCAGTAGAAGTTGTGGTAAATATCCCGGTTAAAAGACTAAAGGTGTGTAAGGTTAATAGGTGTAGATGGATGTGAATGGTTGGTGTCAAGAAAGCCTTGAAGAAACCATGTATAGGAAAAAGGAAGAGTGCAAGAACAACATGAGGTAGGCGAGGGAAAAAATAGGGAAAGGATGGAAGAAGTGCCTTCGACGCTATGAACGCGCACGTAAGAGTCTTCATTGGGTTGGATTTTTGCACACCAGAAGGTTGTAAAGGGTTTTTGCACGTAAGATTTGGCATGTGGGAAAAATCACTTAAGACCACTTAGTGGAAAAATATCATTCAAGGTCAAAATACGATGGTAGGTGAGAGAGATTTAATGCTAGGAAAGGGAAAAACTATAAATAAAAGGTCAAGCACTTCATTATTTGCATTACAATTATGAAGGGAAGAAATATCTTGCGAACTAGGGCATCCAAAGCAAGATCTTTGCGATGAAGGAAGCATTTGAGAGATCTGAAGTGCATAGCTAGGGTAAATTCACAAACTAGTAGGAAAGGAGTACATGGGCATGGAGAAGTTAAGTAAGCAAGTGTCGTCTTGTGGAAGGGTTTTTCCAGTTAGGGTTTGGCGACTAGGGCACGAGTTAGAAGGATTTTTCTGTGGAGATAAAGCTTGGGACTAGATAGAGTGGTAAAGCAATCGAAAAAGATGGCACCCAAAAAACTAACCATCTCACCAAGAAGTAGACATAGAAAGGCAAAGGAAAACAAACAACAACCATCGAGAGCACAAATGAAGAATGGTACGTAGAGATGTAGTACCCAGATAGGGTGTTGCTGGGAAAAGAATGGGAATCACACCTAAGGAAGACAATGGTGAGTGATTATAACCACCACATAACTACAACACAGAAGGAGATGGCCTTGGAGTTGGTGCACCTAACCAATAAGAGAATGCCAGAAGGCATGCCTATTTACAACGATGAGGTAAAGGTTAAGTTGGAGAAGGCAAGATTACTACAAATTTATGAATTACCCTACTTCGGGAAACCTAAGCACCTCTACCAATGGCTAATGGTGTGAGTTCACAAAGACCACTTTTATTTCATGGGGTGAAAGATGCGTATAACTCCCCAATTAATTTCCAAGTTCATAGTCCTTACCTATGAAGGGGATAGCATTGATGACCTGACGATAGAGAGGCCACCAAGGAAAATGTTATTGCATATGACTATAAGAAAGGATCATGATACTTTAACATCGTTGAGATCCCAGACCTCATAATGAGGATGGTCATGCACTTGGTAACCAAGCTCAATGACCAAGAGAGATGGACTCAAGTGAACAAGGCATGGCTAAACATGTGCCGGAAAATATCTGAGGGGACCATCTACAACTTGTCTACTTTTATCGTGGATGAAATCATTAGCAGTGCACAAGAAGGTGAGAAGATAATATTTGGTAATGTCCTCCTCATAATTTTCTTCTCATAAATCGAGTTCTTGATGGGCCAAAAAGGTTTGTTTGGGATTACCTAGAAGAGGAACCATCGCCTGTGAAGCGGTTCACAAAATATACCTATGAAACAATGACAACCACTCATGAGGTGTGTTTAGAGAAATGGTACAAGTGCATAAGGGACGTGTTTGGGGTGGAATGGAGAATTCTAGAGTAGTTACCCACACTAGTGCAAGGAGAAGAAAATTTTGTAGTATACCAGCACTTCTACATTTGCAGATTCAAATTGGTAGATGAAACTATGAGCCCCTAGTGCAAACTCCCCTTCTCCTTCATAGCGCAATATTTTCAAGTAGGGGTGAACAGGTTTAAAGAGGCCAAGAGACTAAGGTTTGACCTTAGTGAAGTAGATCAAAACCATAGAGAGTTGCGCAGGAAGTTGGTTTACCCCAAGAAGTGTGCATACGTGGAGAGATATGTCTCCCATGAGATACAAATGATGAAACCAGTGACTTTGCCAATCATTGGAAGGGCTGCAGAAAGAATATACCTTCGTATCAAGCCAAAATTTTAAAAGATCGTATACTTGGAAAATGATGTATCCATCCCTAAGGACCCCATAGGTAGAAGGAATCATGTGCTAAATAAAAGGGAAAGGGAAGAGGTACAGAAAGCACCAAGTTTTTAGGATACACAAGCGGTAAGTGCATCGGGGACAAGCACTAAGCCCAATACTTATACATGGAGAAAGAAGTACCTAGTGAAAGAAAAGACTCCAGAGTTTTATTCGGAGGATATAGAGAGCTTGGAGGCCTACGGTGAAAGGGATGATGATGAAGTTGATGAACCTAAGGGAGATCAAGGCCCAAATTTTGAGGTGGGTAAGTGCGCGAAGTTGGTGGACAATTCCGTGGACATAAAAACCCGAAATAAAGGTACCGCGATCGCGGTCCTAAAACTGCGATCGCGGTCCTAAAACCGCGATCATGGTTATTGAATTCTAGGTTCGGTAATTACCGAACCTAGTTCCACGATCGCGGTTTATAACCGCGAGCGCGTTATAAACCGCGATCACGGAACTCTGAGACAAAATTTAATAGTCCCGCGACTCGTTATTTTCCTAATTTTCATTTCGAACCGCGACTTTTCCTAAACGTTTTTCACTCGCACTTTCAATACTATCTCAAAATTGCTCATCGAACTTCTGGATAGCGATAGATTCAACCATGCCACCAAGACGAGGAGGTAAGTCCCGATTGTAATCATTTTTTTGCATTTTAGGTTGTTTTTTTGCATTTTAGGTTTTTTTGGCATTTTCATGGGTTTTGTGAATTGTTTGTTTATGTATACAATTTTATTGTTTTATCAGTTGGTCGGCAAGCTCGGGCTCATGCAAACCATCAAAACATTCCTCAAAACCCACCGAACATTCCTCAAAACCCTCAAACATTCCTCAAAACCCTCCTCCAAACATAGATCCGCCCCCTGTGGCTCCTTCATCCCCACTGAGCCAACAGGCAAGATAATATCATTGGAAGAATCCAAGAAAATAAAATTGTCATTGAGAACCTAATTCAAACTATAAGACAAAATCATGCTACAAATCCATCCCGCATGACTTTAGCCAATACATTGCAAACATTGATTGGCGAAGTCGAGTCTGCAACCAACCAAATACATAGATGGAACACCTTTAGAAGTGACTGTAGGTGGTGGTATGCGGATAAACTATCTCATGTGGCCGTCAAAGACAAAAAAATTGGAAAAGACCTCATTTGTGCATTATTTACCGACCCTAGAACCAATGCCCCCTGCAGCTTACTTATGACGGTTCCCAATCCATTGGTGCCATGATGATAGAATCAAAAACAATTTTTGGGACCGATGGTGGATGGTTTTTGATTATCCACCATGCAACAACAATGAGGTTCCTCTTTATTTTTTGAAGAAATTATATTGTGAGTTTGTGCTCAATGAGGTCCCGAATTATTTTGACTTTTCGAGACTTTTTTTGGTCGAGGTGGTGGCTCAGCGGAGCGCACTGCCGGAGTGCGCGCGTAGGTCGACCTAGGATCCCCATGCCCCAAAACCCCACTTGCCTTCTTGCTTATCCCTCCTACAAGTGAAGGAGGTTGTGGAGATTGATACATTGCATGCATTGAGGGAGCTCACCGACACTCTCACCCAAAGATAGCACCCAGTTGCATCCGGTGATGTTGGTGGAGGCACCTGGTTCTAGTGCACCACACCACTATGTGGATCATGTGGTGCCGTATGCACTTGCAGTGAGACATCATTTGCTGGTTCATAGGATTTTTTTCTATAGATGAGATCTTTGGGAATGTTTTGGAACCTGGAGCCACTGATATTGGTCTTTCACAGGTAAATTTTAAATAAATTTAAATAATATATATATGTACAATAGTTTAATTCACATGTTTGAGATATTAATATATATATGATTGTACGTCATGTACATACATGTAAAAAACTAATTTTTTATTTTATTTTAAATAGCAAGAGCCGGTGAAGGAAACATCCGGTGTCGACATGCTAGCTACTGCGGTTGGGCGTGTTTCAAACGTAAGTTTCAAGTTGTACAAACTTACATTTTTAATAAATCATTTAATTGCACTAGATTATTATTATAATTTGTTTCACGTGTATGTTGTACATGTATTAATATTTTTCTCTTTATACACAGGCACAGCGGGTCATCATCTGCTCAGGGAACTGAAGCTACTGGCATGCCTCGCATGATTTTTACGCAGGTTAGTTACAAATCTCTTTACACTTTGTTTCTAATTCTTGGACCTCTGTGTACATGAGTTTCACTTTCTTATACTCAACGTATATAAAATACATACAACAACTACCATATATAAAGTTGTAATTTGCTTAGAATACCATAGTATCTCACACTTGTACACATGCTCTGTTGCATTTTCAATACCTCTAAAATTTTTGTAATTGGAGATACATGTCATAATAGACTTGAGGTGCTTACTTTAGGTGAAGAGGATTATTAAGTGATTATTATGGATGTGGACCCTATCCTCTAGATCCAGAAATAGAAATCTCATAAGTATTTTTTCTAGGTGGTTACTGACCCAATCCTCTTGATCTTCTTGATCCTCTCGGGCCAGTTGATAAATTCCCTTATGTCTCGTTTGTAGTACTAAACTGGATACACATGGTCTACATGTTCCCAACATCCAAAATAATGACACGTCTTTGCCTTTGTCATAGGTATATTATTTGTATGATGAACTTCTCAATCCAATGTAAAATGATATCTTCCCATATCTACTTATTTACCTAGACTATATCTTGATTCTCAATAACTACCTCTAGATATGTAACACCATGAGTCACGAAGGAAAAGATACTTGACAAGGTGGAAGCGATCAACTCGTAATCAAAATGAATGATAAGAGTGATGAAGAAATGTAAAAAAGGTTAAATCCTAACGCGATAAGTGTTAAGAGAAATGACGAAGGGGGGAAAAGTGAAATGTGCTCGACACTTAACAAAATTAATGTCAAGGGAGACAAGACTTAAGAAAGATGAATGCGATCAACTCTTAACAAAATGTGTGATAAGAGTGACGAGAAAAGGGACTTAATAATGCTTAACAAAATGAATGATGTCAAGGTGGAAGATGGACTGAAGTGTTGGTTTAGAAGAATCTTAGCAAAATGAGTGCTAAGAAATATGAAGGAGCTTGAAATATGTCACGACCGTTAATGAAATTGAAGGTAAAGAGGGAAGAGACGAAAGAAGTAAGTTTTCTCAACTTGCGTCAAAGTAAGTGTGACAAGAGGATACTTAAAACATGATGGATGATGCTCAAATCTCAACAAAAATGTGTTAAAGGAAGAGACTTAGGAAAAATGATGATTTTGTTTGACTTTTAACAAAATGTATGTTAAAAAGGGAGACTTAAGAAGATGATGAATGATTTCAACTCTTAAAAAAGTGTGTTAAAAGATAAGACACGACAAGGAAGTGAAAGCACTAAAAGAACGAAAAGGTAAAGGTCATCATGAGAAATGAATAAACAATGAGAAAAAGGTTTGAATCTCACAAAAAATGGAGATAAGAGACAAGGGGGAAGTGATGGATTAGTGATCTCAAATTAAAACAAAGTGAATGCTTTAATGAGAGAAGTGATGAAATAATGAGAATGTCAACAATGCAACAAAATGATTGTGAAGTACGACAACGTAAGATGATAGGATAAAAAATGGAAGACGTCACAACTCAACAAAGTGGATGTGAAAATGCGACAACGTAAGAGTGAGTAGAGAATGATAGTGAATAATTTCAATAAGTTGAGAAAGTAAATGCAAAATGCGATGATGTAAGAATGGGGAATGCTTAGAGTTCAAAAAAATAACGTTAAACTTAAGACTTGTAATTTTTAAAGGTCAAGGTGACCAAAAGAGTGCTTGACTATGATAAAGTGAGTATCGCAATGTCAAGACTTAGATGAAAATGAAAGTGATTAAGTGTTAATATGGATGTCCACAAACCAAGACTTGGACAGGTGTATAAAGTTACAAGATGGATGAGAGAGAAAATGTGAATGATGAAAGTGAAACACAAGTGTGTACCATGCGAGAAAAATGAAAAATGGTAAAATGAAAGTTGTGGCCTCTATCTTAGATTGGCTTGGACAATGTGTGGCTTCTTAGGTGGCTCTCTCAACTAGGTGTCAGAAAAATATCTGAGTGAGCGCGATGTTATTGCTAGCTAAAGACTTTACGAGCTACCCCCTTTAAAACCCTGAGTAAAGACCTTTCTCAGAATGAATCGCACTAGGGTCGCCACTAAGGATATTTGTGACTCTAACTCACAAAGGCTTTACTACTCAGGTAGGATAAAAAGGTTCTTGTTTCGTCCACCAGTTACCTCAAGGTGTGGACTACTTTAAGGTTCCTAGAACCACCCCCTTTTTTGTAGCTTAAGGCTTATGCAAAGGAGGTTATGTTTGGTCTGGTGATGTTAGATTTAAAAGTTCTTCAAATTTGAATGATGCTCTAATTGTCATAGAAGATGACTATGGGTTACCTAGATTAAATACAAAAGTTTGTCAAAATCTTATGAAGATAGATGGCCTCCGTGCTAACATTTATAGATCCTATGTATTTAGCCTAAATAGAAGATAAAATTTAATAACATTTTTATTCTTTCTTGAGTAACTAAATATTGATTTGTACATGTTTTTGTATAGCTCTTAAGTAGATTTTAATAAATTGATTTGTACATGTTTTTGTATAGCTTATGACTTTAGAGAGACTCCTCCACATATGCAGACTGTGGAGGCTGCTTGTAGATCTTTGCCATAGCATCTGCAAATCCACTAACCGAGGTACACAATTTTTAAATTTGTTAAATTTTGGAGGTTCATTATTTCTTATTAAACTTAAATCTATAATATCAAATTTTGTAGGTATATATATGTGTGAAATATTTAATTTGAAAATTAATTATTTGTATGTAGCTTACCCCTCGTGAGTCTATTGTTGTCCTGCGACACGTCAACAACAAATCGATAGGGATCATGACATTGCGGTAAGATTGCACATGCATTTTAACTAAATTGTACAAGTTTCTAAATTTTGAAGGTATTTTAAAATTTTGGGTGTTAAAAACTTGTTGTTTATGAATGTGCGGAGTTAGGTTGCGAGCATGCTTGGAGACACCTAGGACCACACGGATGAAATCCGTAGTGGCATCTCCCTCCACTACATCCCCGGAGTCGTGGGACGTCTACTTCTAGCGGGCGAAGAGAGGGAAGATGTTTCATGAGTAGATTTATAGTCCACTTGGATGCCACATATATGTGGTCATGAGTATCTATTCACGGTCCATTGTATATATATATATATATATATATATATATATATATATATATATATATATATATATTTATGCTACCTTTGCATGTGGTCCCATATGTACATTATGACACGTGCTTAGTTCGAGATGTATACATACATTATGAACTTATACATGTACATATATATTTTCAGAGACGTGCGCGTCTGGAGCACACTTTATTTGATTCTTATATATATATATATATCCATGTGTGTTGGTTAAATAAGGCTATAAATTTGGTTATTTTGGTATTATTGCTAACTTTGAGAAAGTGGGTTTTGATCTCTGTTCGGTGGATTTAGTGTATTACTTCTAGTTATATATTTTCTAGTATCTTTCTGATTATTATTTGTGGTATATTTCGTGCCATGGGCATTTTGAATTTTTATTTTTCAAACTAAAACAATATTGTTAGCTCTATATCAAGCCAACTTAAGTATTAGTAACTAAAGCTTATTTGAGTACCTTGAAAAAGTTCATTGGCCTTTGGAAAAATTATTCACTTGATACTAGCTTAGGCCCATGAACCCATCCAAGCTTAGGATGGAATCTAATATGAGAGAAGAGATGGATTGCTGAGAGTCTAGAGATGTGTTATGTATAACGTGCATTGATTCTTGAGGTACCAATACATGAAGAAAAAGTAATGAAATGGCGGACTTAGAATTTGGGAGTGAGAAAGATGCTTTAAATGTGAACATGTTGGATATTTTTAAATGTGAGAAATATTGCTTCTCTCCCTCTCTTCAATCATTTGTAGTTTTACATGTTGGATATTTTTTGTAGGTTGATTACTTTTTATTTTTCTCATTATTTTTCTCTAGTTTTTTATTTTGTTTACATGTCACTTCTAAAAATATGAATTATTATATTGATTCCATAACTTCCACACCTTATTTATAATATTGGATGCTCAATGAACCAATTATATTACTATGTTAACAAAAAAGTGGTGTTGATGTAAGGCTATAAATTTGATCTGATAAACAAATATGAGAGAAACAATTTACTTAGGATATAACACCATGCCATGCCATATAGAACACCATGCTTTGGATATAATGTGTATTTGTGTCAATTTTTAGGATATCTTTAATATATAAAATTCACTAAAATATTCTGATCAAAAGGGTTGTAATTTAATTGGTGCATGTGCAATAGTAAAAGTGTCATGTAGTGTTGAATTCATTAAGATATAAATGTTTAGTACCCAAAATTTGGTTTGGGAACTTGGAAATATAGAATTTTGTACTTATTTTGATATACACTTCATTTATGCATTGTTTTAACAACCATAGGCGCCTTCTTGATCTATCTCGCACCGTATATCCACTAGATAAAAACCAATCTCTAGCTCAACCCTCTAAAATCACTGCATATGTTATTGAACATCAATCTAGACCTCTAAAATACTCATACCTAATTTTTGTCATACTCTAGACACATTAATTTAGGTCCTAGAAATGTATGGATATGAAGGTCTATCTACATCATATTAACCAATGCCATTGCATTTTAATGGCCAATTTTTCAAAAGTTTCATTTGGATTAGTTGAATTAGATTATACATTTAGGTTAGTTGAGAGAGAAAACTCACAAAGGTCTCCTACAAATATAAACACACACTAACCTATTAGGGGCATCTAGGAATCTTGTAAACAATACTTCACTTTACTTGTCCAGCACATCATATACACATCTGAATACAACTAACCACATCCTAGATCACACTCATAGCCCTGGATGTATATCATCCTACCAAGGACAAGATGACAACAAGAGATAACATAACAACCAAGTCATTGTAATTTAATTTAAATAAATAAGGAAACACTGTATTTTGCAAACGGTGGGTCGTGGCACCAAACCACCTGTGCTGGACACGTCCGGGTGGCCAGGTGAACACTAGAGGAGGTGGTGTTTCGGTGCGCGAAAGGGTCGTTGCTTCCGGGCTACTTCGTTCGGGCTTAGTCCCTTAAGAGCCCTGAGACCAAAATATCGTTCAAATTCGACGGGTGACTACTCGGACTCCGTGGCACCTAGAGAGGCCTCGTCTGATCCGGCACCTCGGCATACGGACCCTCTACAATAGCCTCTCTCATTTTTTTCCTTCTCATTTCGGTGCTCTCGCTGTCCTAATGTTTGCAAACGCACGAAATAGTGCAGTTGGAGCCAGTGTAAGGTTGTCAAACGCTATTTTGCAAACGGTGGGCCATGGCACCAAACCGCCTACTGCTTGCAGCACGTCCGGTGGCGGGTGAATGCTAGAGGAGGCAGTGTTTTCGGTGCGCGAATGGGTCGTTGCTTAGGGCTACTTCGTTTGGGCTTAGTCCCTTAAGAGCCACCGAGACCAAAATATCGTTCAAATTCGACGGGTGACTACTCGAACTCATGGAACCTAGAGAGGCCTCGTCTAATCCGAGAACCTCGGCATACTGGACCCTCTACAATAGCCTCTCTCTTTTCCTTCTCATTTCGGTGCTCTCGCTGTCCTAATGTTTGCAAACGCGCGAAATAGTGCAGTTGGAGCCAGTGTAAGGTTGTCAAACGCTGTATTTTGCAAACGGTGGGCCGTGGCACCGAACCGCCTATGTCGGCACGTCCGGGTGGCCAGGTGAACGCTAGAGGAGGTAGTGTTTTGGTGCGCGAAAGGGTCTTTGATTCCGGGCTACTTCGTTCGGGCTTAGTCCCTTAAGAGCCCTGAGACCAAAATATCGTTCAAATTCGACGGGTGACTACTCGGAATCCGTGGCACCTAGAGAGGCCTCGTCTGATCCGGCACCTCGGCATACGGACCCTCTACAATAGCCTCTCTTTTTTTTTTTCCTTCTCATTTTGGTGCTCTCATTGTCCTAATGTTTGCAAACGCGCGAAATAGTGCGGTAGGAGCCAAACAGTAAGGTTGTCAAACAGCTGTATTTTGTAAACGGTGGGCCATGGCACCCGAACCGCTTTCTTGGCAGCACATCTGAGTGGCTAGGTGAATGCTAGAGGAGGCGGTGTTTCGGTGCGCGAAAGGGTCGTTGCTTCCGGGCTACTTCGTTCGGGCTTAGTCCCTTAAGAGCCCTGAGACCAAAATATCGTTCAAATTCGACGAGTGACTACTCGGACTCCGTGGCACCTAGAGGAGTCATTTTCAAAATTTACAACTTTTTCAAAATTTACAACTTTTTCAAAATTTACAACTTTTTCAAAATTTACAACTTTTTCAAAATTTACAACATTTTCAAAATTTACAAACTTGACTTTTCAAAATTTACAAATTTTTCAAACAATGTTCAAGCTTCTCTTAGCTTCGAGAATTTAAAATTCTCTACTAACGATACCAACCACGTGAAGGTGGAAGCTTTTCTGGCACCACTAACCTAAACATAAAATTGTTAGTCAAAGAAATTTAAGTTTCAAATCAAAACCATATACTAGATCTATATACATGACACACAAAATACACAAATTTAAAATAAAATATATTCAAACTTAAATCTAGATCTTTAAACTAAAAAAATTTTATATATATATATATATATATATATATATATATATATATATATATATAAATTGAAACTTGAAATTAAATATATACTGAGACATGAGCATTGTAAATTCATTCCAATGAACCATCGGGATCGGATCTACTCGAATAGCGAGACAAGATTGCTTCATGATCGACTCTCGAACCTTCTAAAGAATCTTGTTATTAGGTCTTCCTCGATATTTATACAACTAAATATTTGTTGCTAGAACTAGATGTGAATATAAGAGTATTTTCTGTGTGTCTCAAAGTCTTCAAACACCCAAACAGAGGAGTTTTTAATGGATACCGTCGAAGCCAAGTTCCGAACTACCACTCGACCTGTAGGATACTCAATCTCTTCGCCATCTATAATAGGAGAAGTCAACTTCTTTCTTTCCTCGATGCGATGACATAAGAAATATTTGTTCCTTCTTCATTGTCTTACATCATGATCTTCTGCAAACACATGTCCTAAAAAAATAACCAAGGTTGAAAAACTCAAATTTAAATTACATATTAAAATTTCAATGGACATGTAACTCAATACAAAAATTAAATAAATAACTGGATAAATACCTTGTCGCACCAAAATCAAAATTTCGTCAAAGTCCTTGGATGTTGTAACTTCATCTGCGAAAACAAGTTGTAATGCTTGTGGAGGTTGATAACTAGGAAGCGGAGTTAGAGGCCTCAAATCCATCCTTCCACCCATTCTTGTGAATCACACTCAGCGGTGACAAATTCGATACAAGATGCACAAAAACATGTCAACTTTCTTGTCCATACGGCCCACAAGTAGCGTCGAGCTACAAAATGAGTGCATATCACTTGGACCCGGTGAGTGTCATACAATCCTCGTAGTTAGCAATATGTTTTCCTCTATCAACCAAAAAAATCTGCAAACCTGTGAATTTTCTTGAGAACCTCGGGCCATGTTGTCGAGTACACCATTCCACTATGCTCTTTGCATCTTTTAATTCAGCACCATCTTTGTACTTCAACTCTTCTCTTGCAAGAGCTCTTTTCACACATGCCCTGCACCGTCATGCTCTCCTTTTCCATGTCCAGCCTCAGTGAAACTCCAAATATGTTGCACACCCATCTTGACATGCATTCTGCTCATCCAATAAAACATTCGTGCATTCTTAAACTGAGACGTGTAATTATCTGACCATATATAATGTTGTTTGAAGTGGATGTCCCTATCAGACAAGTTTCCATAAAATAACTAGAAACACCCTTGCACAAATTCAGTAGAATGAGTACGATCATCACTGATATAAAAGTGGTACTCTCTTAAAAAAATTTGATCATTCTCTGTACTGTCAGGAGAATGTAGAAATGCTATATGCACAAAAATGGCAACTTGTACTGAGTTGTAATATTGCGATTGAACCTCCATTTGTGGTTGCAATGTGTAATTCTCTGCAAAATCGACCACTGAAACAATAGTACCAATAGGAAATGTGTCTTTGCATAGCTTGAATTGTTCATCCAACCATCGAGCTCTATGTGTATGCCTCGCATACTCATAAACAATTTCATCCTTAAATTTTGTCATAAATTGAAAAATGGGCATTTGTTCTGTAACTAGCTCACACCGTTTCGACTCTTTTCCATCTTTCAACTAGTATGCAACTGATTTATATTTATCAAATTCAACTAAATTATGTCTATTGTACCTTGATTTGCTCATGGATGCAACTTTCCAATTTAGGTAATCCACCGCATGTACTACTGACTTCCATCTAAACAATCCTCGACTATAAAAAAATTGTCCAACTTCTTTTTCACAAAATATAGTAGGAATGAAATCCCTAGAAGATATTGGTGGAACTTGAACACCACATTCAGATAACATAGTTTTAGAATGAAAAATAGAATGAATACGTAAAAATTTAGCATAATGCATCGCAAATTCAACATGTTGCCTACAACAACAAGTGGTGCGAGCATGGTTGATTTTCACATAGAATGGTTTCAACATTTCAAAAAAATGTTGACTAATTTTAATTTCCAGATTCTCTTGTTCAAACTTACGAAAAAATTGAGTTTGAGTCATATCTAAGAAATGCTTTGGATGTGGTTCACGATTAGTAGAACCAACTCTCCGTTTTATAACATCTCTTGTATTAGGTGAAACTCTAGTGTTATCATGCCAAAATTTAATAACAACTTCTCTTATAGCATCAAATTATTTTTGTCCTTACGTGGTGCTCTAGCAGAAAATGCCCAAAAATCGACATTATTGAGTGATTGAAGGATATTACGTCTTTCAATTGCTTTCATTAGAGTTTTTCGATTAACTTGCAACATTCGACTTGTTTGCGTAATCAAACGTTGTTTTTTATTGATTCACTTACAACACTAGTAGCAAGTACATGACGCACAATATTACTATCCCTAGTGCGTCTCTTGACACCAACAGTGTGATATGCATCATGAAGGTTTTCAACAATTGTAGAGGTTTGACCACGTATGTTAGATGTTGTCAATCCTAAGGTGTTTAATGTAGGTCTCATTTTAATCAATTTCATCAAACTAACCAACAACTGACATCTTTGGGAATCATTTAAAATTTCAAAATGATTATCCCAAATTTCAGTGGCTTTTCTTCTGATTTGTCGTTCAGAAAGTTTGTCAGACATTGGTTTCAAAATGTTTTCATCAATTTCAATCAAAAAATTAGGTTTCTTATGTAAAATCCTAGGAGGTGTTTTTGTCAAATTTTGCTTGTCTATAGTTTCAACATGAATTTCCTTATTCACATTTTCATTGTCTCCTTGATTTCAACATTTGCTACATCATGAGTATTTAATTCTTCTTGACATTGTGATAAAAAACTTCTTCATCACGAGTATTTAATTCAACTTCAACATTGACAGTAGAAACATTACCTAGTTCTTCATTGCTTACAATAGTTGGGATTGAAGATGAACCTCTTCTAGATTCACGAAGTTTCCGCATTCGCTCAGCATTTTCAATTTTGTTGGCCTCTAATTAAATGCGTGTTTTTTTTAATGACTTCCTTTTTTGACTTTGTTTTTTGTCTCCCATGATGTTTTGCTTTCGGTGATAAAAAAACGTGCCTGGAAAAAGACAGAATTTCACAGTAATTCATACGGTAAGGTCAGAGAGTAAAAATCACATGGTAATTCAGACATTGGGATGTGTGTAAATATGATTTATAAAGCGCGAGCGCGCTTTATAAACCGCGAGCGCGCTTTATAAACCGCGAGCGCGCTTTATAAACCACATTCACGTATTTTTACAAAAACCACGATCGTGGAGCTATTTTCCGAACCTAAGCCTCGGAAAATCTTTGTTTTTCCCCAACCAAAGCTATGGAAGGTCATTATGAAGTGCAAAAGGTCAAAAAACCTCAAATCTGCTCTTCCAAAGACTTGAACCATGCTAAAAAACTGAAAAATTTCACAAAAATGGTGCCATCACGTAGGGTAGACTCTTAGCTTTGTAAAAATATTGTTTTTAAAGTGAATAGAATAAGATAAATATCATTTTATAATTTATTACTAACAATAGGTCCTTAAGACATTTTTTCCCGTGAATGTTCATGTCTACGTTTAAGACTGTAACTTTTGTTTCGCTTATCAAAATATGATAAAAATTATACCATCCCAAGCGTGGACAAATTCTATACACCTTAAAAAAAAAAAAAATTGATTTCGATATTTTTTGATATAGTTATGGCGGGCAAACGGAAAGCGCTCCATTTTCTAAATATTTTCAGACCACTTTCACGGAAAAAATCATTAAAAAAAAAATATTGCTAAAAAAAATACAAAATAAAATCCATCCCAAGATAGACAACTACATCTAACGTTTCACCAAAGGAAAAAAAAAAATAACAAGATTTGGTCATCCAAAATGCGGGCAAATGGACTATAATCTTATAAGTTTTTTCGAAAAAAAAAAGTCATATAATTTTAAGTGTTTAATATAGCTAAACTTGTCCATTTTTACAAAAATTAGTATTTTAGAAACTAGATTCCGAATGCTACGATTCATATTTATATAAATTTTTCTAATTTAGAGTGCATGTATAGCTAATAATCCCTACAAGTTGAGATTTCACTGTTTTTTACAATATGACGTCCACGGATGACCCTATATTTGTCCATCAACTTGGCACTTACCCGTGTGTATGATTCGAGAGGAAGAGGGAGAGGAAGAGAAGAATGACTACCTCTTTGTTCGGAGGAAGGGTAGCAAGGAGGAGGAAGGTGCTCAAGACAAAGGAGGGAGTGAGACAAAGTAAGTACCCTTGTTAGAGACAGTAAGTACACGTGTCTCAGGATCTGGAAGGATCGATTTGTTTAAGAAAACAATGGAACCTTATCCAAGTCAGGACCTTGCATGCTTAGGAAGGATCTCTGGAGAAATTTGGTTCCTCTATCTGTTTCTATTGCTACTGCTACTCCTAATGCTGAAAGATAAAACTAAGATAACAATTCCAAGGGACTAGGGATAGAAGGATAACATGAAAGGAAACTACACTAAAAGGAAATAACACCATAAAAGGGATGAACACTATATGTTCTTAGAAAAATGAATGAAAATGCGTGAAAGAAGCCTAGGAATGTGTAGCACAACTAAAATGTATTTACCATATCGATTTCATAGAGCACAACTAAAATGGAGCTACAAGGACGTAGAATAACACAACAAGCACGCAATGTAAAAGAAAGGCAAGAAGAAAGAATACAAAAATGCTTAAGATATGCTTCCATTACTTCCGGATATGCACATAACTCTTACAATGGTGAAAGAGATACTTTGATATCCACATGCATGAGCCCGATCTAGAGGTTGCATGACTCGAAATATAGAAAAAAAAATGAAGTCCTTAGAAAAATGCGTAAGGATCCAAAATGTCTAACATTAACAATGATCCCAGATCTTATATTTATAGATGAATCCATGAAAGAAGAAGAGAAAAAAGAGGGAAAATATGAATTTGAAAAGAAATCGCGATAAGAAGCATTCATGCCTAAAAATCCACCTGTAAATTTGTCAAATGTGTTTCCCCAAGTCTGTTTGGCGTGTTGGAGAAGGAAAGAGGGTGGATCAAATTAAATTGGGTGGTTGAAGAAATCATATTTGTTCATTAATGCCTTAACTATGTTTTCCCATTTCTCACCTACTAGATCCACCAAGAATTTTAATTTGAATGTCTAACATTGTATCCTATGTTAGTAATATTGATTGAGACTGGGCGCACACCAATCGAGCTCTATAGAAGAAGATATGGTTGTGAGAAGTTTTTTAGAGTCATCTGCACACGCAAGACATGTGGCATGAGCAGATTGGCTGAAAGGATGACCAACCATGCAAATCTTCTTGTCGTTTCTACCATGTGTTACTCACTAGTTTGCTGCAATGATTCAGGGGCCCTATTGCACGCATTGACCGGGTTGCATGTGGCACACTCAAACGTGTTAGAGAATGACATGGAATGGAAAGGTGCGAGAGGAGGACGTAACGATATGTGTGTGGAAGAATGAGGCATGGTAAGAAGGTAGAAGGAAGGCGTGTGTAATCGTAGCGTGGGTGGAAGAAATGGGGTAACTTGGTGAGTGGAGATTGTATGGTCAAGGCACAACCATTACATGATAATATGCAGGGGGCATGTGAGGGTCAGGACTTAGCTGATTGAAGAAATTGTAAGGCACACGCATAGGATGAATAGCTACTAGGAAGAAGGTGAATGCGTAGAAGATGCGCACAAGGTCAGAGTGGAACAAACAGAAAAGGAAAATGGAAAGGGAAGAAGGGGAAGCACACAAGGGTGCGCGAGGAAACAGTGACCAAGTGAATGTTCCAAGGAGACAACTGAGGTATGTGCCACTACAATGAAGATATTTGAGCCAAAATATGTATGTAAGTTGTCCAAATAAATAGGAGAGTTATTTGGATAAAAAAATTGGTGACTTTATGGACCATCACTGCTCGCTAGATGAAGGAGATCAATAGCCTAGAGCATCCATTGGGCATGAAGTCTACTATGTAATCATGAAATTTTGATCTTTAGCTTTGAAGAACTACCCTAAAGTCACTTGAAGGATCCTTTCTTGACACTACGCTGAATCCTACAAACCTGCTAAAAGAAGACAGAAACCTTGAAGTAAAATAAGAGCACACAAGAAGCACGTGAGAAGAAAGAAATGTGTACAAATAAAAATGTGTGCACACCACACTTGGAGGAATTTAAACTACTCTAATATATACAAAATGATGCAGCAAACTTAATGGAAGGTTTTGAGATATATCCTATAGACGATTATCTTTACGGATGAACCGTTAGAGTTGTTGGATACCTTAGGTTAGTGGGATGTGCGCCCTAAGGTAACCTCCAAATTTTAAAGAAGTTGGCTCTTCTCTATGGTGTGAGATGAGGGTTAGGGAAAAATGAAACATAGCACAAAACTAAAGGAGTGATTTACCAAAAAAAGAAGGAGATTAATCAAGAATCCAACCACGCTGAAAAAGGGGAAATGGTGAGCAATGAAAAGGGTGGATGAAATGCACCACATGCCATAGATAGATTCACAGAGAACACCAATTTAAACTCATTAAGCATAGTTTCTAAAATCCGTAATGATCATTAGAGATATGCATAGTATACCAATAGTAAGTAAAGGCTATTAGAGATAATAAAAACATGCAAAGGATGGACGAAATGCATCACAAGACATATTATATTGCTCCAAATTTATGCATGGTACAATAATCAAAGAGGTAAGAGGCAATAAAAATTTCATTACAAAGCTTCAAGAAAATTCTTGAGCTCCATGTTCCTACCCTAGCAAAGAAGAAATGGGGACGTAAGGGAAAAAAGTCTCCCTAATCCAAACATTAGAGATTTTTATAATGAGCCCCAAATTTACAATATATAGAATGAGAAGAAGGGAAGAGAACAATCCTCGAAACTAATTCTCCAACTGTTTGTCAATTGTAATAAATGAGATGAAGTGATAGAAATAGATTTGTGAAATCTGTCTCATACTGCCCCATGATCTGCCTTTAAAAAATGAGAGCCATATTCATTTAATGCATTCTCAACTACTTTCCAACCGCCTCCCTTGAAGTGGGCTTGTCTTTTAAGGAATACACCCTCAAATCTTTATTTCACATCCAAAATCCTCAATTGTTGTGCATTGGATTATGTATCATGGTTTTGTCGACATCTACTTTGTGGCGCTTGACTACATGTGGATAATTTGAAATTTTGCGAGCTTACTTCCTCTACACAAAACTATGCATTAACTCCTTCACTCAAAAGACAAGTTAAAAATTTCTTTGTTGTTGGGCCCCTAATTTATTGGCTAAGTGCAAAGAAACACGTGGGTGCGTAGGACCTACTTAAATAAGGGCACACAAGGAGAAAGTGTGCGGGAGAGGGTTTCATAGAACAAGTGGCACACGTGCAATGTAGAGCAAATGTTTTGGGACCTATCCATATTTGGTGTGTCGAGTAGAACATGAGAAAAGTGTGACCCGAATGTGCATGTGGAGTGGATAAGGTGTCATCCTAGCAAACAAGATGGCCTAGGAAGGAATAGACCTTGCGATGGAAGATTCTAGAAGGCTATCATTGTAAAGAGTGGAGATGTTGATCACCAAACCCTAGCACTTAGTAAAGAAAATATAGAAGGATCACGTGTAAGGAACAAAAATAGGTTCGGACTTAGCCGTTTTCACAAAAAGGATCTATTTTTGGAGATAGCGTGCAAAGTACTCATACTTATTATAGATTTACGCATCACATATTGGCTATTTTTGGAAGATTAGCTATGAAGCACTTTGCATGGACACAATCTGGAAATAGATCTACTACTCTCAGTTAACTACCAGTAGTCTATTGTTAGTGCACTTGCATGTGTTGGTATTTTTGTAACAACGTGTGGCTAGTAATAGCATGTGACCTATTTTGGGAATAAATCAATGGTGAACGGAAAGTCCCCACCCTTATAAGTATGTAGTACACTATGTATGTAGAGAGAGGAGGTGTGTGCATACATAAGGAGATTATGTTGCTAAATCATGTACGCACATACTATTATATTGTAATGAAGCTTCTGTATACTTATTGCATTTAATATAATGGAGGATATTAGCTGAATCTAAGTGTTAGTTCTATGTGTATCTAAATCTAGTATGTTTTTGATCTCATCATGGTTAATATTTAATTTTTTTCTCCCTTAGAGATAGATCTGGCATGCTCTGTAGAATGATGTGTTAGTAATGGAATTACATGTGTTAAGTCTTCATCATGCTAACATCCTGCAACAACAACCCTAAAGAGGGACCTGGTACCTTTGCGTGCTTCGGTGAGCTCTCAGTCTAGGCTGAGTGATGTGTCAGCGCGTCTAGGGTCTTATTGGGCTTGTATCACTGAATTCTAGGCTGCATCATTGGTTTTGTTGTCGGGACCTCTTTTTCAGTTGTTTTCAGGATGGTTCACGATGAATACATACCAGTTGACCTTAGCAAGTGTTGAAGAATGGATACATGATCTAGAAGAAGAATACACTTGGCGATTCAGCACTAGATCTAAGTTTAACACATGTGTGTGGGTGGAATAGAATCTATATGATAGTTTATATGAGATATTTTTGCTATCTTTCCAATAGAATTATATGAGTGGCTGATTGCTTATGCATCTAAGTGGAATTGGAGGTATCGCGCACTTGTCTAGACATAGGATGAATTTTAGGCCCTTTATGATGTTGATCTGATTTGAACTCGAGTTTTGGAGACATGGTTTTGTGGTGTCTTGAACAGTTATATCTTGGAATACTCAATTTCCACGTATTCATGTCTAGAGGTAGTTGAAGTCTAGTTCTTACAATATCCAAGGGGAGATTACCTGCAAGGCATTCCACTGGCGATCAAGATCCTAATGGTAAGTTTGAATCTAGAGAGTAAAATGATGGCTAACTACACCTCACCATGCACGGGGACAGGAATAGGTTTGGTGAAATATGGTAGACCTAGCGTAGAAAGGAAGAGAGAGGAAAGGTGGCTTAGGTATAATGAGGCACGCGAGAGGGAGAAAGAGAAGTAACATTTTAGAAAGTATGGTGTTGAGGAGAGAGATGGATCGTGAAGAGTTTGAAGCTCATGTAAAAGACATTGAGCCAAAGCATCAGGAACTCCCCCATCTTGGAAAGCATGATAGGTATCCTTCCTCAGCCTCACACAGAAGCATGCCAGTAGATACTACCTAGGCCGCGGGTGCGCATATGAATCCACCTGGTAACCTTTCCCTTGTGTTTGGTTTTTCAGCATCTAGTACAACAAGTAGTCAACAAGCTAGTTCAAGAAGTGGGAGAGTAGGAGCAAGTCTTATAAGAAGCACAACGATGGCAGCACAAACGGATTCATTGTTATATGGGAGTACCTTTTCAGTGTATCATTAACAAAAATACAAGCACACCGATTTTTGGATTAACTTCTGGGATTAGTAACGCTTCATGAGGCTGTCGGGGTGCAGTTCAGTTCTACTTGTGTGGACACGAGGAAGTACATATTCTAGTCCAACCCCAACTATAGGTTTGGGATTATGAGGCATAGGTAGCTCTGGTTCAGGTAGATCTGGAGGTTTTGGAGGCAAGGGAAACACAGGAGGTTCTGGATCAGGTGGGAAAGGTCCGCACCAACCCTAGAATATTTACATGGAAATGTATCTTCATCTTCTAGAGTATAGGGGCATAGAAGATGTTGTTGAACATGTGCATATGTGTGAAATATTGTGGTGTGAAAAAGGAATCATGGCTTCTAAGCGCGAGTAAATCTAATTTGATACTACATTACAAGGGCACGCACATAGCTAGTATAAAAAGTTTTGACCCTGATTATACTTATGTAGATTATACAACTTTAAAGGATGCATTCCTTAAAGAGTTGCATATCCCTGAGTTTGAGTAGAAGAGTATAAGTGCACTCAAGGATATTAAGCAAGGCTTCGAGAGTATGATGCATGGTTTAAAACATTGTTATCAAAGCTTTCTTATGACATACACACAATCCAGTATGCACAATGGTTCATTGGGGGCTTGATTTCCCCTTTTAGGAGGGTATTATCACACAAGACATACATTGATCCATGTAAAGCACTTGAAGTAGCCTTATGCTGAGCTATTTGGAAGCATAGATACTGGGGTGAGCCCATTTTTAGAAGCACAAATAGCAATTATGGCAAAACAATTGAAGAAACTATCAACAAATTCAAGACATGAGACGCACACAAGGATTTGGTGCGAGAGATTTTAAAGTAGAAGGTCACATGAAGGATAGTTGTCCTTGCGAGAAAGGTACGCTCGTTGCTGATGGATTTTGAAATGTCATTTAAACCATGATGCTAGCCACTAACCATTATTACGGTGCGCGATAAGGAAGAGCGTTTCAAGCTACTTTGTAAATTTGTAGGTCCACAACTCATGTGACGAAGATTGTCGGCCGATTACACAAATCCATGATGCTATATATATTGGTGTACGATAGACATGAGTTGTAGATAAATTCAAGGATGAGCATCAAGACCGGGATCATAATCAGGCGTGCTATGATTAGAATGAAGGGTGTTTTGAATGCGAGTCATCGCAGAGGTTGAGGATACCATAGTGGATTTGAAGGACAAGGTTGTGGTAGTGGAATAAGTAAGTTTCCTTGCGAAACATGTTATACATGTGGATACCTTGACCACTATAGGTGTAAATGTCCTAAGAATATTGCATGTTCTTTCTGTGGAAAGAACCATAGCTATGAGGAGTGTCCAGACTTATATGAGCATCTAAGTAAACAACATAAACAAGAAAAAAAAATGTGTAAGGACTATTAGGATACACCGCTACTTGTTGAAAATCAATGGATTCCTAAGTTGGAGGAGGAATCAGGGGCACTACAAGTGAATATCATGACTCGCACCGAGGTGGAATGCGCCAAGGAATCATTGTAGCATAAACCTATCATCGCCAAAGCAAAATTTCTTCATGTATGGTACCCAGATCTTGCCTATCAGAAGGAGGTTTATCAGGAAACCATGGAAGTTCTAAGGAATCTTCAGGGTGAGATACAATACTTAAAGGAGAAAAATAAAGCATCATAGATGGTCGAAACTAATATAGATGACTTAATAGAAGTGTGTAAAAATTTGCGCCAGAAAATATCATTCCACCGTTAGGGAGTTGGTTAAAAGCAAACACTATGCATGTAGTACGAGACCGGATGACAGATCCTGCATGTGAATCTTCCCCCTCATATCCTAGATTATGACAAGGAAATCACTCTAAATTTTGTTGTGGATGGGTGGCTATTGAGTAATATATTGATTGATACAAAGCAGAAGTCAATGTTTTTACCTTGGATGCATGGGTACAAATGGGAAGACCCCATTGCGCAGCCATCCCCTAATGTATTAGTCATGGCTAATCAAACTAAGGCCACTCCCATCGAGTTTTAAATGATGCATCCATTACCATACAAGGATCCAAGTTCACTGGAGACTTTGAAGTTTTAGCATTGGTAGAGTCAGATAGCTTCCCAACTCTATTAGGGCGTCCTTGGTGTTATGCAAATAATGTTGATCTTCAGTTCAACAAGGGCTATATCAGTTTTGAAAACAAAGAGGAAAGATTTATTATCCCTTTAATAGATGGAAAATTTGTGCTCTATGTTGAGCCCTTAAGTGAAGAAGATCTAGATAGGATTTATGTATGCGACATTTGATATCTAGAGATGATTGAACAACCCAAAGAAGGACTAATTGAGTGGGAGGATGCATAGTCTATTAGCGATACTACAAGTATTGCTTGTGATAATTGGGCTCGCAAAACTTATGAGTTGGTAGGGCATGAAGTAAAGAGCATATTCCCTAGAGGCACAAAACTGCGTTATGTCAAGAGGATAGGTAACAACTTGGTACCTTGTTACACATGAGAAGGGGATCCCATGGTATTCCTGTGTGTCATGGAATAAAATTGGATAGACCCACTAGAAAGAAGAAATATGCTAGCATATACACTATGTGGGACAAGAAGCATGCTGGTGGGTGGTCCACATGGATAATCTTGTCAGATGGAATGAAATTAGGATTGCTCTTACTACTAGGTTCTTCAAGAGTAATGCACCTACTCAACTAAGTATTTATCACGGTAATCATCCTATTTAGCACCATGTTCAAAAGTGTGAGAGAATTTAGACATAAGGGTAGGAAGATTTACCACCTTCGTTATGGGTGCATAGGTTTTATTCCACTTTACAAGGTTGCACGCATGCTTGGTATGTATATGCAGAACTCCATAGAGAAACTGGAAATTGGTAGAATTTAATTGCAAGAATGGCCCAGACATTTGACTTCTTCTCTAAAAATCCTCTAGTAGAAGAATCCTTGAAATTTATCAAGTGCTTAACTATGGGGGATAGTTCCAAGGCTGAAGAACTCCTTCAGGAGTTATTAGATAAAGAAGACTCAGGAGTGCGTCTTGATGAAGAACTAGAGGTGATGTAACATTACTTCAATGTGCTTGCCTTGAGAAAGAGAAAGGAAAAATGGTCTACTTAGTGGATGACAAAGAAGTAGATAATCTGGATGTAAACCATTCAACAGGGAGGTGTGAGGTACTGGACAGTGCAGATAAGACCACGTGCACTTATCATGAACCAATGAAGAAAAATCGGGTGAATATTGGAACAGATATTGAGCCTAAGGAAGCCATAATTGGAGACTATTGGTTAGACTTTGAAGTGGCAAAAATCATAGAGTTACTAAGGGATTACGAACTTATTTCCTAGGGGGTACCATGAACTTAAAGGTGTCCATGAATCATTAGGGAGATGAAGATAAAGCTTAAAGAGGGAGAGCACCCGGTTAGAAAGAGACCTTACATAATGAACCCCAATCTTACACAAAAAGGTCAAAAAGAGATTGATAACATGTTGAAGTATGGGATTATCAAGCCCTTGATGAGTTAGAATAGGTTAGTCCAATGGTGATCAAGATGTCAAGAAGGATGGTCGATTAGGATATGCATGGACTACATGGAGCTGAATGTTGCATGTGTAACCAATTCATTTCCTACGAATGAGGAAATACTAGAAGGATTTGAAGGGCGTAAAATCTATTCGTTTACAGATGGTTTCTCTGGGTATCATCAGGTTCGGATTTCCCAGGAGGATAAAGAAAATACTATGTTTACTACTGAATGGGGTAGCTTCACCTATACTATAATGCCTTTCAGTCTGAAAAATGTGCCTGTTGTATTTTCACGCATAGTTGTCCAAGCATTCAAGGAATTTATTCACAACTTCTTACATGTATATTTAGATGATTAGATGGTGTATGGATTAATTAAGGATCACTGGGACAATCTATTCTTAGTGTTTGAATGGTGTAGACAGCTTGAGTATCTCTTTAAACATCAAGAAGTGCATATTTGCTACGACATTTGGGATAATTTTAGGACACATAATTTGCGAGGGTTTTTGGTTGATCCAACAAAGGTTGCAGTCATTATAGGTCTAAGGGAGCCTACCAGTCAAAGTGAGGTGCATGGATTTCTGGGTCATATAGGATATTACATAAACTTTATCAAAGGCTATGCCAAAGTTGCCACACCATTAGAAGAGTTACTGAAAGGAAAAGGTACATTCTACTAGGGAGAACAGCAGCAACACCCATTCAAGACATTAAAGAAGAAACTTACTACCTCGTCTATTTTTATGTTTTCCTTCGTGGGAAAAACCATTTCATGTACATGTTGATGCCTCGGCATGGCCATTGGCGTGGTGTTGGCTCAACTCAAGAAGGTATTGTAGATCATCTTATCTATTTTGCTAGTATAAAATTGACTCTGTAGAACAAAATTACACAATTACAAAGCGTGAAGCTTTCTCAATTATCTATGCGCTGCATAAATTCTACCAAGACCTACTAGTTACACCATTCATCTTTTATACGAGATCACATGGCATTGAATTATTTAGTAAATACACCTATTTTACAAGGATGCATATGTTGATGGGTGCTCTTATTTCAATAATTTGATTTCATGGTTGTGGTAAAACCATGAAAAATAATTATGAACCGACCATCTATCAAGAATACAATCGGGAGAAAAATCATAGGAAATTGAGGATACCATGCCGATTCATAGTTATACAAGTTCTGATGAGCGCCATCATAACTAGAGGACATTGTTGTCTTTCTACAAACAAGGATAGCACCAAAAGGAATGAAATCCTTAGAGAAGAAACAACTTGTTATACGTGCCACACCTTATATGTTAATTAGTGGTGACTTGTACAAATTGGGTTGAGATGAGGTATTGTGCCATTGTGTATTGGAACATGAGTGCACAGATATTATGGAAGAAACTCATGGTGGAATTACAAGTGGCCACTGTGCAGTTGATGCCATTGCGCACAAGATTCTACTTGTTGGATTATGGTGGGAGACCCTATATAAAGATTGTAAGGAATTTTGTAAGGCATGTGATCATTGTCAACGTCTTGGAAAACTAGGTCAATGAGATGAAATTCCTCTGAGACCTATTACTAGCACATATCCATTTGATAAATGCATTATAGATTTTGTGGTTCCTAGTTGTGCATGCGCCAACCGGATCACGCTACATCATAACTTACACAGACTATCTAACAAGGTGGGCGAAGCAGCACCTACAAAGGATGTCATGGTGGCTACAAAGAGCCCAATTTCTATGGGAACATATTATTACAAGGTATGGATGTTCTTTGAGTGTGACCATGATAGGGGCATGCATTTTCTTAATGAGACAATCAAAATTTTATTAGATGAGTTCATGATTACACACCATAAGACTACACCCTATCATCCTTAGGCAAATGGAATTGTTGAAGCTTTCAACAAAATTTTGAGCCAGAAATTGACAAAAATATATGATGTTGGAAGAAAGGATTGGGATGATAAAGTCTTTGTAGTACTTTGGGCATATCGAACAACATATAAAAGGTTGAGCAAAGCCACACCATTTTATTTAGTGTTTGGTGCCAAAGCAGTTCTTCCTATGGAATTTATGTCACCTTCTTTGCATATTGCATGTGTTAAAGATCTAGATGATGAGCAAGATTTAGAAGAAAGGATTGAAAAGATAATTAAGTCGATGAGCGATGAGTCATAGCATGTTAGAGTCAAAAGCAATAAAAACGCCCATGTAGAAAGCTTGGCATGGTAGAAATACAAGGGACAAGAAGTTTGAGATTGGACAAATGGTGCTTCTCTATAAATCTAAGTTTTTGCGCCATCCAGGAAAACTTAAGGTACATTGGTTGGGGCCGCATGTTATCACTTACATCCTTGAAACAAGTTTTTTCCAGTTAGAATCACTTGATGGAACATGGCTACCCAGTTACTTCAATGGGAGTAGGCTGAAGCCCTACTATAAATAAGTCTTCTTGGTGTTTGTAATAAGCAGTATTACCATTTAGATTAGGTTTAAAATTATGCATTCCCTTAATATGTGTCCTTATTTGTTGACTATGCTTTGTCAATTTAGTTGGTGTGTTGTGGAATAAGCACGTTTATACGCCAGAAGCTAATTACTATTTGAAGAATTTTTATGCGGAGAGGACTGCACATACTTTTAGTGTGGGGTGGAATGTTGGTATCTAGGTACAAGATTGTTAGAATTAAATGACAAAAGAAATAAACTACTATGGGTGCTATTCAAGTCAAAGGATTGCTTCTAAAACATGACCAAAGATGGAGATGGAGGAAAGGATAGTATAATACGAGGTAAGTTGAGGCCATAACAACTACCAGTGGAAGGTGCAATGACAATGTACTCAGGCGCAAAGAAGCATGCTGAAGAGAAGTCTATGACCAAAGGATAGGAAGGCATGCTAGAAGGTTGTAGCTAAGGTGTGAAAATGTACCACGCGGAAAGAACAAATTTGGTCAATAAATAAGAGGACATTGGGTAGGTGAAGGAGCAATAAATGCATCAAAAAATTTAAAATATATATAAGGATGGGATGTGATTTCATTCTTACCATTGCAATTAAGATAATTTGATAAGAGCCAAGTGTGAAGAGCTGAGAAATCATGTTGAGGTGCGAAGAGTGTGAAACCAGACATGGAAAGGAGGTTTGTGTGAAGGAGAAGCTTGCGTTCCCACAGGAGGAGGGTTTGAGCAAAGCAGACACATTACAACCAAGCTAGGGCATGCGATTTCCACTAGGGCATGAAGATTTGAGCTAGGGTTTGAGTTGCATGTTGCATAAGTCAAAAGACGAGTATTTTTAGAGGATTGTAGGGTAGAAATGGCACCAAAGAAGGCAATTGCAGTAGGAGTTAAGGGAAAGAAGAAGGTGGTCATGGAGGAAGAAGAAATGACCCTTGAGAGAAATTTTTCAGAGATGCAATATCCAGAGGGGGTTATAGTAGGCCAGGAGTGGGATTCCCACATTCGAGAAGCAAGATAAGTGAGTACAACCATCGTACCATAGAAAACAAGAAGGATCTGGATGCACTTTGTTGAACACAAAGACAAATAAGCGCATGGCAAAGGATATGGCAGTCTATGATGACATTGAGGAGAAGTTATTGAAGAATATTAGAGTGTATTAATTATCCAAGCTCCCCTACTTTAGAATATATGAGCCCTTGTACCAATGGCTCATGAGCAGAATACACAAAGAATTCTTCTACTTTACAGGATGTAGAGTAAGGATTTCAGCCGCACCGATCTCCACAAAGGACGTGGTTGAAGGTTACAGTGAAGACCTCAAGGAAGACTTATCAAACAAGGCCATAATTCTAGAGACTAGGAGAGAACTGGGGTACACAAAGGGTCCACACGGCATGGACATAAACAAGTTGAAAAAGTACCCAGTTGTGTAGGCAGCACGCACCTTGTGACAAAGTTAAATGACCAAGAGAGGTGGTCACAAGTGAATACCATGTGGTTGCACGTTGCTAAAAGGATGTCTGAAGGAGTGATCTATAACATTTCAAGTTACATTGTAGAAACTATCATTGAAGAAGCGTGTTTAGGAGGAAAGATCAGTTTTGGGGCTGTTCTATTGTCTCTGATATTCATGGAGATCGAGGTGCCAGATGGACCAAAAGAGAAGGTATGGGAGTATCCTATGGAGAACAAGTCACCTGTAGAATGATTTAGAAAGTACTTGTGTGAAGGATCAATGACCAAACAAGTCAAGTAGAGGGCTGAGAAGTGGTACAATAGGCTCCACATGGCGTTCAAAGAAGAGTGGTGCATACCAAAGGATTTACCATTAATGGTGGGTAAGGCATTTTAGTTTTCCGTATACCAACATTTTTACATTGTGTGATTTGCGATGAAGGACAAGGCTTGGAGCCCATGGTGCAAACTATTGTATGCCTTCACAAAGAAGGTATTTTTAGGCATCGGTTCATAGGTTCTTAGATGCGCACCGACTAACATTCAATGTAGACAAGGTAGACTACAACTACCACACACTGAGGAAAAAGTATGTATATCCAGGACATAATGCATATATTGAAAGGCTCATTTTAGATGTGTTAAGCATAAATCCAGTAAGTTTGGTTGTTGGAGACATTGGAGTAGCACTGTGTACCTCCAATTGAAGCCCAAGATGGAAAAAACAAGTATGTGGAAGATGAGTTTGCACTCTCAGGGCCGCCAAAGGGTAAGCATACCATGGAGAACTTTCTAGTGCCTAAGCCCACAGAGACAATTGAAGTAGAGGATGAGGAGGATGAGCACGAAGATAGTGGTGGTTTGGAACATAGAGGTAGAAGACATCCTATGAATCGGGATGAAGATTAGTGTGCAACTACACCACCTCACCATAAGAGGGGGATGATGAAGACTTAGATGTAGTCCAAAAGAGCACCACTTAAGATATTTTTCAGAGAACAAGGACCCAAGGTGCTACTCCGCAAAATAGTGTGCAAATCACCCAAACTCGCTCCATAGAAGGAGATGACCGAGAAAAGGAGAAGGAAACTAAAATTGAATAAGGAATCGGAAGATTCAAAGGAAAGCGAGGTAAGTGCACCAAGATGGTGGATAATTAAGTGGACATAAAAACCTGAAATTTAGGTACCACGAGCGCGGTTTATAAATTGTGCTCGTGGTACTATTTTTATAGGCTTGGTGATTTCCAAACCTAAAACCGTGATCATGGTTTACAAACCACAAGCGTGGTTTCAAACCACGATCGGTCTTCTAGAGACAAAACATATAGACCCACGACTCCTCCATTTCCCTCATTTTTCCTTTCCAACCGTGATTTCTCCTACACCTTTGGCTCTCACGCTTTGAATACCCCCTAAAAATTACTCTTCGGACTTGTGGATTGTGATAGTTTCAACCATGCCACCAAGACAAAGAGGTAAGCCCTCGATTTTGATCAATTTGTTTGCATTTTAGGTTTTTTGTGATTTTCATGGGTTTTTCAATTTTTTGTTTTTTCAGTTACTTGGCAAGCTCGTAATCCTGCAAACCATCAAAATATTCCTCAAAACCTTGCAAACAATCCTCAAAACCCTCCAAACATTCTAGAAAACCCTCCTCCAAACATAGATCCACCTCCTGTGGCTCCTTTTGTCCCCATGGAACCAACAGGAACACAAGCTGATATCGTTGGAAAAATCGAAAAATAAAATTTCCATTAAGAACCTTATTCAGAATATAAGACAAAATCATGCCACAAATCCGTCCCGCATGACTTTAGCCAACACATTACAAACATTGATTGGTGAAGTTGACTCTGCAACCAACCAAATAGATAGATGGAATACCTTTAGAGGTGATTATAGGCAGTGGTATGCAAATAAATTATCCCATGCGGCCGTAAAAGACAAAAAAATGGAAAAGACCGCATTTGTGCATTATTTACTAACCCAAGAACTAATGCCCCCCGTAGTTACTTGTAAACAGTTCTCAATCCATTGGTGCCATGATGACCGAATCAAGAACAATTTTTGGGACCGATGGTGGATGGTTTTTGATTATCCACCATACAACAAAAATAAGGTTCCCCTCTATTTTTTGAAGAAATTATATTGCGAGTTCATGCTTAATGAGGTCCCAAATTATTTTGAATTTTCTGATTTTTATGGGTGAGGTGGTGGCTCTACACAAAGTAGACCTGGTGCACGCGTAGGTCAACCAAGGATCCCCCATGCCCCAAAACCCCACTACCTTTAGTTATCCCTCCTATAGTAATTGAGGTTGTAGATATTGACACACTACATGCATTGAGGGAGCTCACTGACACTCTGACCCAACATAGTGAGCAGATTGCATCTAGTGATATTGGTGGAGGCACCAGTTCTAGTGCACCACACCACTGTGGATCATGTGGTGCCGTATGTACTGCAGCGAGACATCGTTTGCTGGATCACATGATTTCTTTTCTCTAGATGAGATGATGGCGGATGTTTTTGGAACTGGTGTAACAGATCTTGGTCTTTCACAAGTAAATGTAAAATAAATATTTAATATATATACAATAGTTTAATTCATGTTTGAGATTTTAATATATATGTATTTCATTGTACGTTATGTACATACATGTAAAAACTAATTTTTTATTTTATTTTAAATAGAAAAATCCGGTGAAGGAAACATTCTGGTGTCAACATGCTAGCTACTGTAGCTAGGCATGTTACAAACGTAAGTTTCAAGTTGTACTTAAATTTCAAATTTCATTTGATTGTGCATTTTTATTATTATAATGTTTCACCTGTACATGTACATATTAATATATGTTTGTCTTTTATATGTGCAGGAGCCTAGTGGGTCATCATCTGCTCTAGGAACTGAGGCTATTGGCACACCTCATGTGACTTTTACGCAGGTTAGTTTCTCTTTACACTTTGGTTCTAATTGTGGAAGTTCACATGGATTATGCTTTGGCGTTGTTATGTGGCAGTCATGTAGATTAATATTGATTTGTACATGTTTTTTGTATAGCTTATGAATATCAAAGATACTCCTCCATATATGCAGACTGTGGAGGTTGTTGTAGATACTGCCATAGCATCTGCAGATCCACTAACTGAGGTAAAAAATTTCAAATTTGTTAAATTTATTTAGGAATTATTTCTTATTACTTAAATCTACAATATCAAATTTTGTACATGAAATATTTAATTTGAAATTTAATTATTTGTATGTAGCTTACCTCTCATGAGTCTATTGTTGTCCCTGTCATGTGTCAACGACAAATTGATAGGGATCATGACATTGCGGTAAGATTTCACATGCATTTTAACTAAATTCTAAGTTTCTAAATTTTGAATGTATTTTAAAAATATGGGTGTTAAAAAATTGTTGTTTATGAATGTGCAGGTTAGGTTGCAGGCCTGCTTAAAGATGCCTAGGACCACACGGATGAAATCCATAGTGGAATCTCCCTCTAATACATCCCTGGGTCATAGACATGCTACTTCTAGCAAGGCAAAGAGAGGGAAGATATTTCATGATTAGATTCATAAGACGTGGATGTACATAGATATATATATATGGGCCAACTTGTCCTAGTTCATGATTCTTCATAGGACATTGTATATAGCCTTATGTGAGCACATGTGGTCTTATATGTATGACACACTTGTTTCGATATGTACACATGTTATGAACTTATATTTTTAGATACGTGTGTTCAACACACTTAGTTTGATACATTATATATCCATGTGTTTGTTTTCATAACGATATTACTTTTATGTTTGATTTGAATTCATTGCACATGGTATCCTTCTATGTATGTATATTCTATGTATATTAATTCTATATGTATGTTTGATTTAAAATTAAAAACTATGGTGCAATAATAAGAAGAAAATAAGCATATATCTCATGTACCATATTCTAGTGCAATAATAAGTTTTATGTATGTTATGACATGTACATGTCAAGGACTGAAATTTCACATGTTGTTGGAGTTGTTAGTAGATTTTAGGAAAATATAAGTAGAGAACATTGTTCAATAGTGAAGTGGGAGTTTCACTACTTGTGAGGAAAAATAAATTATTGCATCACCTATAACAATATTGGTGATTCAATTTTTGGATATTTTGATTCATATTTTGTAAGTGATTTGGAAAAATAAAGATCGACTTCTAGTTATGCTATTACACTTGTAACTGGACCTATCAATTAGATTTCAAAGCTTCAAAATATTACAATTTTTTCAACTACTGAGGTAGAATATGTAGCTTCCTATCATAGTTGTCAGGAGGTAATTTGGGTAAAAAATTTATTGGATGAGTTTTGAAGATATCAATAGAAGATGAAGGTATTGTGTGACAATCAAAGTGTTATTTAATTATCCAAGAATCTAGCTTATCACAATAAGACAAAGCATATTTTAGTTAAGTATAATTTGGTTATACATGTTATTGATGAAGGGATAATAGCACTTGACAAGGTACACACCATAGAAAAATTTGTTGATATTCTCACAAAACTAGTACTATTATAGAAGCAAAAATGGTGTTTATCTTCTATTCATTTGCAGAAAATGCGATGATTTGGTCGTGTAATATATAAAGTGGATTGGTTATCAAGGTGGATATTATAAGATATGTGACAACAAAGTTAAATTTTAGATCCCTTTGTACGACAAAATTTTTAGCTCACTTTCCAAAGTTGAAAAAGTTTTAATTGTTGAAAAAATTGTAATTGTCAAAAAGTTGTAATTTTTGAAAAAGTTGAATCTTGTTGAAAAGTTGTAAAAAAAGTTAAAAAAGTTGTAATTGTTGAAAAAGTTGAAAACGGTGGGTCATGGCACCAAACTGAATGTGCAGACACATCCGAGTGGCCAGGTGAATGCTAGAGGAGGCATTTTTTCGGTGCACGACAATTTCGTTTCTTCTGGGCTACCTCGTTCAGGCGGAGTCCATCAAGAGCCCTGAGACCAAAAAATCATTCAACTTCAACGGGTGACTACGTATATTCCATGGCACCTATATATGTCTCATTTGATCCTAAACCTTGGTGTAGGGACCCTCTATAATAGCATGTCTAGGATTTTTCCTTCTTCAATTGGTGCTCTTACTGCCCTATTGTTTGCAAACGCACCGAATAGTGTAGTATGAGACAATGCAAGGTTGTCAAACGACATATTTTGTAAACGGTGGATCATGGAACCAAATCAACTATGCGAGAAAAGTCCGGGTGGCGGTGAATGCTAGAGAAGGTGTCGTTTTAGTGCGCGACAACGTCATTTCTTCCGGGCTACCTCGTTTGGGCGAAGTCCCTCAAGAGCCCTAAGACCAAAAAATCATTCAACTTCAACGGGTGACTAAGTTCACTCTATGGCACCTACATATGTCTCCTATAATCCTACACCTCGATGTAGGGACCCTCTATAATATCCTGTCTTAGTTTTTTCCTTCTCCAATCGGTGCTCTCGCTGCCCTATTGTTTACAAACGCACTGAATAGTGTAGTTTGAGACAGTGTAAGGCTATCAAACGGTATATTTTGTAAAGGGTAGGTTGTGAAACCAAACCGGTTACACAGAAATGTCTGAGTGGCTAGGTGAACACTAGAGGAGGTGTCATTTTGGTGCGTGATAATGTCAATTCTTCCCATTACCTCGCTCGGCGCGAGTCCCTTAAGAGCCCTGAGACCAAAAACTTGTTCAACTTCCACGAGTGACTATGCGCACTCTGTGGTACATAGATACGTCTCATAAAATCCTACACCTTGGTGTAGGGACCCTCTACAATAACCTATCTCAGTTTTTTCCTTCTCTAATCAGTGCTCTTGTTGCCCTATTGTTTGCAAACACGCCGAATAGTGTAGTTTGAGACAGTGTAAGGCTGTCAAACAGAATATTGTGTAAACAATGGGTCGTGGCACCGAACCTACTACACAGACATGGGTGGCAAGGTGAATGCTAGAGGAGGCATCATTTTGATGCGCGATAATGCCGTTTCTTTCAAGCTACCTTGTTCGGGTGGAGTCCCTCAAGAGCCCTGAGACCAAAAAATCATTCAACTTTGATAGGTGACTACGCACACTCTGTGGCACCTAGAGATGTCTCATCTGCTCCTACACCTTGATGTAGTGACCCTATACAATATTATGTCTTGATTTTTTCCTTATCCTATCACTGTTATCGTTGTCTTATTGTTTGCAAACATGCTTTGAATAGTCTAGTTTGAGACAATGTAAGGCTATCAAACGGTATATTTTGTAAATGGTGGGTCATGGAATAGAACCAACTATGCAGACACATCCAGTGGCTAGGTGAATGCTAGAGGAGGTGTGGTTTTGGTGCGCGACAATGTTGTTTCTTCCAGGCTACCTCGTTCGGGCGTAGTCCCTCAAGAGCCCTGAGACCAAAAAATTGTTCAACTTCGACGGGTGACTACACGCACTCCGTGGCACCTAGAGACATCTCATCTAATCCTACACCTTAGTGTAGGGACCCTCTACAATATCCTGTCTCAATTTTTTCCTTCTCTAATCGGTGCTCTCATTGCCCTATTGTTTGCAAACGCGTCAAATAGTGTAGTTTGAGACAGTGTAAGGCTATCAAATGGTATATTTTGTAAACAGTGGGTCATGGTACCAAATCGATGCGTGGCCACATCTCGGGTGGCTAGGTGAAGACTATAGGAGGTGTTGGTTTGGTGCGTGACAACATTTTTCTTTTGGGCTACCTCGTTGGGCGAGTCCCTCAAGAGCCCTGAGACCAAATAATCGTTCAACTTCGATGGGTGACTACGCGCACTCAGTGGCACCTAGGGATGTCTCATCTAGTCCTACACCTCAAAGCATAGGAACCCTCTATAATAACCTATCTCTTGTTTTTCCTTCTCTAATCAATGCTCTCGCTGCCCTATTGTTTGCAAATGTCCCGAATAGTGTAGTTTGATACAGTGTAAGGCTATCAAATGGTATATTTTACAAACAGTGGGTCGTGGAACCGAACCAACTATGTAGACATGTCTAGGTGGCTAGGTGAACACTAAAGGAGGCATCGTTTTGGTGTGCAATAATGTCGTTTCTTCCGGGCTACCTCGTTTAGGCGTAGTCCCTCAAGAGCCCTAGACCAAAAAAATTCAACTTCAACGGGTGACTACACATACTCCGTGGTACCTAGAGACATCTCGTCTTATCCTACACCCTTGTGTAGGGACCCTCTAAAATATCCTATCTCAGTTTTTTCCTTCTCTAATCAGTGCTCTTGCTGCGCTATTGTTTGCAAACACACCAAATAGTGTAGTTTGAGACAGTGTGAGGCTGTCAAATGGTATATTTTGTAAATAGCAGGTCGTGGAACCAAACTGACTACACAGACACATCTGGGTGGCTAGGTGAACACTAGAGGAGGTTTCATTTCGGTGTGTGACAGCTTCATTTCTTCCAGGCTACCTCGTTTGGGCGAGTCCCTCAAGATCTTTGAGACCAAAAATTGTTCAACTTTGACAGTGACTACTTACACTCGTGGCACCTAGAGATGTCTCGTCCAATCCTACACCTTGGCATAGGGACCCTCTATAATAGCCTATCTCATTTTTTTCCTTCTCCAATCGGTGCTCTCGTTTCCCTATTGTTTGTAAACACACCGAATAGTGTAGTTTGAGATAGTGTAAGGTTGTCAAATGGTATATTTGCAAACAGTGGGTTGTGGCACCAAACCGACTATGCACACACATAAGGATGGTCTTGTAAACACTTGGGAGGCATCGTTTTGGTTCTCTAAGCTCTAGGTCCTTCTGGGCTACCTCCTCCAGCCAAGAACCCCCTCCATAGGTACATAAATCATTGTTAATTGCTTCTCTTTTCTTGTAAAACAATGAAATCTTCTCTTAGATTTGAGAATTTATAATTATCTACTAACAGTGCCAACCACGTGAAGGTGGAAGCTTTTATGGCACCACTAACCTATATATAAAAGTGTTAGTCAAAGAAATTTAAGTTTCAAATCAAAACCATACTAGATATATACAAAATACACAAATTTAATAAAATATATGAACTTAAATTTATCTAACTAACAAATTTATATATACCAAATAAATTATATATACCAGACATGAGCATTGTAAATTCATTCCAATGAACCATCAGGATCGGATCTACTCTGAATAGCGGACAGGATTACTTCATGATCTAACTCTTGAACCTTCTAAAGAATCTTGTTATTAGGCCTTCCTCGATATCTATACAGCTAAATATTTGTCGCTAGAACTAGATGTGAATATAAGAGTATTTTTGTGTCTCAAAGTCTTCAAACACCCAAATAGAGGAGTTTTTTAATGGATACCACCGAAGCCAAGTTCCAGAGAATGGCGCCACCGACCTTGTAGCGTACTCAATATCTTCGCCATCTATAACAGGAGAAATCAAATTCTTTCTTTCCTTGATGCAACAACATAAGAAATAGTCTATTCCTTCTTCACTGTCTTCTCGTCATGCAATAACTCGAAACACATGTCCTACAAAAAAAATATTTCAACTCAAATTTAAATTGTACATATTAAAATTTCAATGGACATAACTCAATACAAAAATTGTAAATAACCATAAATACCTTGTCGCACCAAAATCAAATTTTCATAAAAGTCCTTGAATGTTGCAACTTCATCATCTGCGAAAACAAGTCGTAATGCTTATGGAGGTTGATAACTAGCAAGCGAGTTAGAGGCCTAAAATCCATCCATCAACCCATTCTTGTGAATCACACTCAACAAAGGACAAATTCAATACAAGATGCACAAAAACATGTCAACTTTCTTGTCCATGTGGCACACAAAGTAGCATCTGAGCTACAAAATGAGTGCATATTACTGGATCCAGTGAGTGTCATACAATCCTCGTAGTTAGAAATTTTTGTTCCTCTATCAACCAAAAATATCTACGAACCATGGAAATTTCTTGAGAACCTCGGGCCATGTTGTCAATACACCATTCCACTATGATCTTTACATCTTTCAATTTAGCACCATCTTTGTACTTCAACTCTTCTCTTGTAAGAGCTCTTTTCACACATTCCCCTGCACCGTCATGCTCTCATTTTCCATGTCCAACCTCAGTGAAACTCCAAATATGTTACACACCCATCTTGACATGCATCCTTCTCATCCAATAAAATATTCGTGCATTCTTAAACTGAGACGTGTAATTATCTAACCATATATAATGTTGTTTGAAGTGGATGTCCCTATCAAACAAGTTTCCATAAAATAACTAGAAACACCCTTGTACAAATTTAGTAGAATGAGTACGATCATCACTGATATAAAAGTGGTACTCTCTTAAAAAAAATCGATCATTCTCTGAGTCTTTATCAAAAGAATGTATAAATGCTATATGCACAAAAATGGCAACTTGTACTTGTTAGGAAATATAATTTATTAGTGCTCCATTATTATAGAGAGAATAATTACGTGAGTAATTATTCACACATTTGGTTGTATTATTTGATAGTTGTGATATTGTTGTGAGTTACAACAATATCACGGATATAGGTAGATTGTTGGAGCAACTTCCTAGAATATAGGAATTGCATCTCATTATATATTGTATGATCTGGAATGAATTATTATTGTAGTAGTATTATTAAAGTATTATTCATTGTAAATCTGTTGTTGTGCTTTTTATTTGGCATCAGAGCGGTTTTCTTGTACCTATTATGGAGTTTTGAGAAATAGAATTATCTGGGGCAGCTGTGATATTGTTCATTGCCCCATCTGGTGTTTTATATCTGAGATTTTTTTCCTATGTTAAGGCTCGAGTCATTTCTCATTGAAAATGCAGTCCAATCGAGCATAGACTTGGTGATTAGCAACATGCGTTGATTGTCAAATCCAGTGCAGTCCAATTCACACAAAGTTTGCTAGAGGTTTGCATTGGTATATTGTCAGATATTCATTTTCCCTAGCTTGGTGTATACACAGATTCGCAAGGAATCAGGAGGAAGATCTAGTGTTTGGCATGATCGTGCATAGTGGTGTTTTACATCAACTTCGTTGCTCTTAAGTTTTATTGAAGTCTCAGTGCATCTGATTTATTCCTCCCGGGTCTGATCTCTTCTCGACAGCGCATTCTATCGACCTTACAAAAAGTGACTGTGGTGTTATCTCATTGTTGTGGGTCTTCTTGGCCATTCAAATCTGCGCACGTATCAATCACGGCTCCAACATCTTGGAAAGCTCATTATATTGCTTTTGACACTTAGATGATTAGGCTGTCACCTGTGCACAAAAGCTGCTTTTATATTTTCCAGTCGTTCAACATTGGATTCGTGTATTTGGTGTAATTTGAAGTTGTATCTGAGCTTGCACTGCATTAATTCCATCATCCGATGTCTATTTGTGCTCTTACGCATGGATAATATAGAATCTTGATCAAAATCTGTGGGGATCATTTACCTTGCCATCTGCATATTTGACCAGACAGCAATATTAAAGAAAGGGACGTGTAAACATTTTACACCTGTAGGCGTAGCATTGGGAGTTTCAAACATTGCATAGAATCCTCATAACTCAGCATTGAAGACAACTACAACAACTTGAGTATTGAAACCTGCAAATCAATCTAGATATATGCTCTTGTATGTGTTTGAAATCATGCCCTATAATTGGATCGTGTCACTCCTACATGTTATCATATTTATCTTCCATTTGATGCAGTCGTAGCTGTAACAATGTAATACATTTATTGGCATCTACTCGTGAACAAGGTCCAAATGTTTGTTTCAATGCAAATATGTTTTGGTTCAAGCATTTTTAGGTGAGTTCGGTGGTTTTAGGGTTAAACCCATGGTCTTAGCATAAGTGTCAAATATTCTTGTCTAGTTTTATAGCTTAGTCTTTGTATTATGTATGTTTTAGTTTATTATTAAGGGTTCTAGAATTGTGGAGTCGATCATGTTCATTATATAATAAAATATTCTTTAGGTGTCATTTAGTATATTGTATGTTATCAAGATTATCGTTGATAAAAGAGTCATCGATGTTATTTGTAAGACTCAAGTATTGTTGAGTCAATTATTGTTTTTATAAAAATCTAGTCAAAATAGTCGATTCAAAGTGTCAAAATATATTTGTGTCGCTTTTATCGTCCTTTAGGTGATTATTAGGAAAATTGTCAAAAAAAAAAAAAAATTGCCTTACGAACGCATTTTCGGTGGAATCCGACGTTCAAGGCATGTTACTAAGTCTCATTGTCACATCCGGCTGAGTTAGCAGATATCCACTGGAGGATGGAGGAAAATGGAGGTTGGAGGTCATTCAACGACCTCTCATCAGTCGCCAACGACGGGGCCGCATATCAGCTTTGGTGACATGTGTGTGTGCAGTTTGATTTTAGTTCTTCCAGTTACGAGTGGTGTGGTGTGTTCCTGTTTGTAGTTTTCAAGAAGTGGAAATTTCACATTGAGGGGGGGAACATGATTCCAATGTTCCATTTCCAGTATGTCATCTTTTTCTATGTATGTACGAGCAACAAATTTTAACAGAATTTCCTATGTTATTCCCTGCAGTGAGATGTGATGAGGGCTGAGAATAGTACTTGGCATATCATGATGTGGTTGTAGGTAAACCACTTGAAAACCTTCATTTTTGGTTTTTGGTAAACCAATAGCAAAACAACCATTCTTGGTTGTTGGTAATCCATTCACAAAACCATCACTTTGTGGTTTGTGGTAAACCAATTGCAAAACCACCATTCTTAGTTTGTGGTCAACCGTTTGCAAAACCATCCATGAGGTTTGTGATCATCTTGTGAAAATCACCAGATCATGAGCAGGTGCAAGTACAAAGGCAGTTTTCCCCATGTTCGCACTAAGGGGGGGAATGTTAGGAAATATAATTTATTAGTGCTCCATTATTATAGAGAGAATAATTACGTGAGTAATTATTCATACATTAGGTTGTATTATTTGATAGTTGTGATATTGTTGTGAGTTACAACAATATCACGGATATAGGTAGATTGTTGGAGTAACTTCCTAGAATATAGGAATTACATCTCATTATATATTATATGATCCGAATGAATTATTATAGTAGTAGTATTATTGAAGTATTATTCATTATAAATCATGTTGTGCTTTTTAGTACTAAGTTTGTAATATTGTGATTAAACCTCCATTTGTGGTTGCAATTTGTAATTCTCTACAAAATTGACCACTAAAACAATAGTACCATAGGTAATGTGCCTTTGCATATCTTGAACTGTTCATCCAACCATCGAGCTTTGTGTGTATGCCTAGCATACTCATAAACAATTTCATCCTTAAATTTTCTCATAAATTGAAAAACAGACATATGTTTTGTAACTAGCTCACACCGTTTAGACTCTTTTCCATCTTTCAACTAGTATGCAACTAATTTATATTTATCAAACTCAACTAAATTATTTCCTATTGCACCTTCAATTTGCTCATGGATGCAACTTTCCAATTTAGGTAATCTGCCACATGTACCACAACTTCCATCTAAACAATCCTAACTATAAAAAAATTGTCCAACTTCTTTTTCACAAAATATCGTAGGAATGAAATCCTGGAAGATATTGGTGGAACTTGAACACCACATTCCGATAACATAGTTTCAAAATGCAAAATAGAATGAATACATAAAAATTTAGCATAATGCATAGCAAATTCAACATGTTGCCTATAATAACAAGTGGTGCGAGCGTGGTTGATTTTCACATAGAATTGTTTTAACATTTCAAAAAAACGTTGACTAATTTTAATTTCTAGATGCTCTTGTTCAAACTTATGAAAAAATTGAGTTTGAGTCATATCTAAAAGATGCTTTGGATGTGGTTCATGATTAATAGAACCAACTCTTTGTTTTACAACATCTCTTGTATTAGGTGAAACTCTAGTGTTATCATGCCAAAATTAAATAACAAATTCTCTTATAGTATCAGTATTATATTTGTCCTTACACGGTGCTCTAGTAGAAAATGCCCAAAAATCGGTGTTATTGAGTGATTGAAGGATATTACGTATATCAATTGCTTTCATTAGATTTTTTTGATTAACTTGAAACATTTGATTTGTTTGCGTAATCAAATGTTGTTTTTTTATTAATTCACTTACAACACTAGTAGCAAGTACACGATGCACAATATTACTATCCCTAGTGCGTCTCTTGACACCAATAGTGTGATATGCATCATGAAGGTTTTCAACAATTATAGAGGTTTGACCACGTATATTAGATGTTGTCAATCCTAAGGTGTTTAATGTAGGTCTCATTTTATTCAATTTCATCAAACTAACCAACAATTGACATCTTTGGGAATCATTTAAAATTTCAAAATGATTATCCTAAATTTCAGTGGCTTTTCTTCTGATTTTCCGTTCAGAAAGTTTTTCACACATTGGTTTCAAAATATTTTCATCAATTTCAATAAAATAATTAGGTTTCTTATGGAAAATCTTAGGAGGTGTTTTTGTCAAATTTTGTTTGTCTACAGTTTCAACCTAAATTTCTTTATTCACATTTTCATTGTCTCCTTCAATTTCAACATTTGCTACATCACGAGTATTTAATTATTCTTCAACATTGATAGTAAAAACATCTTCATCACGAGTATTTAATTCAACTTCAACATTGACAGTAGAAACATTACCTGGTTCCTCATTGCTTACAATAGTAGGGGTTGAAGATGAACCTCTTCTTGATTCATGAAGATTCCACATTCGCTCAACATTTTGAAATTTGTTTGCCTCTAATTCGTTTGGTGTTTTTTTACTTAATGACTTCCTTTTTTGACTTCGTTTCTTGTCTCCCATGATGTTTTACTTCGTGATAAGAAAAACATGTAGAAAATGACATAATTTTGTAGTAATTCGTACGGTAAAGTCAAACAGTAAAAATCACATGGTAATTAGAACATTGGGATGCATATAAATATGATTTATAAACCACGATCGTGCTTTATAAACCACACTCATGGTTTATAAAGTGCGATCACGGTTCTTGTTTAAAAACCTACGATTGTAGTTTATAAACCGCGAGTGCAATCCTATCTCAGTATCTTCAAATCCAACCCTAAGGCTCAGAAATCTTTTTTTTGCCCCAACCAAACCTATAGAAGGTCATTATGAAGTGTAAAGGGTCAAAAAACTTCAAATTTGCTCTTCCATAGACTTGAACCATGCTAAAAACTAATAACATTTCACAAAAATGGTGCCATCACATAGGGAGATGTTAGCTTCATAGAAATATTGATTTTAAAGTGAATAGAATAAGATAAATATCATTTTATAATTTTTTTACTAACAATAGGTCTTTAAGACATTTTTTCCCGTGAATGTTCTCGTTGGTGTGAGTTATCCTATGTGTCCTCCACTCACATATGGAGGGTCATCTCACATGGGTTAGGTTTAGGGTTTTCTATTGAGTCATGTACTAGGGTTACTCAACACCCTATTTGTATCCCTTCATTTGACATTTATGAGCATGCCAAAACACTCTATTGTCTTTTCTCTACATGTGCAAGTTTTGTTCTGTTATGCAAGTTATTTAGTTATTGATCAATTCTTCCTTGTGATTATGTTGGACCTATTACGATTCAACCAAAGTGAAACTTCATTATGGTGCACAATTTCTGATATGATCCGTCAACTCTTTCATGGTATCAAAGTTGCATGACTTACCGTCACACCAAAAACTCGAACTAATGGTGGACAGGGATTTCATCATGTTAAAAAATTGCTACGCCAATACCCTCCCGCACGATGGATCCAGTATACACCCAAGCAGAGCCCAACAAAGATTAGGAGGTAGTGACACCAGGAATTTCCCAGGAGGTCACCCATCCTAGCACTACTCTGGGGCTGGCGTGCTTAACTACCTGGTATCATAGCCGCACGACTTGCTTTGTCACACCAAAAGCTTGAGGTGATGGTGGAGAGGGATCTCATTGTGTTAATCGATTCTTCTGACAATACCCTCCCACATGATGGAGCTGGTATACACCCAATCAAGCCCAACAATATTAGGAGGAAGTGACACCCTTTGAAGCTGGTTTGGGCGCAAACCTCGATGTTGAGCACTTTTGAGTCTTTGGATCCAAGGTTATGGCTCGGATTCCCAAGAAGAAATGCAAGGCCTTAGAACCACAATCCAAACCTTGTATCTTTGTAGGGTATCCTGATGGCATGAAGGGATATCGATTGATGAATCCTACTTCTCATGAGATTTATATTGAGAGAAGTGTTAAATTTAATGAGTATTCTTCAACTTCTACTTCTCCACCTATTGAGGTTCTTCAGCTCGTTGATTCAGATTTTGACTCATCAGATGATGATATTGTTAAGCGTGCTCCTCTTCCTGATCCTCCCGACCATCAAACCTCTAAGTCTTCTGATTACGAGTAGTGATGATGAGGACTATGTCCCTTCTCACTCAAGTGAAGAATCTTCCAACTCTGAGCCTGATCCTCCTGGTCCTCTTTGGGCTAGGAAAACTTTGCAAAGTGTTGGAGATTTAGTTGGAGATACTTCGGATATGAGACGTACTCACTCATATTTCGTTAGACCCCACTCCTTCTTCACCTTTGCTTCTGATCCACAATATTTCTAGGAGGCTTATGGTATTCCTGAGTGGGATTCTACCATGGATGAGGAGTATTCCTCTCTCATGAAGAACGATACTTGGGATCTCACCCCTCTTCCGAAAGGAAGAAAAATTGTTCGGTGTAAGTGGGTGTTCTGAACAAAGTATGGAGTAGATGGAGATGTCGAAAAGTTTAAAGTGTAATTAGTAGCTAAGGGTTTCTTCTAGATAACTGGGGTTGATTATACTGAAACCTTTGCTCTGGTTGTGAATATGACTTCTATTCGACTGACCCTAGCCATTGTCGATAGCAAACAGATGGAAATTCCATCAAATGGATGTTAAGAGTGCCTTCCTTCATGGGGACTTAGAGGAAGATATCTACATGGAACAACCTCCGGGTTATGTCCATGATCCCTCCCTCATTTGTAAGTTAAATAAGTCTCTTTATGGCCTTAAACAAGCCCCTCGGGCTTGGTATGCCAAGATGGACTCCTTTTTACTTACATCAGGGTTTACTAGGTGTTAGTGCTCGATCCAAATGTTTATATTCTACGAAAGATGAATCCATACTCATTCTTGTTCTCTATGTTGATGACTTGTTGATCACAGGTAGTTCTTCCTCTATTATTGATTCTGTGAAGATCACCTTGGCCAACAGGTTTTCCATGAATGACTTAGGTCTGCTTCATTACTTTCTTAGGATCCATATTTCACAATCTGACTCGGAAATTTTGATTTCATAACCTAATTATGCTCTTGATTTCCTAGCTCATTTTCAGATGTCTGATTGCAAGTCTTCTCCTACTCCTTTCCTTTTTAGGGTTAAGTTAGTTTCTGATTGCTCTACTCCCTTGGTTGATGGTACCCTTTATCGACAGTTGGTGGGGAGCTTGATTTACTTGACTCACACTCGACCAGATTTATCATATGTTGTTGGGATCATGTCTAGATTCATGCAAGAGCCACATGAGCTACATTGGAAATCAGCTAAATGGATCCTTCATTATGTTCGTGGCACCTATACGATGGCATTCACTATCATGGAGGGGTGGATATTGACTTGATTGGGTTCACAGATTCTGATTGGGCCGGTGACTTAGATCATCGAAATATATTCTGCTACAATTTCTCTTAGTTTGGGTCCTATTAGTTGGTCCAGCAAGAATTAGAATGTAATTGTGATATCATCTACAAAGGTAGAATACAGAGGAGTAGTTAATGCTGCCACGAAGTTATTTGGCTACGGGTATTCTAACGAGTTTGGCATCCACCTTCGTCGACCTACCATTATCTATTGTGATAACACAAGCACTATCTCTATTTTCATAAATACAGATTCAGAATCAACAAATGAAGCACATTAAGATCCATATGCACTTCATACGAGAGCTTATTCATGATGGTATCATTGACATTCAAGACATTCGGATAAATGATCAGATTGTAGATTTATTTACCAAGCCCTTCACTAAGATGAAGTTTCTTCACTTACGGTCTCTTCTTGGGGTGAGGTCTTCTGTAGATGCTCATCTTCTTCAGGCTATGTAGTCCTTCTTTTCTTCTTCTTCTTATAGGAAGATGTTGTTTGTATATGGGCACCTTATCAGGCCTTTAGTTGTTAGGCCCCATTGACACATCTTTCTTAGTTGTTTAGGAGTGTCTTCTATTTCAGTCTGACTCATCATAGCTGCTTTACCCTAGCTTCGATGAAGGACGGGTGTTGGTGTGAGTTATCTTATGTGTCCTCCACTCACATATGGAGGGTCATCTCACATGGGTTAGGTTTAGGTTTTTTTATTGAGTCATGCACTAGGGTTACTCAAAGACCCTATTTGTTTCCCTTCATTTGACATTTATGAGCATGCCAAGACACTCGTGTTGTATTTTCTCTACATCTGCAAGCCTTGTTACGTTATGTAAGTTATTCAGCTATTGATCGATTCTTCTTTGTGATTACGATGGAGCCATTACGATTCAACCAGAGTACAACTTCATCATGGTGCATAGTTTTCAATACGATCCATCAACTCTTTCATGTTCATGTCTACATTTTAAGACTACAACTTTTGTTTCTCTTATTAAAATGTGCCAAAATTTATACCATTCCAAGCGTGGAAAAATTCTATACACGTTAAAAAAATTGATTTCAATATGTTTTGATATAGTTATGGTGGGCAAACGAAAAGCGCTCCATTTTCTAAATATTTTAGACCACTTTCACGGAAAAATCATTAAAAAAATTATCAAAAAATACAAAATAAAATCCATCCCAAGATAGACAACTACATCTAACTTTTCACTAAAGGAAAAAAATAACAAGATTTGGTCATCCAAATCACGGAAAACGAACTACAATCTTATAGGTTTTTTCAAAATAAAAACCAAGTCATATAATTTTAAGTGTTTAATATAGCTAAACTTGTTTGTTTTTAAAAAAATAAGTATTTTAGAAACTAGATTCCGGATGCTACGATTCATATTTATATAAATTTTTCTAATTTTGAGTGCGTGTATTGCTAATAATCCCTACAAGTTGAGATTTCACTTTTTTGCAATATGACGTCCACTTATGACCCCTTTTTGTCCACCAACTTGGTGCACTTACCCTACATCTCCGAGAGAACGTAGAAGGACAACACAATGAAGAAATGAAGGAAGGATAAGAGGAAGAAAAGACAATAGATGAGACAACTACCAAGACCAACTCAGACATGGAAACACAAGTCCCAAATCTGGAAGCTCAAGTTCCTAAGTAGCCTAGGTCAAGAAGAGCAAGTGGAGAGCACATTCCACCAACCATGGGTTACGCTGAGGACACAGGTAAAATTTTCCACGCTTGTTTCCAGATCACACTGACACAAAAGGAGTTATATGGCTGGGAATTAATGGATGAAGATATGGCAACAATACGCACAAGGAATCAATTATCATGGTCGATGCACACACACATGGATGAACTAGATTTTGATGTGTGTGATGAATCATGTGTTTCAAGGAGGTTAAAAAATATACCTCAGGCTAGACACATAATATTAAAGCCTACTATTATGTTAGATGAATAGCTGAGCAATGCATTGGTAAAAATCTCAAAAGATGTGGCAAGGCGGAATATGGACAAGGCTGCCACAATTAGGGTACTAAGGGAAGAGATCAAAACTAAAAATGAGGAAATAACACACCTTACGCAGGAAAGAGACTTAGCACAGAAGAAGAACTCTGTATTTATCAACATCGCAGAGTAAATTGGTGATAAATTCATAAAGGCTAGGCCACAATTAGATCCAAAGGTACCAAAGACGTTTCCTTCGGAATGCACTATGTACGTACATTGGTGGACTTAGTGCTTGAAGATAAACCTCTACATGCTAACGTTAAAAGATCTAGCACAAGATGTAAAGAAAGAAAATGCTTCAGTGATGTAGAAGATTACATCATATGAAGGATTGTTGTAAGTGTTACGGGAAGAACTGAAGAAGGCAAACCAAGCCTTGAACATCTGTACAGCTCCGAAGCGCTCATCAACATAAAAACCTTGGAGGAGAACAATGAGGTCTAGAAAGTGATGAAGGATGACACATTGGGCCATGCAAAAAGATTAGCAATGGTTAAACAAAAGCGTGAGGCCCTGGCAGTAGCCCAAGAACCACACAAAAATTAGCTAGAGGAGCTTGGGAAACTCATTGCGCAGAAGATGGATTTGTTAGAGGGAAGGATGATTGCAATGTCCAACATTGTGTTGGTCTTGCAGAATGAGAAAGGAGAGATTACACAAGATGAACTGGATTCCATTGCTATGGACATTCCAAAAAAAGAAGAGGAACTCATTGAGTGGCAAACCTTGGAGGCCAAGATAAAGGAGGAATATCCTGAATTAATTTTTTAGGTTGCAGAAGAAGAAACTGCAGGTTAAAAACATTCTTTCATTTGTCTAAATTCTTTCTATTATTTGATTTGTTTTGGAGACAACCACTTCTAGGGTGGTAATAAAACTAGTGTGGGGTAATGTTGATCAATCAGACCCTAGCACTTAGTAAAGAAAATATATAAGGCTCATGCGCGGGGAACATAAATAGGTTCGGGACTTAGTCATTTTCACAACAAGGACTATTTTTGGAGATAGCGTGTGGAGCACTCAAACTGATTGGAGACTTGCATGTCACACATTAGATATTTTTGGAAGATTAGCTATGAAGTGCTTTGCATGGACACAAGCCGAAATAGATCTACTACTATCAGTTAACTACCAGTAGTCTATTATTAGCGCACTTGCATGTGTGGTTATTTTTGTAACAACGCATGGCTAGTAATAACATGCAACCTATTTTGGGAGTAGATAAGTGGTGAAAGGCAAGTCCCCACCCTTATAAGTATGTAGTAAATTGTGTAGAGATAGAGAGGAGGTATATGCACATACATAGGAGATTATGCTACTAAATTTGTTACGTGCATACTACTATTATTGTAATGAAGCTTCTGTATACTTATTGCATTTAATATAATGGAGGATATTGGTTGAATCTAAGTGTTAGTTCTATGTGTATCTGAATCTAGTATGTTTTTGATCTCATCATGGTTAATATTTAATTATGTTCTCCCTTAGAGATAGATCTGGCATGCTCTGTAGAATGATGTGTTAGTAATGGAACTACATGTGTTAAGTCTTCATCATGCTAACATCCTACAACAGCAACCCTAAAGAGGGACCTGGTACCTTTGCATGCTTCGTGAGCTCTCAGTCTAGGTTGAGTGATGTGCCAACACATCTAGGGTTTTATTGGGCTTGTATCACTGAATTCTAGGTTACATCATTGGAGATCTCGAGTCCAAGAATCATGCTCCCATGGAGGACCACCTTGGACACTTTGCAATAGATCTACAACTCTCGTGAAGGCTTGAAGGTGTTGAGAATGGCTATAAATACAAGCACCTGGTAAAGGAAAAAGGGGAGATTAGAGAGAGCGGACGAGAGGCGAAGCTCTGCAAAAATAAATGGAGAGCTTTATGGGTTGGGCTAGGAGATATGTAGGAAGAATGATGTATCAAGGGATGGGTACATGTTTTTATTTTGCATTATAAGAGACGTAAGTCCAGTCTTGCTATATGGTTCTAATTTGCACTATCATTTTGGTTTGTAATGACCTTGATAGATGTAATTTCATTACTGGACATGTTCAAATGTGAATATATGTGGTTCACAACTCATAAATATCTCTTTTTGTTATGTTCAGTGTGTTTCATATGAATGAGTATAATCATTATGCATCCTCTTTCCCTCATGATTCAATTCTATCTTTTTTAATGTGCTTCTTTTTTGAATGAATACATTAGTGTAGCATTTACTCAAAGTTCTCGGTTGAATAAGGAGTTTCTTTTGTCTTTCTATTATGCATCTATGCTACATTCTTGCACAACCCACATAAAAGAGGGACTCGGCACCGCGTGCCTCGAGTGAGCACCCAGTGCTCGTTGGGTGATAGACCGAAAGTGCACATGGGATTGTCCTTACTCGTTAAGGGGTATAAAAATTGACGCATTCAGCCTCAACTTTCTAAAAGATCTAAGCATTTAAAACTTCTAGGTGGGCCTCATTATTGCTTACACATGGCATTGATCTACCTTCAATCCTTTCAACCTACTTTGGGTTTGGAGTCCATTTGTGCATGGCTCCATGTAGAGGCCAAGTGCATCCCTAGTAATTCTACTTTCCTTTAATCTTTTGAAAGTATGCTAAGTGACACGCAGAATCTTCCATGACTCCCCGAGTTTGCAATGGGAATCGTTACATATTAACACGTGGATCATTTCTTTGGTGGGCCTCTCACCATTGACTCCACATGGAGGTCTCTTGGGATTTTGGAATTTTTTCACTCCCCTTTTGTTCTAGAATTACACTGGGCCGACATGTGGCACCTTCCGTGATTCTCGTTATCTTACTTTGAGTTGACTTGTCCTAGACTTAGCTTTTCACCGTGATTTGGCTAAGTCGTCCCCCATATTGCCAAAGGCTTGACTCCTTTCGTATTTTAGTCCAAGACTCTCATAACTATCTTGACTACTCTAGCAGACTTTGCTTTTTCTCTAATTTCAAGCGGGCGGAGGAAATTTGATAACAGATCCCATTTATCGGGATTTGTAGTGTGCCTCCATCAAGATGAGTTAACTCGAAAGATTTAGCCTCCTTGCATGAACTAATGATGTATGGGACACTCCAAAGTGCATCAAACTTTGAATGGTGCCCTAGTTTAGTTGTGTCAATATCCCATTTCAAAACAAAGTCCCTGACTTCAAAATCTTGAGGCATAGCCTTTCTATCAAAACATTTCTTTGTTGTTTGATGATGTTGTTCTATCTTGATCATGGCGTAGTTTCTTGATTCTTCAATACCGATGAGCTCTACCACTTTGATTTCTTTCTCGGTTTGTGCCTTCAAGCTCCAGTTGTTGGGCAAGCACTAATGAGTTCAACTCTAGCATCAAAGGAAGCATAGCCTCTTTGCCATAGACAAGCTTGTAAGGTGAAGTTCCTACTATTTTTTTAATTGTGATTCTATCTGCCCATAGTGTGCGCAAGACCTTTGTATGTCATTGCTTTTGGCTAATGTTCATTGTGTGCTTCATGATCCTAATCATGTTTTTGTTTGTTGACTCTATCAGACCATTTCCTTGAGGGTAATAGTTGGAAGAAGTCTTCGATGCTTATATTTAGATCCCAATCATTGATTTTAGTGTCAAGGTAGTATTTTACATTATTAGAGATAATGGTTTGAGGAATGTCAAACCTTGTGACTATACCCTCAAGAAATTCAAGGATGGCTAACTCGGTTAATTCCTTAAGCACGACAACTTCTATCCATATGGTAAAGTATTCTATAGTTTTCAGCACCCATCTATGTCTAGCTCTTGAAGGTGGATTGATCATGCCTATAAAGTCGAAACCCCATTGCGCAAAAGGTCGATCTGCTTAGATTGGTCAAAGGGGAAGTGATGTCAATCTCTTCTTTCCTGTAAATAAATCACATTCATTACATTTTGTGACCCACTTGTGTGCATCTACAAATAGAGTAGGCTAAAAGATACATGTCATTATGATTTTTTGTTGTTGTAGTCTTGGAAGACAATTTTCCACCAAAGAATCCTTTGTGAAATTTTTCTAACACTTTTTTAGTCTGTGCACCATTGATACACCTTAACAGCACATCATCAATATTCTTCTTAAATTGAATTCCATCAATCAAAACATAAGGGATGGGTTATAACCTCAGATTTCCTCTCTTTTTCTTGTCTAATCCAGGAGGGTATGTGCCCTCAAAAGGAATGTGATCATGTCTTTCATCCAATTACATGCATCGGGATCCATATTCTACTCAAGTTCTACATGCAGAGACCTTCATTAAGAAAAATGAAGTCTCGGATTCATCGTGTGCATCCTCAGCAAGCTTCTTGCAGAGTGCTCTCTTTCACCGATTCTTCTCCCATGATGAAGTCTCTAACAAAATAGTGGGAGACTAACACCTTGATATGATTTTTAGCGAGCATAATTTTGAATTTCTTAAGCACATGCATGATGGAAAATACTTTCTTCTCCATGTGACTATATTTTAATTCATACTCCTTTAGTGTCTAGCTGAAGAAATCCACTGGTTGTTCCATCCCTTGTTCATTTTCTTGTGTTAGGATAACATCAACATTTACATCAGTGCCATAAGCATAAACGATGAAATCCTTGGAATAATTTGGGTTGATGAGTGTTGACATGCAAGCGATATCTTGATTTATTGTTTTGAAGCTTTCTTTTCCTTCTATTGTCCATCTGAAAGTTATGTCTTTCTTGAGCATCAAGGTGACAAGACGAATCAGCCCCTGCAGTTAGGGATAAAACGCCTACCAAAATTGATCATACCAAGGAAGGACTCAGAATCCTTTTTATATGCTGGAAAGGAAAGAGCTAGGATGGTTTAAACTTTCTCAGGATCGATTGCAATGCCATCCTTTGCAAAGCACACGGCCCAAGATATTTCCCGCACCACTACAAAATTACACTTCTTGGGGTTAAGGTATATCCCATACTTTCTCGCATCTCTCAAAGACTTTCTCCAGGTGTGCCATATGATCTCGCACTTCACTTTGAGAAGACAATGATACGCATATGTTCCCCACTTGGTTGTAAACATCATTTTGAATTTATCCTCTTCCTTGACCAAGATCTGATTGAAACCTAAATACCCATCTAACATTGAGAATCTTTTTGCATCAACCACAGTCTGCAGAATCTACTCCATTGAAGGCAAAGGATAATGATCCTTTAGATATTCCTTGTTCAAATATCTGAAATTGACATAGAGTCTAATTTCACCGTTCTTCTTGTGTATCGAAACTAGATTCACAACCCAAGTAGATTACTTGATGGGAAAAATAATCTTCACCTCAATGAGTTTGGATAATACCTTCCTCATGAGGGGCTCTATCATTGGATTGGTTGGTCGTTGCTTTTTTCTAATGGGCTTGATATTAGGATCAAGGTCAATGGAGTGTTGAGCAACACTTGGATCAAAACCTTTGAGGTATTCATACTCCCATGAGAAGATATCACTGTATTTTTAATAGAGAGAGATGAAGGCTAGTTTTTTATCATGTGCACAAGATTTACCGAGCAACAATTATTTTCTATGTGCAATAGTGATTGGGAGCAGTCTTTTTGTGCCACACGTATATACTTTTGTTCACCCTTGAACTCATCATCAGAGCTAAACATTTTCTCTAAGGTGATCAGCCCTTTAGGCATCCTATTTGACTTCATTTAAATCACTTGGTCACCATCGTTATCATGCAAGCCACCTTGCATGCTTGATGAAAATTCTACTTCATTCTAGATGAACTAGGTGATCTCGCATCATTGTCAAACACTTTCCAAGTAATGTTGTTATCTGGAATGGATAGTCTAATCACCATCTAAATGTGTTGAGTGTTTCCTTTAACAAAGTCCTCAGTAAGAGAGAACTACGAACCAAACGTAGCCATCTGGTCAGCTTACCTATTCATTTTGTGTGGCACCACCTACATATTTAGAGCATCAAATCTCTCAAGGAGGTCCCAAAATATGTGTTTATAAGATTTGAGCATCTTATTCTTTGTCATGCACTTGTTGGTGACTTGGTGGATAACCAATTTTGTATCCCCAAATATTTGCAGACACCTTAATCTTCTTCTTTTTAGCAATAAGAAGACCATGCACCAGTGCCTCATATTCTACCACATTATTAGAGCACGTAAACTACAACCTATGTGTGAAGAATAATTTCTCATCCTTAGGGGAAATGAGAACAACTATGGCTATCACGTCATTTTTTCTTTTGATACATCAAAGTATAACTTCTATAGATTAGGGTTCTCTTCACTTTGCTTGAGTGCACACGTCAAAGACAACTTCTTCTTCAAGAATGCGGTAAGTACCAAGCCCAGTTTCATAAGTTTCTAGCTCTTCAACATATGGGTCAAATTATGGTGCCTCTCTCGCCCACTCATCAAGTACTAGATAAGGAATAGAAGGTGGAAGAGGGTATTCTTCTTAAACTCAAGCTTTTTCTTCTTCGATTAAACAATTGGCTTAGATAGGGGATGGGACATATGAATCTACATGATAGGAAAATATTGGCTTAGCTTGTATGGTAAACCAGTACCATACTTTAACTTGAGTAACATATCGCACCAATCGGAAGACAAGTAACCACCAACTTTAGCAAGAAAATCTCTTGATAGACATAAGGCAAACAAACGAGGTAGGTCAATGATGCATACATCTTGAATTATGGTAAGGCTTTGATATGTGTAAAGGGTTAACTCAAGATCTTTAATTACTCCTAAGGTAGTGAATGTTGAGTCATCAAGTTGTAAAACTCCTTTGGAGAAGTGGATATACTTAAGACCTAGGACATCAACTACCTTCTACGGCATAATAGAAGTACTAGCGCTTGAGTCTATCATGTAATTGTGTACCAAATGTTTGCCTATGATCAAAGATATATAGAAGGGTGGGGTTTTAGCAACATTACTTACTTTCTTCTCCTCTCGCTTGGCATATATTGATGTAAGCCCATGGATTTTGGAGGTTGAATCAAAGTGCGGAAGTTACACTAGATCTTCATGTAACAAGTCATGCTTTGGGATGGAATAGTTAGGGCATCCTACATTGTAACATTTATGTTTGTCTTCTTCATCCGGTCCATGATGTTGAATAGAAACCCACTAACTTACGCATTTAAGGAACAAAGTGACATCCTATCTTATTGGTGTCCCCCGATTTCATCCCGAAATCATGACTACCCCGTCCGAAAAAAAATTTGTACTTTTAAAATAATGGGTCGCTTTTATGTTTTTATTGCACTCGAAAGTTCTTGTATTAAGTCAAGATATTCCCAAAGAGCCATATTAGCCTTTTTCGCCAAATACCCAGATGCCCAAAATTGTTATATTCTGTCATTGGGATTTGTTTGCGGGAAATTTGTATTTAATTATTTTGAGCCCCGTATGAGGCTATTTGCGCTCTGTTTTAACTCTGTTATGATCGAACATGTCATTATTCCTATGTACCAGAAGGGTTTTAACAAGGAATAAGTTTTGGGCTTTATTTATGACTTTTGGCAATTTTTCGTGTTTTTGTGTTGTCCCGTTTCGTTTTCTGTGAAATTTCTCTAGAACAATTCCTTTACTGGGTAAGCCCGATTTTTAGCCTGGAGAAGCTGGAAAACATATACGCATGTTATGCCCAGAGGAATTCACCATTGGAGGTCTGGTTCATTGGGAAAAGGCGAAGTCGTGCACAGAAAAACACCTGTGGGGTTGGGCACATTTTTGGAAAACAAAGGATTTAAGCTACAGTGGGAAAAATAGAAGCAGCAAGCAGGTGGGATTTTATCGCACGCCTCAGGGGTACTTTTTCCCGTGATATAAAATTCACTTAAGCTACAATGGGAAAATTAGATGCAGCGGTAAAGCGGAATTTATCACTGCCTTTACGAGTAAAATTTACCATGGTGAAATAAAAGAAAAGTGACTTAAGTGAAATCACGGATTTTATTACCTGCCTTGCAGGGTAAATAATCCCATTGTCAAATTCAAATCACTTAAGTGGATCATGGGATTTCTGGGGCTGCCTTGCAGGGTAAAGAATCCCATTGTAAAAATTCTTAAAAATAGAATTCTATTATGCAAAAAAGTGCGACCCACCTTGGGTGAATAATAATGCATTAAATAAATATTTGTTAATATTTATTCACCCAATTTTGGCACCCAGGCTTGTGGAAAAGTCAACAAAGGGAAGTGGACATAAGGAATTTAAAAATAGAATTCCAAAATTAAATAAATTTAATTTATTTAATGTAGCCCCTTTTGAGAAGGAATTAATACTTTTTAAAGTATTAAATGATTATATTAATTCTTATTTTCAGTGGCTATGGTCAAAGCACACTGTGAAGCTTAAGTGAAGTGAAGTGTGGATGATTAAATTGAATTAATTTAATTTATTGGATGGTTGTCCTTAAACATGCTATTTTTAAAGAGAAGAGCATGATTTTTAATTAATTAATTACCTTTAATTGTTAGGGCAATTATTAATTATAGAATTGTGAGGGTTATATAAGCATGGGCAGCCATATGGGTGAATTATTTAATCCACAAGTAAAGAATTGCAGCCAAGAGGAAAAGTGCACCCCATTTGAAGAAGGATTTTGCTCAGTCAAGGTGGAAATAAGGCATTTGAAGAAGGATTTTGCTCAAGCAAGGTGGCAACGAGGCTAAAAGCTTCCAAATTTGGTGCATGCTTTGAAGGAGGTTGATCGTTGTCTACATAATTGTTTGCATAAGTGTTACAAGTGCTAAGGAATTCATTACAGGTGTTTTTCAAAAGAAAAGGAACTTATATCAATGTCCAATACATTGAATATTTCCTCCGAATCTGAAGGATTATCCAGATCTGCACCAGTTTTGAAGAATTCCATTCAAATAAGAAGAAAAATAATTGTTCAGACAAAGATAGACAAAGCTATGGCGAAGAAAGATGAAAAAGAAAGCACAATGGAGTCATGCATCACTTCCAAATTTATAGATATTGGAGACACGGATCTAGGCTCGGAACCTCTTACTGAATTGATAGACAAATCCAGAGTAGGAAAGACTTCACTCATGCCTGCAGGAAAAACTTCACTCATGCGTGCAGATTAAAAGCAAAGTGGAATTATTCAAGTTCTGACTTTTCCATCCACAAATTCTACCGCCAGCGAGTTTGTTATACATGTGTAGATCCATATCTAGATGCAGATGCAAATCCATATGTAGATCCGCATCCGATCCGATCTCATAGTTACAAAAGCTTCTGGCACAAAGGCTTCATCCTCTTGTTTCAAATGTAGCCCATGAAGAAGTCAGTGAGTGGAAAATTCCTTCCAAGATCTTGTGCAAATGCTCCCATCTTTCAGTTGAAGCCTTCATTGAATTTTCATTCATCCGGAGTGCTTTCTAGAATTTTTAATTGCTCATATGCAATTAAAAATAAGGATGATGAGTTATCTACGGCAAACATTGCATTGATGCATGTACTGGAGAAGAATTGCATAAGCTTCAAGGATAAAAGAGAAGACAGGGTGAAGGCAAAATCCATTTATTTCCGTATCCAAATACTCCCGTGATCTAGTTTGGTGAGAATCAAAGGCAAAAGAATTAGGCTGCATCACGATGATAAAAAGGACAAAACTACAGCTTTCCGCTTCCTTCTTCTTTCCTCCGACAAAGTAATTAAGTGATCAATTAAATTATACAACTTAAGTGATTGGGTTAAAATCCATTACTTGAAGAAGTCAATTACTTGGAGATAGGTGGCAGACGTGCAAAATAGAATGTTCTATTTTCAAGTTGCAAATCATACATGTCATGCAAAGAGGAATTCCAGGAGGGAGATTTCCAGTTGTTTCCTTTCCCACTTTCACATGTGCCAGTTCAACTAAAAGCTTCCAACTTGTAATTGCCCCTCTACATTCTATAAGTAGAGGAAGAACCTTCGGGTTAATAATCAGAATTTGTAAGCAGCAATCTTGTGTTCTAGACTTTGTGTTGGACCCCTGAGAGAAACTTGGAGCAAAGGAATACAAAGAAGCAGTTTTTGAAGAACTTTTTGTCATGGTGTACTTTGTTTCTTGCTTATAATCTTAGATCTCTTAATAAACTTTGTGTTATTTTAGATCTGGATCTAGAGCTACCTTTGTTTTATAATTTTGTGTGGTCATATCTATTAAGTTTCTTCTATGTGCATGCAATTAGCTCTGCTATTTACTAATTGGGATGCACATCTTCCCCATTTCTTCTTTGTATTTCCTTTACTTCCTTCTTCTATAAAATACTTCCTTTCTTGAAATGCTACCGCTACTTGTTGCGAGAACTTCTTAGTTATGGTTCATAAACTAAGTGGTTAAAGTAAAACCCCGATAGATAATAACACATTTTTATTGAAAAATCCAACACAGAGCCTCACCGGTTAAATGAGGGAGATTTATCTCATGACTACCTAGGTTTGATGCTATGCATAAAATCTAGCCAACACTTATTTTATCGTGTACGGAGAAAAGAATCTTATTTGGAGCAGAGGATTGACCTACCAAAGGAGGTGCGCGTGTCACTTCCAAAGGAGCTTTACATGGAGCCTCGGGTGTAATCACTTGAGTGCTTTTACTACTGGATGCCTTAGTTACTTCCTTTTTTATTTTGAGGGTCTGTTTGTGTTGCTAGAATTATGACCTGTGCACCAGAGTAATTGAGCATTATCTTCTTGTATCTTATGTTGTCTCGTAACTTGGGCATGTGGTCTACTTGTATCCTCTGCAGCTTGGTTGATTGCATAGAAGTCCTCGGTGCCAAAGAACATAAAACTTTCCTCTAGAGGAGCTTCTCGCCTTTCTCGGTTATTTGCTTCAGGTGTGCTTGTTGAAGGCTCACAACGGGAGCATTCTAAATCATGTAGGCTTACGTGCACGCGGCATTAGCGCAATAATACTAGATATGAGGCATATTGCAAGGAAAGCACCATTCAGACTCCTACACCATGTTTTTCTGGACTGGGACAAGTTCCTGACTTGTGTTGGGCACTGGAAGAGGTTGTGTAGGAGGAATAACTTGTAAAGGAAAGTGCACATTAGCATGTCATGTACCATTATGTGTGTTTTGTCTATATCTTTGATTCACATACTAATTCGCGAAGGTTGATTGCTATGGCCTTGCACCGATTGGAACTTCCTTTGTAGGCTTGTGCCTACTATTTCTCTAATGATATGACCTTGTTGGATAAGTTTCTAATCAGGGCCTTTAACTTGTCATCTTCTTTTTGCTATGCAGAGAGTAGGATGTAGATGCGACTGATTGGGTACTATACATTAGAAATAGAGCAAGAAAAGGTTAGAGTGCTAAATACATCTTTGGAAGCAAGGGTGCAAGAGGCCTGGGTGCCAACTTACGCTGAATAAGAATATTTTCTACCCTTATTGCAATGTTGTATGCAACAAGAAAGGTTCTACCTCCCATAGATTAAATCATGACTGAAATGTCACCATTCAAGGCCCCTATATAGTACAAGAAAGCATGTTGGGTTGTAGGTCTTACCACTTGAGGAATTATGTCCCAAGTCTTCTAGAATATAATATTGAAATCAGTCATTTACTCATTGGGTGCGTGTTTTTTGTAGTTAGCCGCTCCACCAATGATAGATGATCTAATTTATCTTCAAAGTAATTGCAAAGAGTTGTTCCAAGCTCATCCCAAGTAGTAATAGATGCAGGTCTTAGGCCATGGTACCATTGGAGTGTTTTACCCTTAAAAGAGGCTACAAGTAACCTAACAGCAACATCATCATGTGTAATCAGATAGACAGAGCATACATTGGCCACATCTTGAATGTGTTCAACATGGGTGACTTGATTTTCTCCCGTGAAGTATGGAATAATTTTGAGTGTGGCCACTGATATATCATGCTAAGCATTAAGATTGAATGGGCTTCCACCAAAGAATTTTCTAAAGTCCTTGGAGGAGGAGGAGGTTTAAGTGCCATAGTAGGGCGCACTTGTCTGTTTTGAGGAGGAGTAGAGTGTGTGAGGCGCGCTAGAAATGGGGATGTGCACGCGGAAGATCTATTGTGTGTGCTTCTCGGTGAAAGATAGAGATATTCAAAGGATCCTTCAAATTGTAGCACTCTATCCGGTACTTACTCTTTTCATAAAAGGCATTTAGGACTATAAAAACAAATATCTATAAATGTTGGGAGTCGTCAAATGTGTTGAAATAAGCCTCCAAAGGCTAGAAATACTAAGTTCACACACCATAACTTAACAATATGAAATTTAAGCTTTCACTACTGGTCCCACTAGGTGTGCTAGAAACTGTTGGTGGTCAAAATTACACCCGTGTCTTGGATCTAGAAGGATTGAGTCATTTGAGAAAACAATGGAACCGTCTCCAAGTTGTGGGACCTTACGTGCTTGAGACGGATCTCTAGAGAAGGTCAGTTCCTCTATCTATTTCTACTACTACTGCTACTCCTAATGCTAAAAGGTAAAACTAAGCTAACAATGCCAAGGGACTAGGGATAGAAGGATAAAATGAAAGGAAACTACACTAAAAGGTGATAACACTAGAAAAGAGGGATGAACACTATCTGTTCTGAGTGAAAATGAAGGGAAATGCATGAAATAAGGCTAGGCACATGTAGCACAACTAAAATGTATTTACTAGATCAATTTCATGGAACATAACTAAAAATGGAGTTACAAGGGACGTAGAATGACACAACAAGCATGCAATGTAAAAGAAAGAATATAAACATGCTTAGGACAAAGAATAGTCATAAAACAATGCTTCTATTACTTCTAGAAATGAATAGAATTGTTACAATGGAAAAAGAGGTCGATATCCACATGTATGAGCCAGATCTAGAGGTCTACAACTCAAAATATAGAAAAAAAATGAATTCCTTAGAAAAATGCGTAAGAATCCAAAATATCCAACATTAATAATGATCCTAGCTCTTACATTTATAGATGAATCCATGAAAGAGGAGAAGAAAGAGGGAAAATTTGAATTTGAAAAGCAACCACCAACAAGAAGCATTCAATACCTACAAATCCACCTATAAATCTTTCAAATGCACTTCCCCAAGTCTGCTTGGTGTGTTGGAGAAGGAAAGAGGGTGGATCATATCAAATCAGGTGGTTGGAGAAATCATATATGCTCATTAATGCCTAGAAATATGTTTTCCCATTTCTCACCTATTAGATCCACCAAGAATTTGAATTTTAATGAATAGCATTAGAGCCTACATCAGCAAATATCAATTGAGACTAGGCAAGCGCCAATCAGGGCTTTGTAGAAAAAGATATGGCTATCATAAGTTTTTTAAATTCGTTTGTGCATGCAAGACATGTGGTGCGCACGGATTGGCTGAAAGGATGACCAACTATGTAAATCTTCTTATCGTTTCTACCACGTGTCACCCACTGGTTTGTTGTAAGGATTCGGCACCCTATTGGTGCACTTTGACTGGTTTTGTGTGGCACATTCAAACATTTCAGAGAATGACATGGCATAGAAAGGCATAGAGTAGGGCACAAAGATATGTGCACAGAATAATGAGGTGCGAAGAAGGAAGAAGGAAGGTGCGTGCAATCACAACGTGTGTGGAGGAAATGGGGAAACTTGGTGAGTGGAGAACATATGGTCAAGGTGGAACCATTACAAGGTAATGTGCAGGGAGCATTTGCGGGGCTAGGGACTTAGCTAATATAAGCAAGTGCAAGGCGTGGGTACATGATGAATAGTTGTTAGGAAGAAGGAGAATGCACAAAAGATGCATGTAAGGTCAAAGTAGAACAAAGACGAAAAGGAAAATGGAAAGGGGAGAAGGGGAAGCGTGCAAGGGCACACGAGGAAACAGTGACCAAGTGAATGTGCCAAGGAGACAACTGAGGTGCATGCCACTGCAATAAAGATCTCTAATCCAAAATATGTATGTAAGTTATCCAAATAACTAGGAGATTTTTTTGGATAACATTAGCCTTGCTGAAGATTTTTGCTAGTGCACATTTGGCATACTCAATGGGACACCACTCCTTGTCCTTTTTATTATATTTTAAGCTTTCTAGATTAGTTTCAAGATTTTTAGATTAGTTTCAAGTTTTCAAGTTTACTAACCCTCTTTTGTATTTTTTTATAAATATGAAGTTTCTTAGCTAGGTTAGTTGTATTTGTTTTGTTTTTGTGTTCTTTGCAATATCAAAGGAGGTGAGGTATTGTCAAATTTGTATCAGAATGCTAAATTTTTGAGCTTTTTGATATTTTTCTTATCAAAACTCATGTTTTGACCACCAACAGGAAGGTGCAAGCTGGTGTACTTAGGGTCATGTTGTTGTTGTGAAGTGTGCGCCTGGCATTATAAGGGCCATGCTCATGTCATCAAGGCCTTGTTGTTTGTTCTCTAGACATGCCTGCATTATACTATGCTTTTTCCTCTCTGTGTTTAGGTCGCGTTGGTGCTACAAAGTGCACTTAGGCGTCTCTCTAGATGCGTTGGTGTTAAATTGATTGTGTTTTTGTCTCAAAGGCATGTTGTTGTGTTAAAGGCCACATTGGTGTTGTTAGGGATGCGTTGGTGCTATTAGTGACTAAATTTGTTGTTGAAAGGGGCACGTTAGCGTGATTGTTTAAATTTAGCACTATTTTCAAAGTTGTAAATTCTGATTTTTTGTGTTTGTTGTTGGTTTCGTGGGTTTCTAACTATTTTCTATAGGTTTTTAACATTTATAATTAGATTTTCTAACAAATTTTCTTAAGTTTTGATGAATGCTTTTGTTTCCATGCTTTGTATGAGTTTGGGATAAAGTTTGTGTATGTTCTTCTCTTACACCATTGTGTGATCTTGAGAATCAAAATCAGCTTTAAACCTTCTTTTGCTAACATTAGAGTAAGTGGGAAATTTCATTATTCATTTTTATGCTTAAGGGAATGAACTTTTCATTTGGAATTTGTATGATCCTTTGATTTAAAAGCTTTTTCATTTGATAAACAACTTAGGCTAAAGCTTGTGTATGTTCTTCTCTTGTACCATTGTGTGACCTTGAAAATAAAAAACAATTTTTTTTTCACTAAAAATCACTTGGATTAATTGGGAATGAACTTTGATTTACAAATCATTATGGTGGTTATTTGATTTACAAGTTTTTCATTGTTATCTAGTTGGGTTGCTTGTTGTGTATGCTCTTCTCTTGCATCCTTGGATGATCTTGAGAACCAAAAACAACATTTAATCCTCTTTCTATGATATTGTAGATCTTTTTGGATAACTACTAACTATTTGTGTGTAGGACCTAATGATTTCCAAAGAAAGGAGAATCTAAACAAAACTCTAACTACACGTGTGTCAGGTTGCCAATGGTGGTCTAAACCAAATTTCTTAATCCAAAAGATAAAAAAACACACCACATTATTCAACACACTATACTTGCAGATTTCGGTTAAGAGCTATGGCTCATCCTCTTTAAACTCGGGATAATTTATTTGGCATAAGCCGTAATACCCGTGAGGATGCTCCTAGGAACCCCAAAGTAGTCCACGCAAGAGGGAACCTTGTGGATGAAATGGGAAAGTGCTCCACTACCCAATTTATTAGTATGCCTTGGAGAGATTAGCATCAAAATTATCTTCACACGACCCCAGTGAGATACAACTGAACACAATTTATTTCTCATTGTATTAAAGGGGGTAAAGTAAAGTTGGGATACTCCAAGATTTAGTCAGTGCGACTTTCTTGGAAAATCGTGCTCACATAGATAGTTTGTGACACCTAGAGAGTGAACCAATAGGAAGCTTGTGGCTTGGAGCCAATTTGAATTTAGACATCATGTTTCAAAGAGATCTCACAACGTGAAAACTTTTTTGGATTCAAAACCTTGTTATTTGAACAAGGGGAGAGTCCATTAAAGTTGAAACCACGTGTTATTTCATCATGAAATTTATGAAGTGTTACTTTGTCCTAGTTTTTCACTTATCCTAAGACAAGGCAAAACTCTCACCAAAGTTACACCAAGTACTTTTCATCACCACTTGGTCTACTCCTTTGTTTTCTTTTTGCCCATTTGGGACAAAAGAAAACATACATATGTAGTGCTATTGATTGATTGTGTCCACCACTTTTACACCCATTTACATTCATCCTTGCTTAAGACTGGATGGTAAACATTGAAAGTGTGTTGGTACATCTTTATATCTTGGTAGCCATCGTCTCGATACCCATAATCAAGATTTCATATTGTAGTTAGGTTGTCTCATCATTGACTTCCTTTGATTTGTTACATTTGCTCGCATTATAGCCATATAATTGTGATACTTATGTCTTGTTTCCATTGTGAAACTTGATCTAAGTCTCTAAATTATATTATTACATTACTCGCATACATAGAAACTTCTTGATATACTTAGGCGTAGTTTTTGATCCCAACATTTCCTTGAGTTTTTGAGAGTGTTGACGTTACGTTGTTCACATTGTGATAACACATTTTGATACTAAAATATTTCTTTCTTACAAAGCTTGATTAACATGTCCAAATAGTGTTGTTATGCTGCTCACATTTGTAACTTCCATTTTCAAAGACTTGGACTTTGTTTTTATCCAAAACTGATTTTAGTATACCTTGTTGGGAGATCATGTTAACACTTTCTTAGTATTTAGGTATTTTTATTTTAAACTTGACCTAAGTGGTGATATTGTGTTGTCACTATTTGCATTAAACCTATCTTGGAAAAATGTAGGGAGTAAACTATTTTTGTGATTGGATTTTAGTCTTGTACTTAATTTTTTTCCTAGGTACTTCTTGTCATATATTACCTTGTTAGTATATCATTATTTATTCTTTGGTATCCTTAGGTTCATATTGATCCTTTGGATTCATGACCATTTGTTATTCCACATTCTTTATGACGACTTAACGTCATTACGCTTTGCATAAATTTACCTAGGGTCAATTTTAGTCAACCTTAGTGAAATCTTTCGCGTTATGCATCCTACTACAAGAATGGGGCACCGAAAATTAGGAGCAAGTCCCTTTGGAAATGACAACCACTTTTTGATGACAACGTCATGGTTGATCATAGTGGTGGTGAGGAGAATTCTCCTCGTGCGGACTATGAGTTTAATCCTACCCAAATCAATAATTTCTTGTTCCAAAACAAACATGAGGTTCTTATGCGTGTCATAGAGCTAGGAGATAAGTTACCCTCTACAGTTGATCCTTCTCTCATTGCTGGTATGGTTCATGGAGAAGAAGAAATAGAGTGTCCTCGTTGTAATATTAATGACATCTTAAACCTAGGTCATGCCTCCACTTTTGGACGATGGAATGATGAGGAGATACCTTTCTAAAATGATGAAGACTATCATATACCTAATGTCAGAGTTCATTGTGAGGACCATGAAGAGCATGCTCATCATGAGGAACTGTACGGATGAAAATTTACATGTAACCTTGAACCACACTCGACTCCCGAGGTCGTGTCTGAGTAGTCGATGCTTTGAATGTGTGGATGGCTAAATATAGGAGGATTAGTGACTAAGATTTGGTAGTGTGATTTCCTAGTATCTAAGTTGGAAAAGGGGAGATTTAGAGGCTATGAATGGCTAGCATAAATTCCCTATGGTTTGTTTAACTAAATCTCACATGTTGAACTAGTTTGAAGTTTCCAAATTCACTAAGATGAAATGAACAATCTATATTATCTTTGCTTAAAAGGAAACTAATCTAATAAATCACAAAACTTAAATATTACAATTACAAACAACAATTGGATTTTATCATAAATAATCAAATCTACTTCTACATAAAACTAAACAAGAAAAATAACCCGTGTGGTTATTCACCCGTGCTAAGTGTATTGAAACTAAACTAACTTAAAACAAGAAATTTTCCAAATGAATATGTAGACAACCTCCTATAGATATTCTCTCCTTTAGATCCATAGGGATGGGAAGAAGAGGATCCATCACCGAGAGCTGCTATTAATGATTTAAACCCTCTTGAAATCAACTAATTACTTACAAATGAAAGGAAATTGATTTCTAATTTATTTTATATGATGTAACAATGATAAATTGCAGCAATGAAGGAAATCAAACAATGACTCCAACCTAGAATTCACATAACAAAGGTAAATACAATGTGTGATGACTTGTCCCCTCATTTTATCCTTTCTTTCTCTATGTGTCCATATGAGTCCAAGGAATTGGGAATGCAAAGGAAGCAGGAGGATAAAGCGCTGAGAGCAATGGCAGCATAAGGCAAATGGATCATCTTTGTAATGTAGGTGAAAGAGAGATAACACAAGTGAATATATCTTGGCTATGTAATTTCTAGCAGGATTGTGGTAGAAATGCTATGTAAGATACACAAAATTCTCAAGCCATTTGCTTGAATACAAGCATTGAATATATAGGAATTAGCTAGGATGTGCCTTCATGCATAAGGCAACCTTGGAGTGCCAAATAATTGGATGAAGAAGCACTTCAAACTAATTGAATCTATTTAAAAATAGAAGAGGGAAGGAATACCATGAAAACAAGACTATTTTTAGGCAATTTGGTTCACAAACGCACCCTAGAAGTCAAGTTAAGTGAAGCTTCGAGTGTTAAAACCAAGCATGAAGAGTTCGGAAAATCACGTAGAACTACCGCCCGTGTGTAGGGGGTAATCTCGTGACCACCGCCTGCCGAGTGACAAACACGGAACCACCGCCAAAGCCTAGGTGGCGGTTTCAAAACCATCTCCCAGGGAAGGGCAATTAGCTTTGACACTAAAGGTCAAAACATGCATATAATGAAGTGGGAAGCTAGAAGAAAGTGTGCAAAGTATAAGTAAGGATGTCTAGGCTATAAATATATATTGTGAATGGGTTTAGGAACTCAAACACCTTCTGAAAGGATATGAATCATCATTGGGGACCTTTTGTAACTATTTTTCCGACAATGTAGCACGTGTAATTTTGGGTGCATACAGAACCTCATCCTCCTCATGAAATTCGTAAATAGGTACCTACTTAAGAGGCAACTTTAGAACAATAAATGTAGGCTCTTACTCATCAATTGAAAAGTTTGGCTTTGCATGTAAACAAGGAACAAACGAAGCCTCCTAAACAAGCTAAACCAAAAGCTTTGTACCACAAATTCCACACAAATACTCCTAGTTAGAGGTACGTAAATAATGTATGGGGACTTTTATACAAAAATAAAGGTGGGGATACAACTAGATTTAACCATTTATACAGGCCAACGCCACCCACATAGGACCAACTCTTCAACCAAGAGTGGTCAACCATGAAAAATGCCCTTATAGCTTTACAAGAAGGAAATACAAGCAATAGAAAAAAGTACCAATTTGAGGAGTTATGCCCATATCCCTTTGACAGGGCTATGTTGCAGGTACCTTTCCAACATGATTTTGATTGTCTAAATTTTGACAAATACAAGGGAAAAGGTGACCCCAGAGACCATATTAAGGACTTTTATATGGCATGTCAAGAGGTCGTGTTTAGTGATAACTATCTCATTCGCCTCTTCCCATGAAGTTTAGGAGGTCAAGCATTGGAATGGTTTTTACACATCCCTAAGGGATCTATATCTACATGGTCAGAACTAGCCAAACAATTTCTACACCACTTCTCATTTAATATTGAAAGTGACATAACCATGTTAGATTTATGTAATGCAAAACAACGGAATAATGAGAACTTCGCTAGTTTCTTACAATGATGGCGAGAGTTAGTTAGACGCTTCCATTTCTCTTTACCAAAGAAACAGATGATCGGTATATTTTTCCCTAACTTACACCCTGAAATTACATTCCACTTGCAAATGCATTGTGGAAACATGTTTGAAGAGGTGATAGAAAAGGGTAGTCAAATAGAGAAAGCATTGTTAGCCAAAGGGACCTTAAAACCCTTTTCGTGTGATCATAATGATTCCAAACCTAATGACAAATCAAAGTTTGTTCCCAATAAGAACAAAAACATCGTATGAGATGGAATAACAAACTCTAAATGAGTGCAAGTAGTTCAAAATCATGTTCCTTGAAACTTGCAAAGGGAACTCCACTCTCGTGAATACAAACATTGTTCTTTCACCCTCTCTCGTGATTCTATGTCATCAATACTAAAACAATTAGAGATAGTTAACATGGTCAGGCATCTTGAAATAACACCTTATGGAGATGACACACCTAAGCCATCGTGGTTTAGGGAAAACAAATATTGTGGATTTCATCGTGTCAAGGGTCATAAAATGATAAGTGTTTGAAATTGAAGCACTATATTTAGGACTTAATCAATAGTGGTGATGTGGAAATGGATTCCTCCACCCCTAACAAATCTCCTAATGTAAACATGGGAATCTTTAAAGAACCTTTCCCAAAGCATAATAAAGGAAAGGAAAAGTTGGATCAAGGGCAGTCTTCCCAAGCCAAGAATGCTAATTACGTTTCAAAGATGGACCATTTTGATGCCCTAATAGGTTGTCAATCCACTTGTTGAGCATATCAACACAATCAATATTAAATCAATGGAATGTGCAATAGAAACACGATGATCTCACCTTATTATTTCAGAACCTCCTCCCTCTACTCCTCAAGACATTCATTATGATGTGTTAGAGCAATTAGAGAAAACTACGGATAAGATTTCAATCTTAGACCTTCTTAAAATCTCTAACGTTCATAAAGACATCCTTTGTCAAACATTAAGGGATTAGGAGTTTTCATTGATATCAACCCAACATACTTCTAGGAAATGGTAGCGCAAATTGCTCCTACATAGCATATAACTTTTAGTTCAATAGAAATCCCGAGAAGAAAATATTTCTCATAATTTATCCTTACATATTAAAGTCATAATCAAACTTAAGAATGTAAAAAGACTTGGATATCCCTTACAACATATTTCTCGGTTGCCCATGGATTCACACCATGCGCAGTCATACCTTCCATGTATCATTAGTTCTTAAATTTACATCATGAAGGGAAGACCCTCACTATTCAGGGAGATCCTCAACCCTTTGCTCATTGTAGAGCATTATCGTGTTATTTCCTACCATTTATGAATTTCCTTCTACAGAGTTAGTTGTTCCAGTTCAATCAAAGGTGCTCACTTCACGAGTAAATCCAGATACCTTATCTCCCAATGATAATGGTACATCTACATCAAACTCTCCCTTTTCTACATGGGAGATGAAGATTATTGCAAATTTTGTGGAGAATATGATCTTCAACAGGCCCTTTTAGTTTATGATCTACCCCTATCACCCAAAGCATGTGGTAGGTCATATTACAAGTTTCAACTCTCTAGGGAAAATTGTATTTTTGATGCTTTTACACCTAATGGATTATTAGTAGATGAAAATATGCTCAACAATATCATATCTTGTCCTTCAAATGATGAAATGGTTCCATGTTACCAATCACCCAAGTATATTATCCCTAGTAAAATGTTGTATGCTATGGGATACAAAGGACGTGGTCGGCATCAACGAACAAGGTACGCTGGAAGCTCTTCCCATACCTCATCACAAGGTGTGTAAGTATGGTATTGGCATCTGACCATATGGGTCTCATCCCCAAAGGTAGAGGCTTCCTCTTCCTTATGAATGTGCGAAAGTGAAATGCATTCATGATGTAGTCTTTACAAATACCTTGCCTCCACGAACATGTTTTCCTAAGCATGGCTATATTAACTATAACCCTTACCATATCCCTTACCATTCTAACACTAGACCTTATTTACCCATCACTCATGAATTGGGACCAACAACAACATGTACCAATTGACATATTTTAGAATGATGAAGCTATTGGTGAGTTCTTGGGTATTATCGATGTATTCTAGTAGGTGATCAAAAGAAAGGCTTATCCATCAAGCTTAATGCATGTACGTATTTTGGGAGGAGGCTGAGTTATGTGGTCATCTAAGAAAAAAATAAGAAAGGGAAAATTTTCCATAGAAAATCCTTGCAAAAAGAATAATTCCAAGTCCTATAGTGAAAACCTCTTTGAGGCGCTTGCAGACAAACAAAAATAACAATCAATGGATAAAATAGTTGACCATCTTAAAGGTGAAAATATCATTAAGATGCCTTTATAAGAAGTTCTTAATCTCCCCGATCCTACATGCATAAAGGATGTGTTCAAGTTACTCATAGAGGAGATGATAGATGTTAATATTGGTATGGAGGAATTGCCTAGAATAGTCAAGTTGGGAGCTTCGCTCTCGGCTCAAGAAAAAAACTTTTGTGTTGCTTTTGAGAGAATTTACAGATATCTTTACTTGGTCCTACGTAGACATGTTAGGGCTAGATCTGCACCGGTGGTGCATAATCTTTTTGTGAACAAAGAGGCAAATCCCATTAAAGAAAAGATCTAAAAGATGCATCCTCGCATCACCTTATTAGTCAAAGCAGAGCTAGAGAGATTATTGACAATAGGCTTCATCAGGCTTATTGACTATTTAGAGTGGATTTCCAATGTAGTCCTAGTGCAAAAGAAACCTATCGGTATTAGAGTTTGTATTGATTTTAGAGATCAATAAAGCTTGTCCTAAGGACAACTTTCCACTTCATACTAGTGACATGATTGATAATTCAACGGTTGGTTACGAGATGTTATCCCTCATGGATGGTTTTTTAGGATATAAACAGATAAAAATACTAAGGAGGACCAACATAAGACAACTTTTACAACCCCATGGGGGACATTCTATTACCAAGTCATGCCCTTCAACCTCAAGAATGTAAGCGCAACCTATTAACAGAAATGATTGTAATCTTTCATGACATGATTAGTGATATAATGGAAGATTATGTGGATGACATATTGGCAAAATCTAGGACTCAAGAAGATCCCAGAGATCTTGTGGTGCATCTTTAAGCGTCTTAGGTACTACAAGGTCCAACTCAACTCAAGAAATGTGTCTTTGGTGTGCTATCTGGAAAATTACTAGGGTTCATTGTTTCACGGAGAGGAATAGAAGTATATCCTACAAAGGTTACTACTATAACATAAATGCCTCCTCCAACGAATATCAAACAATTGTGAATCTTGCAAGGAAAGATCCAAGAAATTAAAAGATTCATCTTTCAGCTTGTAGACAAGTGACATTCACACATCTTCTCAAGAAAGATGTTTGATTTCACTAGGGTCTAGAAAAACAACAAGCATTTGTTTTGCTTAAGCAATATTTGGCAAAACCCCTTGTTTTAATGCCACCTACAATAGGTGAACTATTTTTAATCTATATTTCTTCCATGCACTTTACAATTGGTCCAATGTTGGCCCAATATGATAGATGTATGTTGATTTATTATGAGATCAACTACCCACAGATAGAAAAGGTTTGCCTAGCCGTAGTTTTCACCTTTCAGAAACTACATCATTATGTGCTAAATAATAAGTTCAAGATAATATCAAAATTTGATCCATTAAAGTACTTATTATCAAATCCCACACTTACAGGAAAGATGGTCAATTGGATCATCTTATTCAATGAGTTTGACATCAAATATGTTCACCAAAAATCAGTAAAAGAGGAGTTTTTGGTATATCAACTAGTTGAAGCCCCTTTTCTAGGTACTTAACCTTTGAGTCCGGAACTTCCATATGCATCTACATTATACCTTGAGGAATCATTATATAACAACTATACTTTGATGGCTCCTTTACCTTTCATGGTTCAGGTGTTGGAGTTGTGTTGATCACTCCTTCAGAGACTTGATCCCTCAAGCATTCTCAGATCGAGTTCCCATGCACAAAAATATACCAAAATATGAAGCCCTTATTGTAGGGATGAAACTAGCTATCAAGTGGGACATCAGACAAGTGAATGTGATTGGTGATTCTATGTTGATTATAAAACAGGTAATAGACAAGTATAAAGTTAAGGATGAGAAACTTCTTCCTTACAAGAAAATGGTTGATTCTCTAAAGGATTTCTTTGAGAAAATTACATTTGAATAGATCCCAAGAGGAAAAAACCGATAAGTAGATGCTATTTCCGTAGTGGGGTTTATGTTTCACATCCCACCTAGGAACAATGATATGTCATTCTTCATCAAACATATGTGAATACCAACATATGACATGTTAGAATCTTGTTTGGTATGTGAAGTTGTTGGTCCCTTTTCCCCTTAGTATAGTGACATTTTTAACTACCTTCACGATGGAACCTTTCCCGCAAACATTTCCCATGCTAATAAAAGAAACCTTATCCAACGATATAGCCCACTATACCTTACTTGGTGGCACTCTCTACCATCGAGGCTATGATGGGAATATGTTACGTTGTCTCAATTCGGATGAATCCATCCTAGCGGTTAAGGAGGTGCATGAAGGCATCTATAGGGCCCATACGAACAAGATCATCTTAGCTAAGAAGATACTAAAAGTAGGCTACTATTGGCCTACCATGGAGAATGATTACTGCAAATATGTAAAGAAATGTTTGCAATGTTAGAAGTATGGCAATTTTATAGATATGTCAAACCGCAAATAATTACAACCTATCATGACACCTTAGCCTTTTTCAAAGTGGGGACTCAATCTTATAGGTAAGCTTCACCCCACATCCTTTTATGGCCACTTGTTCATCATCACTGCCACCAAGTACTTCACAAAGTGGGTAGAGGCTGTTCCTCTTACCTATGTTAAAGTTGTATAGATATCCAAGTTTATAATGAACCATATAATTTATCGTTGCGGCATTCCCTCTAACATCAGTAGCTAACAATGGTAAGTCCTTTAAAAATAAAACCATGAAGGCATTGCATCAAGGCTTTCAAATCACACTCAAGTATTCAAACCCCTATTATCCTTAAGGTAATGGGCAAGCCAAGGCTTCCAATAAAATCATTTTTGTATTATAAAAAAGGTGGTTAGAAAAAGAAAAGAGAAATAAATACATCCAACAGTGAGAACCACACAATTGTGGCACTTTGGACAAGTCCTTTGGTGAAAACCAATTTCCGGCACCATTGGAGAGTTCATTGTTCACAATAATTTTAGGTCTAGGATTATGATAGCTTTTTTTTTTTTTAGTTATTATTTCCCTACATCCGAGCTACTTTTTAGTATATCCCTCTTGGCCTTGATCCGGCTGATCCTACTACTATATGTGAAGATTTTGCATTTATATATTCCCATATAATGTTGGGGGAAACTTTGCATCAACACTTCTTGCACATAATGTGTGGCATTATTCCCTTGTCCATCCCACCTAACGCTGGGGCATCCACGTTTCTTTGTTTCCTTGCACATAGCTATGGAAAATTTTTAGAAAACATCAAAAACATTCGTATAAGTTTTTGAAAATAACAAATCATTTATATATTTTAGTTAAGAAAATCAAAACATCCACATATGTTTCATAGAAAACTCAAAAATAATAAAACATTGTCTTGAAATAATACAAAAAAATGAAAAACGTTTCAAAATTGTCACACAAAAATAAAGTAACAGCTTTTTCCTAATTTAGTTGTTTGGTTTGTACATAGTTTTGGTTACATTACTTTTTCATCTTGTGTGCTTTAAATTAGATTCATTTTCTTACTTAGATTGAGTGTTACTATGATCTCTGCTCAATTATATTGGGTTCATTTTATCTTACATACTTGTATATAATTGTGTTGCTTTGGTTAAATTTGATTAATTTTTGTTTGTCTTGTTTGTCTTGTTTGTTTGTACAGCTTTGTTATCATCTCATCATCATATCATCCTATCATTTATCATCACATCTATACATCATATATTAATAAAAGTTAAGCTACATCAACATGAAACTGAAAATTAAGCATGTATGCTAAGCTAACAACATATAATCACCAAGAGGGGCAAGAGGGATCATCTTCTATCCCCCTCAAACATAGACCATAATAAAAATGGAGATTAAACATGTTATCTCATAAATAAAACGTGATAGGTAAACATATTCCATCATCATCATAAATCCATATAAATATAAATGTCCATGTACAAAATCAATGTGTCTCGATACATATCGATACAAAACACCATCATCGGCATGGGTCAAAAATATGCCTTCATCACGAGGCATAATAAAAAATAGTACATAAGTACATCCATACAAAAATGTGTCTTCATCACGAGACATAATAAAAAACAATACATAAGTACATCCGTACAAAAATATGCCTTCATATTGAGGCATACATCACAAATATGCATTTGATATAATACAAAGAGTCAACCATAACTCTCACCTACCTCTGGACTTCCTAGCCTATTTACAGGAGGTGACATCAACCGTGAGCCCTATGATGGGGCTATGTTGAAGGCATTTATACTGATCTCGTAGATCGAGATGGTCTCTGCGATTTGGATTTAGATTTTCTACCAGTAAATTAACTGTAATCTGAGCCTTTTGACTTGTCGGGACATCTCTATGTTATAACATCCTCTAGTAGATGGCCTCGCCTACAATAACAACACTCTCAAGGGCTAAGTCCTATACTGGATGTTGATCCTACCTATTGGAGTGCATCACGCTCCACTCTCATACTAGCCAACTCGGCATGTAACCGGGACATCCATGCGGCTAGTTGGTTCATCTCCATAGTCACTCGATCCCTCTTAGTAGTAACCTAAAGTCATTGTGAGACCACCTCATCGTAGATTGTTGCCTCAAGGCAAACTAGCTCACATGTACTCCATGCAACCCGTCTAAGTGGAGATCCCCTCGGGGCAATATGTACTCTTCTCTCCATCCTCCCCCCATGGGACTCTATGGTGGGGTCCCCCATTCATCTCCTCCACCTCCTTCATCTAACTCATCTCCATCTCCCCCATCCCATCCACCTCCTGGTGGACTATGTGGTGGACTCATATGTGGTGGTGATAGGGGCACTGTGATGGAACTTCTAGTGGGACTTGTAGTGGCACCCGTAATGGAACCTAGGGCACCCGTGGAGCTTGCACCTATAGAGCCCGTACGTGTGGTTATGTAGGAAGCTAACCCTAAACTAGTATATTGGAACCCAATTTTCCCCGGGCCCCATGCCTATGGATCGGTATGTGCCTCTACCTAAGCCGCTACCTGTGCACCTACCTATGTCTCGAGCTTTAAGATTCGGGCCTGTAGGACCCGTGCTACTACCGCAACCCCAACTCGTATGGTTTCCTACAATATAGTAAGTAGTTGTGGCAATCGTTGTTGTTTGTAATCAAGAAGACCCCCTGGATGTTGATCAGATTTCTAGTTTGATCATACTAGCATCCAGTGTGATTGCACAACATTGAATCCTCTTCCCAAGTGTGGGACTTGCAAAAATGGAAGAGAAATCTCCAGATTAGAGGCTGGTTCCTCAACTCCTCTGATCAGCTATTTTACTTGCACAATTGCAGAGGTTTAAACTCCTAAATCTACTCTAAATTTCAAAGGGACAAGGATAGAAAATGCAAAAAGAAAGAACTAAAACTAATGCTAATAGGTGATGCACCAAAGGAGTGGTGAGCATTTTTTACTTCTGCAAATTGACACAGTTCATAAAATGCAACAAAAACAACATGCACAAACTGATAGCTGTAATGAAGTGTTAGAAATTAGGCAAACAACACCAGCAGAGGATAAAAACTAATCACAGGGCCTGTATTGTTATTTTAACATCAAAATCACTTGCATTCAAACACCTGAAAGGAAAAAATACATTTGCAGTTTCTAGAAAAGGTCTGTTATTCCACTAAATCACTTCCAAGGTGAAAAAGGGAGCTTTCCATACACAAAAAATGTTCAACCCTTTGAAAAATGAGCCAAATCTGGCTTTTACAGTGCAAGGGACGAGCCTAGGAGAGAGAAACGCAGAAAACATGGAAGGGATTCAACCATTGACCAAAATGCCATCAAAACAACGCATGGGTGACCTGACAGACCCATTCCCTGACATTTTTAACCATGCTGGGAGAGAATGCGAGCCATTCTTCATTAAAATCGGTGGTTGAAACGTCATTTTTGTTCATGACCACGTGCCAGAATCGTTTTTGATTTTATCTCTCCAAACTCCACCAAAATACAAAATTGACCCTGGAATCTTGTAGATAATTTCACCAGCTTTCCATTGATATAAAGAACGTGAAAAACTGAGCTCTGGATCGAAAGATATGGTGATTTGAAGTTTTAGGGCAAAACAGGGCCAAATCGGGTCGCTTTGATATTTTTGGCTTGGACACGTGGCGAGTTCTGATTGGCTGTGGGCCTTCTAGGGGAAAATTTCCCACAAAAACTCCACCGAGCCATAACTTGAAAAATACATGAGTTAGGAGGAAAACTTTACCTTTCTGGGAAGCTAAGAAAGATCTCTATCCAATGGTGCCATTTCAAGAAGGTTTTGAGTGCCTAAAAGCAAAATTTTGTGACGAGGCACAAGAGAGGGAAGAATGAGAGGAGTTAGCCACAAAATTAGTAGGGGGCACATTTTGGATAACAATTTTTGCGACTCGTAGGGGGTCATCTCGCCTTTGGATGAAGTTACCATTGCGAAGCATCCATTGAGCATGGAGTCATGAGTCAGAGCCCGCAAACCGATCTAAACTTTGAAAACCTCCTCTCTGAGCCACTTGGAAACCCACTGAAATGGACTGCAAGAAGAGAAAACCAGCACCACAAAAACTATGTACAAAACTAAAGGGTCATACATGCTCCAAAATGGAACATGCAGAGTGTGCACAAGCACTTCTTTTACTGAAAGCAAAACTACCTATCCTACTCTAACTGGAAGCAAAAGTGGGCTAAACAAACCCTGCAACAGGTTGTGCAAAATAGCTTCCTTTCTTCAAAATTGGCAACCATGCAACTGATTTGGCATTGAACATGGCTGATTGGATGAATGGAAAATCAACAAGAAGCTGGTCTTCCACCCAAATCATCAAGGTATCAGGTGAAGGCAAATTCAATACCTCTTTTAGTTGTTTTGCATTTGGATTGGAGAGGTATGACAACTGATCCTTGGTTCTTTGTAGCTCATCCTCATGCTTAGGAGCAAGCATGACTGATTGTGACTTCTCCTTTGGTTCCAATGAAGCCAGATACCTGATTGGGAAAGGTATGGTCCTTTGAGTATACCCATTGCCCTGATTTTCAACTCCAAAAATGGAGTCTTCTTGTAGACCTTCTTGGGTGGGTGATGTGGAAGCAATGGTAGGACTTTTCTGCCCTTTCTCTTCCTCCAATGAAGAACATGAAAGATTAAAATCTTCCAATCTTGGTTCCAAAGAGCTGCTATAAGATGCAGGCTGCTGCAAATGAATGCTCTCCTTCATGATAGCAGGCTCAAGTATTTGGGACGTGGAAGATGAAAGAGAGAATGGTGGAAACTCAACCAGTTCTTCTTCATCAAAACAATCCTCCAAATCTGATAGATACACTACCTCATGGTTGTCCTGATGCAAATGCTCAACTTCCTCCATAGTTTCCTCTTGATCTGTAACTTGATCATCATGGTTTCTTTCATCCTCCAACATTGAGTTTGAAAGATCAAACTTTTCTTCAGCACTAGAACACGAGAGGGATGAAGTAGAAAGAAGAACTGAAGGTTCTCCTGTAGCCTGCCTTGTGTTCAAAGCCCTTGGATCTGCAATTTTCTCCTCCACAACTAGAATGTGCTCCTCTTCTTTTGGATTTGGAGCAGCTTCTCCCTCTTCTACTACTTGAAGACAATCTTGTTCTTGATAGAACTCTTCCTCTAGACGAAGTTCGTTAAGTCAAACTCTTCGATCTGCTTTGCTCTGAGGACAAGTTGGGACTTTAGGATCTTCTTCAGAGCTTTCTTCCTCCATGGCTGATTGTGTAACTTGAATTGAATCAGCATTCTCTTCAAATAGAATGCTAACATGGAAACTACTTTCTGAGCAAACTGATTGTTGATCTGCTTCTTCTTTTTGCTCTTCTCTTCCTGCAGCAAATTCAGTCCTAACCACCACTTGTTTTCCAACTCCAACCTTTTCTAAAGGCTTAACCATCAAGGGGATCTTTGTCATCCCAAATTTAAGAGCCCAACTCTTCAGACTTTGAATTTCTTCATCCTTGTTTGGCTCTTCTTTCTGCTGCTGTTTTCCTTGATTGGCATTCTGATTTTTATCCTCCCAACATGGATTTGGGAATGCAAGAGGAGAAGTGGATTGTAACTCAATTGATTTTGTAATTTTTTGTGGTGGTGGAGGAGGTAGGAACTCTTGTTTCTTTGGAGGGAATGGTTGTTTGGAAGGGAAAAGGATAGAAGAATTGAGATGGGGTGGAAGACTAGGGGATGGAGAAATGGATTCAACACTTGGGACAACAGATGGAGAGTTTAAAACTTGACACTGCTGAGATAAAACAGATTGGGAAAGAGGGAGAGAAAAGGCATGAGATGGTATGCTTACCCGTTGACAAGGTTGTTGAATACTCCTCTCATACACCTTTATTCCTTCACCCACTTTTCAAGCAATGGTAGTGTTGTAATCATGAAGTCTAGCTTCTCTTGAGGGTCAGTAATGCCTTGGAAAAGGTCCCACCCATGGACAAGGTGCTCTACAACCGATTCTAAATTCTTTCATTTGTGCTTGAGCCCTGGATTGCACCATGTTTACCTCCATCTTTTGGATTTGTTCCAGCAGATCTGCATTTTCTTCTTGATCGCCCTCACAACCAAAGATACCCTTGTGCTTGACATGCTTCATATCCAAACTAACTTTGGCACTACTGCTCATATGGGTAGACATGCTGATTTTGAATTTGATCAAAATGTTGATTTGGAGGATTTGTAAAACATGTAAGAGGTGTGATATATTGCTGTTGTAAATGTGAATTCCATGATGGAAATGAAGTCATGATTGCACAACTTCATGGAATGGAAAAGAATAAAAATGATGGAAAGAAGAATGGATGGAAATGAATGGAAAACAGTCTGCAACTTAGAGAATGAGTTGTTTACCAGATGGAGTCGCCATATGTGCTTTTGAAAGTGCCTCTTAAAGGCTGGATCTTTAACAAGAACACACCAACCTGTTAAAGATAAAGTGGAAGACCTTTAAGGTCCCACCGGGCGTGCCAAAACTGTTGTTACAAATCAGCAGCACCCCCTCGGATGTTGATCATATTTCTAGTTTGATCATACTAGCATCCAGTGTGATTGCACAACATTGAATCCTCTTCCCAAGTGTGGGACTTGTAAAATGGAAGAGAAATCTCCAGATTAGAGGTTGGTTCCTCAACTCCTCTGATCAGCTATTTTACTTGCACAATTGCAGAGGTTTAAACTCCTAAATCTACTCTAAATTTCAAAGGGACAAGGATAGAAAATGCAAAAAGAAAAGAACTAAAACTAATGCTAATAGGTGATGCACCAAAGGAGTGGTGAGCATTTTTTACTTCTGCAAATTGACATAGTTCATAAAATGCAACAAAAACAACATGCACAAACTGATAGCTGTAATGAAGTGTTAGAAATTAGGCAAACAACACCAGCAGAGGATAAAAACTAATCACAGGGCCTGTATTGTTATTTTAACATCAAAATCACTTGCATTCAAACACCAAAGGAAAAATACGATTCAGATTTCTAGAAAGGTCTCATTATTCCACTAAATCACTTCCAAGGTGAAAAAGGGAGCTTTCCATACACAAAAAATGTTCAACCCTTTGAAAAATGAGCCAAATTTGGCTTTTACAGTGCAAGGGACGAGCCCAGGAGAGAGAAACGCAGGAAAACATGGAAGGGATTCAACCATTGACCAAAATGCCATCAAAATAGCATGGGCGACCTGACAGACCCATTCCCTGACATTTTTAACCATGCTAGGAGAGAATGCGAGCCATTCTTCATTAAAATCAGTGGTTGAAATGTCATTTATGTTCATGACCACGTGCCAAAAGTGTTTTTTGATTTTCTCTCTCAAAATCCACCAAAATGCAAAATTGACCCTGATTCTTGTAGATAATTTCACCAGCTTTCCATTGATATAAAGAACGTGAAAAACCGAGCTCTGGATCAAAAGATATGGCGATTTGAAGTTTTAGGGCAAAATAGGGCCAAATCGGGTCGCTTTGATATTTTTGGCCTGGACACGTGGCGTGTTCTAATTGGGTCATGGGCTTCTAGGGAAATTTTCCCACAAAAACTCCGCCGAGCCATAACTTGAAAAATACATGAGTTAGGAGGAAAACTTTACCTTTCTGGAAAGCTAAGAAAGAGCTCTATCCAATGGTGCCATTTCCAGAAGGTTTTGAGTGCCTAAAAAGAAAAATTTTGTGACTGAGGCACAAGAGAGGGAAGAATGAGAGGAGTTAGCCACAAAATGAGCAGGGGGCACATTTTGGATAACAAAGAACACCGTTGTGTACCATGCTAGATAATCTCAAGTTTCTCCTAGATCCACTATCTCGTGGCCACTAGACCCAAGGTCAGGGACCACCTATGTGAAGCTTTCCAGTGCTCGACGTAGCCTAATCTGAGGCCCAATGCCAAAAGTATCTCTAAAAACATGCCCATACCACATATCATCTCTGGGAATCCCTTGGATGAGGCCAAACTAGTGCTGAACTTTGTCTACTCGGTACCACTCAATGATATGGTCCCGTCTCCTAATGATAAAATTATTCACTCTGTTATGTTCGGTTATGCCACATCCTCAAGCCACTAATACAATCTATATGGCCACCATGTAATCATGCAAATTGAATCTCATCAAAGGCCTTCCCGTAGTAACATATGTCTCCAGCAGCCCGTGTATATCCTCACCAACTAGTACCCAACCCATAATAGATGGCTCACCGAGAGCCTTGGCTCACCGAGAGCCTTGGCTCGCAACATGTTGGGGTTAGCACACTCTTGTTGTACATATCTATAATCAGAATTGAGCATACAAGCAATAAATACAAAAATAAACTAGAAGAACAATACACAAGATATAACATGGTTCACCTAATGTGGGCTACGTCCACCAAGAAATAGCTAATCTATTAATATTTTTTTACAAAGGAAATACAATGAAGATCTGCAATCTTCCACACCTCCTTTGGATGTACAATACTTTTCTCTCACAAGCTTCTCTTTTCTCTCACCAAGAAAATCTTCTCTCAATTATGATTAATCTCATGTTCTAACCCTAGCTTTCTAGCTTATATAAGAATATACAAACTTAGGGCACTTATCAATACATTTACAACCCTTAGATAACCTTTTAATTAAAGGTTAGATCTAATCCCGCGTCTTCAATAAAAAAATTCACGCACAGGTAACCAATGTCGGTTACCCCAACCGATGTCGCTTGTCCTGTGTGACCGACGTACTCATCTAACTCGATTTCAGCTACTTTGTAAACCTACAAGTTGTAAAACATGTTATTTGTGAAGCAATTAAGCTCCACAACTCAACAATCTCCCACTTGGAGATAAATTGTTGCAATATACCACACAACTCAATTCTTGGATTCTTTCCTTGGATTGTTTCTTTCGCTTCAATTCTCGAACTCAAATACCAACAAAAGTGGAGTGTAGTGCCAATGGCTTCATTAGCATATCTCTCGGGGTTCTCATTTGTATGAATTTCATCCAATTTCATATACGCATCTTCCAACACCTTTCGTATGATTTAAGTGATATCTCAATTGAATTTGTTTCATTCGTGAATGAAATGTTGAGTTCTTTACCGATGAATCACACTTTGACTATCACCGTACAATCTACAATATTCTTGCTCCTTTCCTAATTCTTCCATGAACCTCGCTCTCATCCATTTCATCTCTTTACTAGCCTCTCCGTAGCTATAACATACTTGGCCTCAGTAGACAAGCCGATAACCTTCTCGTAATCTCAAAATCTAGCTAATTGTCGCACCACTTATCAGAATACATATCAAGTGGTGGTTCTCCTACCATTGAAATATCCAGCCATATCTACATCAACATAGCCACATAAAGAAGTATCTGACCCTCCATAGCATAATTACATGTTGGATGTCCCTCTCAAATATCTGAGTATCCATTAGACCGCTTTCCAATGTTCTTTACCTAGATTGGCCATAAATCTTCTCATAACTCCCATTGTATGTGCAATGTCCGATCTCGGTACAAACCATAACATACATAAGACTTCCAACTCGCTGAAGCATATGGAACCTATGTCATGTACTTGACCTCCTCATGTGATACATGACACTAATCTTTTCATAATTTGAAGTGTTTAGCCATAGGTGTACTTACATGTTTTGAATTCTGCATTTTAAACATTTCCAACTCTTTATTGATGTAATTCTCCGAGAAAATTTAATTTTATGTTCTTCCCTGTCTCTCGTGAATTTACATGCCAAGGATTTTCTTTGAGCTCCTAAATCCTTCATTGTATGAGCTAATAAGCATATCATTTACATACATTTACATACAAGAATAAAATAATATAACTTTCATTTTCAAGCTTCTTGAAATAAACACAATGGTCACATTCACATTTCATATAACCGTGCTCATGCATAAAATCACAAACCTCATATACCATTGCCTTGGGGCTTGTTTGAGCCCATACAATCTATTTTTCAACTCGCACACAAGTTTCTCTTTACTCTTGACTTCATACCCAAGCAATCGTTGTATATATATATATATATATATATATATATATATATATATATATATATATATATATATATATATATATATCCTCCAAATCACCGCGAAGGAAAGTCGTCTTAACATTAAGTTGTTTTAAGTGAAAATATTCTACCGTAACTAAACTCAAAACAAGTATGAATGAAAGTCATTTTAACTACAAGAGAAAAATCTCACCAAATTCGATACTTGCTTTCTCAGCAAACCCTATTACCACAATCCTTGCCTTGTATCTTTTTGACCACCCTTTTCTTCCTTGATCCTATACACCCATTTGTTCGAAATGTCCTTTTACTTGCTAACAACTTGACCAAATCCCATGTCTGGTTTTTTTCCAAGGACTTCATCTCATCATCCATTCCATGCTTCCAATTCTTTTGGGTTTTATCTTGCATTGATTTTTCAAAACTTTCTAGTTCACCACTATCAGTCAATAATAAATAAGGTAAGGAAGGTGAAAATATTTATGGAGGTCTACTTACCCTTTGTGACCTTCTCACAAAAATTTGGGGTGCCGAAGGCTTGATCTCAGACGTCTTGTACATTAGTATCCACCTCTAAGTGTGACCAACATTGGTCTAGGCAAATGATGTCGGTCTGGCTCTTTTTATAGCCGACATCGGTTATGGTTGTCGACGCTAGTCATGTGTCTCATCAACACCGGTTGCCCCGATTGATGTTGGTACATGTAGATGAGTGTTTTAAATCTGAGAATGCATTTTCTTCCGCAAACTCTTCACACAGTTCATCTTTGGGCATCAAAATGTGATCCCTATACATTCTCTTTTCATTCCATTCAATGTCATGACTCATAACAATCTTAGAATCTTCTAAATCCCAAAAATAGAATCTGAAATCACTAGAGCCATAACCAATAAAAGTGCATCTCTTAGATTTAGAATGTAATTTCTTCCTATTTTCTTTAGCAACATGCACAAAAGCTTCTGAACCAAATATTCTAAGAAAAGAAATATCTACCTCTTTTCTAGTCCAAGCTTATTCTGGTATTCCATCATCCAATGCACTTGAAGGACCACGGTTGATTAAATATATAGCCATGTCTATCGCTTCTAACCGAAATTGTAAGGGCAATCCAAATGTATCCTCATGCTTCTTGCACATTCCATGATAGTCCCTGTTCATTCTTTCAGCTACACCATTATCATGTGGTGTCCTATAAACCATTCTTTCTCTGTGTATTCCATTCACTTAACAATAATCATTGAAAATCTTGCTGCAACACTCACCACCATTGTCATATCTAAAGCATTTTAATTTTAAATTTGTTTCATTTTCCACAAGGGCTTTCCATCCTTTAAAAGTCTCAAAAACATCAGATTTATGCTTTATACAATAAACCCATACCTTTTTTGTGGCATCATCAATGAAAGTCACATAAGATTGGGATCCTCCATGAGAAGCTACTAGGTGGTCCCCACACATATGAGTGCACAAGATCCAATTTATGCTTCTTCTTTTTTGCCCCAACTTTGAGAAATCTCACTCTATATTTCTTTCCAAATGTACAATGCTCACAGAAATCAAGATCTACATTTTTCAAAATTAATAACTTACCCTTTACCTTTAAGATTTGCATTCCTTTTTTACTCATATGGCCTAGCTAATTGTGCCACATGTTCAGCATCTCGAATATAAAGAAGAAAGCACAGAAAGGAATCGATGTAATACAGTAGAAAAATACAATGTCCCTACCTTCTTTCCTCTTGCCACAATAAGAGCTCCCTTGGTAACTTTCCAAGAGTCAGTTGTGAACGTAATCATGCAACCATATTCACCTAGTTGTCCTATATAAATTAGATTTCTCCCGAGGCTTGGAACATGCCTCACATCTTTCAATATCCATGTATTTCCATTCTAAAATTTAAGATGAAATTCCCTTTACCAAGTAATATTGCATGGTTCATCATCTCCTAAATAACACATGCCCAAAATTACCTCGACATAATTTCTGAAATAAACCTTATTAGGGGTAGCATGGAAAGAAGCTCCAAAATATAAAACCCATGATTCAATTTTATTATCCAAGGAGAGAATAATCGCATCTTACATTACCTTAGAAGATGCAACATTTTACTCTTTAACTTTCTCTAGTACATTCTCTTTGTTTTCCTTAAACCAACAATCCTTCTTTTCATGTCCTTTCTTTCCACAATTCCAAAGCAGTTATTCCTTTACCTCTAGGATTTAGATTTTCCATTCTTAGACTTTTATTTCCTATTATTCTTGCTCTTGGATCTTGCATTATGCCTTCCCTAATTTCTACATTCAAAGCATTTATAGATGATGACTCTCCTATACTTTTCCTACGTATTTATTCATTTAGGATTATATTAACCACACCATTAAACTTTAAAATATTAGTAGCAAACATTGTATTACTAACAACCATAACCAAGTTATCCCAACTATCTAAAAAAGAGCATAGGAATAAAAGTTCTTTTACTTCATCATCAAACAAAATATTAATTGATTTTAATTGATTTACAATGGAACAAAAATCATTTAAATGGTTTGATACAGATCCACCTTCTTGCATTTTTGAATTAAATAATTTCTTCATCAAATAAAATTTATTTGAAGCACTTGGTTTTTCATATAAATTAGCTAAAGATTTTATCAAATCTACCAGTTGTTGCTTTAGTAATATTCAAAGCCATAGATGCTGCCAAGCTCAATCTTATAGATCCCATATCCTTTCTATTAAGAATATTCCATTCTTCATCAGTCATCTTTGTAGGTCTTTCCTTCTCATCCAATGGTAAATATAAATCTTTCTGATACAAATAATCTTCCACCTGCATCTTCCATAATTGATAATTACGACCATCAAATTTCTCAACTTTTTATTTTTGTTTATCTTATGTCATTGTTGTGTTCCACTCAATCGAAATCCCTTTGTGAGTAAATCATAACACACAAAAACCCTCAAACAAAAAATCTTTGATACCAGTCGTTGGGGGTTAGCACACTCTTGTTGTACAAATCTATAATCAGAATTAAGCATACAAGTAATAAATACAAAAATACACCAGAAGAACAATACACAAGATATAACATGGTTCACCCAGTGTGGGCTACATCCACCAAGAAATAACCAATCTATTAATCTTTGCTTTAGAGAGGAAATACAATGAAGATCTACAATCTTCCATACATCCTTTCAATGTATAATACTTTTCTCTCACCAAATTTTTTTTCTCTCAATTATGATTAATCTCATGTTCTAACCCTTGTTTTCTAGCTTATATAAGCATATACAAACTTAGGGCACTTTAAAAATACATTTACAACCCTTAGATCACCTTTTAATCAAAGGTTAGATCTAATCCCGCCTTAAATAAAAACATTCATGCACAGTAATCAATGTTGGTTACCCCAACTAATGTTGGTCGTCCCGGAGTGACTCGATGCTCACATCGTGTAAACTTGCAAGTTGTAAAACATGCTATTTGTGAAGAAATTAAGCTCCACAACTCAACACAACAATCCTAATGGGTGACCTATGACAATATGATCTCGGGCCCATATCTGAAGTAGTGTCACTGGACCCACGGTCTTCTCGATGGTGGTGGGATGTCAAATGTAAATCTGATATAAATGGGCTAGTAAGAACTCCCCAACAATAAACCTCTCTCGTTGATAAGACCATGTATCACTCCAATTAGACCAAGGAGAAGTGTGCACCAAAAGATTATCAGGCAAAGAAGATGTCATTGACAAGAGCCATCAAATATACTAGAACCCGTGAAATTTGATGATCACCAAAGCATCTGGTAATGTCAATTGACATACCTTGGAAAGGTATGTCCGTTACACCAAAAATCTCAGTAATACTCTAAAGAATATGGTCGTAGTTTCCATCTTAAGTAACCAACTATCCCATGGATCGACACTCTCAAAATATGCCACACATCCTCTAGAGTGACGCTCATCTCACCCATCGCAAAGCGAAAATTTTGGCTCTTACTCCACCATCTCTCAACTAAGGCTATCACTGGATCATGATCCATTGTGATATGTGGCATGCAGTCCACATGTGAAAGACTCAGTAACATCTAAGGTCATCTCCAAAAAGATAAGATCGTGTAGTGAAAATGAGGCCTCATAGGCCCGCATGCTTGCCCATGGTCGCTCCCGCATCTCCAATCTAGGTAGGCTCACGTACAAATAAGGAAATTCACTTGTTAGTGTCATTTCCTTCCACAACGCCTCATCGAAGTTGGTCTATTCATGATCAAATTTTTCTATTCATGGCTAATTTCTTCTAAAAACCCTAAAAATTCTTCTAAGACCATACAAAGATGACCTTTTGCGCTAGCCCGCCCATTTAAACACCAACACCCCCTTTCCCATGCCAATTCTTACGTTTTCACACATACCCGCCTCTATTTCCCCACCTCGCTTCAACATCAAAGATGCCCTTTGTGGCGCCTACACGTCTCGCACTCATGTTCATGTGACTTTTTCATGTAAATGCAACAGGCCTTACACTTTTTCACATGGACGCACCCCCTGACCATACTTCCGCACCCCAAGGGCCACGTTGGTGTTGCCACGCCATTTTCTAATCCAAATAAATGCTATTAAATGTAACCAAAAATGAAAATTTTTGCTTTGTGTACCTGTAGGCTATCCCCGAAGCCTCATGTAGTCTCGAACTAGGTCGGCGTGGTGTCTATGGTTTTGAATCCTCGCCATTCCTCTCCTAGGTTAAAGAAAAATCAACAGTAAAATTGGTAAAGGTAGGTAGTAAATAACTCACCGCGATGGTTTTTACCCCTCGTGGCTTGGTATTTATACTGCTTTGACCCCCTGCGATGTTTTTCATGACCCTAAGGCATTGTATGACTGACGTGGTTCTTCGAATTCTTCTAACATTCCCTGTGATGGTTATTTTTGATAAATAATCATTTTTTGCCCGTTTTCGCTACGAGGGGGCATGTTTTTGCTTCTGGCGACCCTTTACTCTACACGGGGCATATTTTTACTTTCCAACATTTTCTGGCGATGTCCACGTACATGGTCATTCTTCTAAATAATTTTCTTCCTAAAATTCACAAAACCATAAACATTGTAAAATTCAAAAAAATGGTAAAATCATTAAAAATCCAAAAATTGTAAAAATTCAAAAAAATCAAAAATTGGTAAATGACATGCATGTAGCTCAAGCGTGTATCAAATGCATTGTCCTTGAACATCGAAAATTTTCCTATAAAACATATTTCTTACATTTTTCTTTTTCTTGTCACAATGACCCATGAGATCATTTTGATATACCTCCATTAATAAAGCTAGTTTTCTTACTATGTCGATACTCCCATGCAACAATGAGTCAGTTGTGAGATCAGGCTGTGTCATAATGCATGAATGTTATTCATGGGAACTTATGTCCTTTGTTATTCCCCTCGCATGTATCCTTGCTTGGGGCACCATTTTTAACCCTTTTCGTTAAAACACGAACATTCGAACTAAAGCTTGATAACAAAAACATTGGTGCAACTGTCTTGAATGTTGTTTGTTTGAGTATGTGTGATTATACTTGTTTCTCTGTTAGGTTATCTGGTTTACTTTCTCGTATTGCATTGCATTATGTATGTTGCATGGAGTTACACATTTTTAGCAATGAACAAATGTTAGTATTATAGTTTTTCATGTTATTTTACACTTTTGTTGTATGTGTTTATTTTAATAAGGGCCGATGATGTAGATCACGAGCAACATGATGAAACAGAGTTGTTTATTGAATGATTGGATGCAAAATCTATTCCTATATTCTTCACTATCATGTCTTATCACTATTCATTTTTCTTCCAAAAACACTTGGGGCAATAAAAATCATTTTTATCCCTACCCTATTTCTTCTATTTGTTTCCTTCAAAAATTTGATCGTTGATTGACTTCTTCTATCACCCCATCGACACTCGAGGGGGCATCCTTCATTCTACTAATTTTTCTTCAAAATTTACTTGTTTATTCTTGTCTACTATGTTTGAAGTGACATCACTTACTTCACCTCAAACAGGGGCAAATGTAGACACCTAAAATCTGCTTTCGTAGTTTTATTGCTCAAAGCACACTAATTACCCTCATTCTTACCATTTCCATTATAATTAGTGATTTTTGCTAATTAACTAACGTTTCCCTCTATTTTGGTTAATTAATGACGCTTTGTTGATTAACTAACCTCTATCACATTCGGATGCCAATTGATGACACATCATTAGTTATAATCCTCTTTCGAGCAAACAATTAGTGATTATTAGCTAATTAAGCCTATTTACCCTTGTATTTGATCAATAAACCCTATTATTGGTTAAAACCCCTCTTCCAACCATTCAAAATCACCCCTTTTCCCTCCAAGACATCTCAAAAGGCTTCAAAATCTTATCCTAGCCTCTTAATTGACCCTAATTGGTTAATTAAGGCACCTCACATGCTAATCACTTGTTAATTTCACTAATCATGATTAACAAGCCTTAATCTACTTTATCATTTTTAGTCCCACATGCACCAAGATGCAAATTTTTCCCAAATAGAAAACTATAAAAAGGACCAAGCTCCTACCTTCAAACTTTACACCATACTTTGAATAGTATTAATCATATAAGACATATGATCAAGAGCCTTACTTCCATTGATGGATTAACTTGCTCAATCTTTGCATCCAATCTTCATGCTTGGTTAGTAAAGGAATATCTAATATGGCCTTGTAGCCATTGTTAGAGAGATCCTTTCACCATTTTGAAGTAACAACAACCCAATTTGATTTGCTAGTGGTCTTCATAGGTCCATTTTAATTAGCAATTCACACTAAGTAGGCATGCTTTAACTTAGATTGATTGATATCATGTTAGTTTTCTTAAGCATTCCAATAAGCTAAGATCTTGATGTTACTATTGTTAATTCCTAGCTTTGCTAATAGACTATGTGGTGTTAGTCTAGTTATTTAGCCTTGCAAGAGTTTTGGTAGTGCACATCATGGATGTTGGGGAAGTAAGAAAATGGGGAGTGAAGTTCGAACTCGAGAAAATGGAGGTGGACGGTTTGATAGCAAGCTATTTCACTTTGTTTTTGGGGAAAATTATTATTATGGTTTAGTTGGAATTTGGAAGCTGGGAGCATTGACATTTGGGAAGGAAATTGCATAAGGGAATTGGGAAAACATTCTTATAGGCATGTTTCTCTTCTTACTTTGTTGTTTTTGGAAAATAAATGAATGGATTTAAACCCATTTATGGTTTTGCATATATTGACTATGAAAAACATTTTTTAAAGGTTGATTTTACCGAAAACTGGGTCTGCTCATTATGAGAAATTTTGACGCGAAAATGTTTTATTTTGGGTCGATTTTTACCCAAATATGGGCTGCACATTTTGTGTAATTTATGTGTGAAAAATGTTTTATTTTTGGGTTGATTTTTACCCAAATCTAGGTAGTGCATTTTGTGTAATTCATGTGTGAAAAACATTTTATTTTTGGTTCGATTTCATACCCAAATCTGGACTCAGTATGTTCTATGCTTATTTTTGTGTGAAACAAAATCATGGAGGTCGATCTCTACCCATTTCTAGGTCAGCATCACTTTGTTTTGGTTTAAGGTTGTTATATGTTTCTTTGGAGGACGTTTTCATTAGCTTTTTTTCTTTGGACTATATGTTATACATATTGGACTATGAAGTTTGTCCCGAGGACGATTTGGAACACCCAAAATCGGGTCAATATTATTGTGTATAAAATAAAGAAGCATGTTTTTTTATCGGGTCGATTTTGAATACCCAAAATTGGGTTAGTATTATTGTGTATAAAACAATAAGCATGATTTTTATTGAGTCAATTTGGTACACCCATTTTGGGTCTGTGCATTTGGAAATATGTATGAACAATTGAACGTATTGTTACCCAAATTTGGGGCCTGAATATTTAAATAAATGAAGGTGAAACATTATTTTATTATGGAAGTGATTTTAAACCCAGTTGGATATGCATGTTGTGTAAAAACTTATAACCATAATACGATTATTGGGAGTAGTTTGTATGAAACCCAAATATGGGTCAACCTAGTTGATATTTAATTGTGATAAAACATTTCTTATGGATTTTATTTCATACCTTTCTTGGGGTTGTTCAAAACTTGTCAGTTTGTTGGAAATCCAAACCCAATACTATCTTTCAAAATTATAATAAAACAGTGATTGAAACTTTCAGTTATGAAAAACTAACCCATTATAGGTTGAGCAATATTATGTTGTTTCAAAACAATGAAAGATGAATGGTTGTAAATAGGCGGTTACACCAATGATTTTTTTGAGTGAATACAACATCTTGATTTATGATGGAACATTGCATTGGGATATTGTTTTGCTTTACTATGATAGTATAAGTTCTTGCTTGATGTGTTATTCGGGCATGTGGATATTATATTTTATTATGATACTTTCCTTGGGAGAATGTGACTTACGTTATCATACCTGTGGCATAGCCACAAGCATGATAACATAAGTCCCCTCCTTTCTTAAACCACCCTTAAAAGAAATTTTAATTGTAATGAAACAACAAAATGAAAAATGGGGAATTTTGTGAAAAAACAATAGTTAAATGATTGTTGTTATGTACATTGATAAATGTGTTGATAATACATTGTTTTCGTAAGTCTATGTATGCATGTATGTACGACACATTGGAAACCGTACAAATATACATACATATGCTTCCAGAGGCTATTTTCTTATGTTTATATAATCTGAAACTTGTATTAAATTTGGATAGATGACTATTTTTTCCCTTATGGATATTAAAACAAACCATTGTTTAAAAATGTTAACTAGTTTGCCTCTTGATGAGGATTGTTGATGGATGAAGTGGTGTACGAGATAGTTGTGTTGTGAAGGATGACATATCTTATTTGTTTGTGCAAACTATAAGATTAGCTTGCATTAGCATAACTAGAAAACTTTGGCCAAAGTAATGTATCTAGCTGTATACATTTTCAGTTCACTTATCCTTATTTTGTACTAGTTAGGAATCATATGATGGTATTGGTTGTCACGATCTTATGAAGGGGTGTATTTATAGAATTTGGATATATTACACATGGTTCTTGGTTTACTATTCTTTGTTGATAGTTAGATATCTCAATCTTCCTTCCTCGTGAAGGGTTGGGCCCATCTTTCTCGTAAGAGGTGAGTAGGAGAACCGAAAGGTTCCGTGGTTGGAGGAAAAGTGCTCCGATAATGCTCTCCCTCTGATACAGTTGCACATTTGAGATAGACATGTACACAAGAACTTTTGAAAGGAACAAATTATCGTTATTATTAATACATGTACCAAACATATGAATACAATGTTGTACTTGGCTAGGGACAGGCTTGTTGTCTCATGTATTTGGTTTAGAATATGAAGTAAATCTTATATTAACTAGTACGGAAAATTGTGGAAACAATGTATAAAGTTTAAATGATATTTAATTGATCAAACTACTATTGAACTCTTGGAAATATGGTAACGAAAGGATGATGTTTGATCTTTGGGTTATTTAGTAGTATCATTGTAATATTTAATTATATGCGTGGAAAATTATTTCTAAGTTAATTAATAGAATGTTTAAACAAAAAAATATTTCCACTTTTTAAGCTTGTGATAACGTTACATCAACCTTGTTGGTTAAAAGTGGCAAATAATGTTAGAAATGATAGATTTAGAAGCAAACGGCATTGACCTTGTTAGTTTTGGAATGCGAGGGACATCGATCTGTCTGGGATTATGAGAATTTTGATTGTGAGGAGATGGTTCTCGAAAAGTCTTACATGTAGGATGAGCCCGATCAATCTTACTAGTTTGATAATGAGGAATGGAGAATGAGGTATACATAGTGGCAATCACATGTTTATGCCATTCATACTACCCACACTCTCAAGAAGCTTTATTTTGAGATTATAAGTGGTTTCAATAATGTTAGTGGAATTCCAAACAAAATAGGGGTATATATGTACACCGATATTAAGAGAATTTAAAACATTAGATAATTCCACATGAAACAATAGATGTACATATAAGATGGATTTAAAAGGATGGAAGGGGCCCGTAGTACCCAATTCAAATTGTATTCAAATTTAATAATAGTAATACTTATGTCGACTAATGGTGAGGATATGAAAAAGGGAAATATGTCGATATAGAGATACTCAACTTTAAAGAGGATTTAAATCATGAGATAAATCCAAATTAGAGAGGAGATTTACACATAAAAAGGATTTAAGAGGATGGAAGGGGTCCATATCATCCAATTTCTTGTTAGAAATGATAGATTTAGAAGCAAATGACATTGACCTTAGTAGTTTTGGAATGCTAGGGACATTGATCTATCTAGGATTATGATAATTTCGATTGTGAGGAGATGGTTCTCGAAAAGTCTTACATGTAGGATGACCACGATCAATCTTACTAGTTTGATAATGAGGAATGGAGAATGAGGTATAAATAGTGGCAATCACATGTTCGTGCCATTCATACTAACCACACTCTCAAGAAGCTTTATTTTGAGATTATAAGTGGTTTCTATAATGTTAGTGGAATTCCAAATAAAATAGGGGTACATATGTACACCTTGATATTAAGAGAATTCAACATATTAGATAATTCCACATGAAACAATACATGCACATATAAGAGAGATTTAGAAGGATGGAAAGGGTCCAGAAGTATTCGATTCAAATTGTATTCAAATTTAATAATATTAATACTTATGTCGACTAAGGGTGAGGATATGAAAAAGGGAAATATGTGGATATAAGGATACTCAACTTTAAGAAGGATTTAAATCATGAGATAAATCCAAATTAGAGAGGAGATTTACACATAAAAAGGATTTAAGAGGATGGAAGGGGTCTATATCATCCAATTTAAATCAAATTAATTATATATAGATAAGTGTATTAAATTAACATGAAATAAGATCATACGACCATTTTTACAATACTAGGGGTGGTTGACTTTATTAGTTGTGAGTTGCTATCAACTAATTTTGATCTTAAATTTGATGTCATTTTAATAGACGCAATGAACTTTCAACCTTAAATTTGAAGTTCATTTAATTGTCGCTTAGAAAATTTTCATATTGCTTGAAGAAGTCAATCAAAAAATTGTAATATCCTAACCATATGAGAGAGTTTGAAGCTTCTTTTTGTACTAAAATAAAAATAAAAACCTTTGAAATTGGTGTATGCCCAGTTTAGAAATTTAGCAATGGAGTGGAGGATAGTCATCTCGGCAGGGATTAAATTTGACGGCCACCTATGCTTGTCAAACATTTTTAGGTGACGGTTATTCTCAAATATTACCCTTCAAAAATAAAATACTATTATTTTTATACTTTTAATAAAATCTTATAAAGATTTTAACCATTTTGATATATTTTAACCATTTTAAATATTGCATCTAAATCTTTATAGAAAATAACCGTCATACTTAAAATATGCGAGTTACGTGAGACGATAAATTCAAATATTTGCAAGTATTTTACAGCTAAAATCATAAACAAACGTCTAAACGGCCGTCAATCCCCCAAACATGGAATACCAGTACCAGTACCAGTACCAGCAGCAGCAGTACCACCCAAGTCTCTGATAGGGAATTGTGAATTTCGAACAATTTGAAGTCCACTCACCCCGCACTTGATCCACGGTCCAGCCTTCCTCACTTCAAACACCGTTTCCGGTTTCCATATAGGAAACCATTTTTATCCACTTACCTTCCATGTCAGTAATTTACTTCAATTTCCACTCAGTCATCTCCATCTTTATTATGTACCACTTCCTCTCCTCTTTGGCCAACTGAGCTACCCACTACACAGGGAGTCAAAACAACATGTATTACATGCATTGCATTTATACCCGTGTTTCCATGACTGTCTCAACGCAATTCTTCTTCCTCTTCCTTTGCAGAAGCCACAAGGCACTCCTTCCCAGGGCGCTCTCTTCTAGGAATTGGAGGGGCTAGGGAGTAGGGACCCACACTCCACACCGACACAACACCCTTTGTTTTCTTCTTCACCATCACTCTTCACACCCACACCCAAACATTCTTCTCACTGTAACAGGACTCTGACTGGGTGCTGGTTTTCTGTTTAAGTTTAATTGTACAGTGTACAAGATGAACGAAGAAGAAGTGGCAAGTAATTTTCCCATCTTACGTACCCACACCCACAAAGTCCCCTTTGTGCTCCCGGTCAATTAACCATCTTCTCATTAAAAGCCATCTAAAGGTCAATGTTAGTGGTTGCACTTTGCAATGGTGGGTTTTACTTTTTGTTGTGTAGGTAACAAGACTGGTTGCAGTAGCGGGGTTTCCATTGTTGAGCATTTAGTTGATGAGCGCTGACATTTGTGGTGACTCTGAAGCTATCTGAGCGCCTCGCACAAACGTGCAGGCCGTGGTTGCCGGAGCCTTACACTGCACTAGAAGTCAAGATGGTGACACAAAGCTGGGGATTGCATGGTGGATCTACGAGTGATTGTGGCAGTACTATTCATAAGACCACAAGGTTTGGTAGATTGTTAGTTACGTGGTCGGATAGTTTCAAAGTCAAAAACTCTATGGAACAACACCAAACCTCAAAGCCCTCAAAGCTTGGTCGATCATGGCGTACAAAACTGTTGATTTTGTGGGTATTGTGTGGAGTCATAGGCTCTCTTTGGCTTTTCATTTCCATGAATGCTGACATAAATGAACGCAGGAAGGAAATCTTAGCAAGCATGTGTGATGAGCGTGCGAGGATGCTTCAAGACCAGTTTTCTGTGAGTATGAATCATGTGCATGCGTTGGCGATTCTTATTTCCACTTTCCATCATCGGAAGCAGCCCTCGGCAATGAATCAGGTTCTACCACCAGCATTACTTCCTGTTTATGATAAAAATTCTTCTCTAAGAACCAGTTTTTATTCTAGCACTATGGGACGCATTTTCTTTTCATCAGTATTCTCTGTAAACTCAGTCTTTGGGATTTACACCTTTGACACCGAATAAATGCTTTGGGTTTAATTTGTATCAACCTTAGCTTAGCATTTGGCAACCGCTAGCCAACCAAAGCAAAAATGGAAGGCAAGTTCTTCGTGACAGAGTTGTTGGGTCCCTTACCCTTGAATTGATTTCAAAAACAACATCTTACATACCTTGTTTGTTAGAATTGACATATAAAAATTGAACAATTGTTGATACTGGGTAGTGATAATTTAGTTTTGTTGTGTGTTTGAGTTATTCAAATACTTCAATTTCTCAAGAGGAAACAATTATGCTGTTGCTCAGACATCTTTCTTTATTTGGTTTCTGCAGAAAACATTCGCAGAATATGCTGCAAGGACTTCATTTGAGAGGCCGTTAGTGAGTGGTGTTTCATATGCTCAAAGAATTCTTCATGCAGAGAGGGAACAGTTTGAAAGGCAGCAAGGTTGGAGCATAAAGAATATGGAAACCAACAAAACATCATCCAAGCAAGATGAATATGCACCTGTCATCTTTACACAGGAAACTGTTTCATATATTGCGTCTCTTGATATGATGTCTGGGAAGGTGTTAATTATGAATTCAATCTACTATAAATTTCTCTTTCTTGCCTATAGATATTTATGCCCTGCCAGTTTGATTTTTGAATTCTAAGCCTTCATATACACAGGAAGACCATGAAAACATTTTGCGTGCCAGAGCAAGTGGAAGGGCAGTTCTTACCTGTCCATTTAGATTATTGAACTCTACGCATCTTGGAATTGTTCTCACCTTTGCTGTATATACAACTGATCTTCCTTCTGATTGTACACCAGAAGAGCGCATTCAAGCCACTGCAGGGTTAGTCCATAGTACTCGTTTGGGACAAAGGCCAATTTTCTAAAGTCAAGCATTATTCTTCTAGACAAGTATGAAGTTGGTATCACTTAGAACCTACTATATAGAATGAAAAATGAATCATAATTATGTTTTGAAAAGGTAACTCCAAATTTTGATTGTTGTTTTACTGGCACTTTTCAGCCATTAAAATTGACAGTAAAGCAGAAGCCATTTATCTTTTCAGAATTGTGTGTATGTTTATTAAGAATATATCGACCTATGGATCTTGCTTTTTAAAGGCAATGTCATTTGGTGTGAATGCACAACATTGAGCTTTCCCAAAGTGTGGGACCTTTGCAAATGGGGAAAGCTCTCCAGAGAAGGCTGGTTCCTCTTCCTAAACTACCTACCACAAGCTATTCCAATGTAGGCAAGCTAATCTAATCCTAATCTAACTTCCAAGGAGACAGGGAGAGAGAGAAAAGAGGAAAAACAGAAGCCTACACTAAAATGGTGATACACTAGAGAAGGAAAATGTTGAACATCTATCAAAACTACCATGGAACAAGAAGAGGTGAGCAATGGGAAGGATGGACAATGCATCACAGGCCCAAGGATAGATTTCACACAAAAAATGTCCCAAAACTCCATGAACACAACTCCAAAACTTGCAATGAACATTCAAACATGCACAAATACCTGCAATGAAGAGAGGCAAGAAGAAAACAAAAAAAACGAGCAAGGATGGACAAATGCATCACAAAACACGTTTTTTATTGCTCCAGAAGTTTGCACAAACATCATTTCATTGTAAGAGGCAAAAAATCCATTACAGAGCAGGGGAGGAGGTTCAAACTCCATTTTCAACCCTAGGGAAGAAAAGAAGGGAGGGCAGAGCAGAAAAGATGAACAACCTTTACAAATGAGCCAAATCTGGCTTTTAACCATCAAACAAAATGAAAGAAATGTGGAAAACGTGGGCAAATCAAATTGAAACTCCAACCACCAAAAATCCCTCCAATCTCACCTGCAAAGTGATGGGCTTCATGGAAAAACCCATACGCCAAAGTACATTGCTCTGCAGAGCAAGAAAGAGGCCCATACTTCATTAATTTTGGTGGTTGGGGCATTTTCTACATTTTTGCATGCTAGAGATGTTTTCCTATTTTTCTCCCAAAATCTCCATCAAAATCAAAATTGAACCCTCCATCGTGTAGAGAATTTCACATCTTTCCAATGATATAAAGAACGTGAAAATCCGAGCTCTAGATCAAAAGTTATGCCCCTCTGAAGATTTAGGGCAAAAATAACAATTATAGGGCAAAAATAGGAATTTTAGGGCAAAAATCGGGTTGGCGTGCCGAAACTTGAAAATTTTCTATTTTTTGAATTTGGGAAAATTTCCCCAAAATTTCCCCACCCCCACTCTCCTCTTGCCATTCATGGCGCTTCCCATTCACCGATGGAAATGCGGGCCCAAACCTCGCTTCTATCCTTTGATTTTTCATTGGAAAATTTTCCAACTTTTCCCCACGCTCCACTATCCCGGGACACGTGTCGGCCCCTCATTGGCCGCGGGCATGCGCTTCAAAATTTTCCTTTGGGCCGCTAGCCACTTTGGCAAAATTTTCCATTTCCTTCCGCGCCTCCGACCCCCGACCACCGACAGGACACGTGGCGGCCTCAAAATGCTCCGCGGCCTTCGGGCCAAAATTTTCCTTTGTGCCCCCTACCCTCTTTGGTAAATTTTCCAACCTGTCTCCGCTTCCCCAACCTCCACCGCCACGTGGCACCTCCTCATTGGCCGCGGCCTGTCAAGGGAAATTTTCCCCCAAAAACTCCGCCGAGCCATAACTTGAGAAATACTTGGAGTTAGGAGGAAAATTTTACCTTTCTGGAAAGGTGAGGAAAAATCCTATCTTATGGAACCATTTCCGAATCCCTTGAGTGCCTGAAATGTGTAAAATTTGATATTGAAGTACAAGGAAGGCAAGAATGAAGGCAAGTTAGCCAAAATAAGTAGGGGGCTCATTTTGATAACAATTTTGGCGACTCGAGGGGTCATCTAGCCTACTAGATGAATGATCAAGTAGCCTTTAAGCATCCATTGGGCATGGAGTCATGAGTAGTAGCCTGTAAACTGATCTAAACTTTGAAAACTTCCTCTCTGAGCCACTTGAAACCCACTGGAATGGAGTTGTTTTCACCAAAATGCCACTGAAATGGACTGTGCAAGAGCAAAACCAGCAACACCAAAAACTATGTACAAAACTAAAAATCATACATGCTCCAAATGGAACATGCAGAGTGTGCACAAGCACTTCTTCTACTGAAAGCAAACCTACCTACTCTACTCTAACTGGAAGCAAAGGTGAGCTAAACAAACCCTACAACTGGTTGTGCAAAATAGCTTCCTTTCTTCAAAATGGGCAGCCATGCAATTGATTTGGCACTGAACATGGCTGGTTGGATGAGTGGAAAATCAACAAGAAGCTGGTCTTCTACCCAAATCAGCAAGGTGTCAACTAAAACAAATCCAATACCTCTTTTAGTTGCTCTGCATTTGGATTGAAGAGGTATGGCAGCTGATCCTTGGTACTTTGTAGCTCATCCTCATGCTTAGAAGCAAGCATGACTGGTTGTGGCTTCTCCTTTGGCTCCAATGAAGCCAAATACCTTATTGGGAAAGGTCTGATCCATTTGATATGCCCATAGCTCTGAAATTCAACTCCAAGAATGGAGCCTTCTTGTAGACCTCTTTGGATGGATGGTGTGGAAGAGGTGATGGAATTCTTCTGTTGTTTTCCTTCTTCCTCCAATGAAGAACATGGAAGATTTAAAGCTTCCAATCTTGATCCCAAAGAGCTGCTATAAGATGCAGGCTGCTGCAAATGAATGCTCTCCTCCATGACAACAGGTTCTTGTGTTTGGAATGTGGATGATGAAAGAGAGAATGGTGGAAACTCAACCGGTTCTTCTCCATCAAAACAATCCTCCAAATCTGACAGATAAACTACCTCATTGCTGTCCTATTGCAAATGCTCAACTTCCTCCATGGTGTCCTCTTGATCAAAACTTGTTCACCATGGTTCTCCTCATCTTCAATCATTGAGTTTGAAAGATCAAACTCTTCTTCAACAATAGAACTCGAGAGAGATGAAGTAGAAAGAAGAACTGAAGGTTCTTCTATAGCCTACTTTGTGCTCAAAGCCTTTGGATCTGCACTTTTCTCCTCCACAGCTGGAATGTGCTCCTCTTCTTTTGGATTTGGAGCAGCTTCTCCTTCCTCTCGCTTTGCTTGAAGACAATCTTGCTCTTGATTGAACTCTTCCTCTAGCATGAAGTTTGTCAAGTCAAACTCTTCAATCTGCTGCTCTAGAGGACAAGTTGGGACTGCAAGATCTTCTTCAGAGCTTTCTTCCTCCATGGCTGATTGTGCAACTTGAATTGGATCAGCATTCTCTTTGGGCAAAGTGCCAACATGGACACTCAACTCTTCACAAACAAACTGCTGTTTTTCTTGCTTCACTATGCTATATAAAATCAGCCTTGTTTGCCACTTGTTCTCCAACTCCAACCTCTTCTGAAGGCTTAACCATCAAGGGGATCTTTGTTATCCCAAATTTGAGAGCCAAGCTTACCAAACTTCTAATTTTTTCTTCTTTGTTTGGCTCTTCTTCTTGCTGTCCTTGATGACTGATTTTCTGATTTTCATTCTCCCAACATGGATTTGGGAATGCAAGAGGAGGGGTGGGTTGTAACTCAATTGATTTTGCAATTTTTTGTGGTGGTGGAGGAGGTGAAACCTCTTGTTTCTTTGGAGGAGAGGGTGTTTCATTTAGCTCTTGTGGAGGGGATGACTAGTTTGGAAGGAAAAAGGACAAAAGAATTGAGATGAGGTGGAAGACTAGGGAATGGAGAAATGGATTCAACACTTGGGGCAACATTCAATGGGAAGCTTGAAAATTGAAGCCCAAATTGAGATGGTGCTTGCTTGAGGAATGGAAAGAGAAGAACCAGATGATGGTGTAGAACTTACCCATTGACAAGGTTGTTCAACACCAAGTTTATAGGCCTCTATCTCTGTTGTCCATTGTGCAAGTTGGGGCAGCATCTCCATCATGAAGTCCAGCTTCTCCTGAGGGCTGAAGTGTCTTGGAAAAGGGCCTCCCCATGGACAAGGAGTCTTGCAACCAATTCTGAAAGCCTTCATTTGAGTTGTTGCTCTTGATTGCACCATTTTTGCCTCCATCTTTTGGATTTTCTCCACAAAATCAGCATCTTCCATTTGATTGTCTTCATTGCATGCGTACCCTTGCTCTTGATATGCTTCACAACCAAACTGATTTTGGTATTGCTCATATGGGTAAGCATGTTGATCTTGAATTTGATCAAAATGCTGATTTGAAGGAGTTGTAAAACATGTTGGAGGTGAAATATATTGTTGTTGTTGTAAATGTGAATTCCATGATGGAAATGAAGTCATGATTGCACAACTTCATGGAATGAAAGAAGATGGAAGAGATGGAAAGAAGAATGGATGAAAATGGATGGAAAATAGGTCTACAACTCAGAGAATGAGTTATTTACCAGATGGAGTCGCCAGATGTGCTTTTGAATATGCCTCCAAAGGTTGAATCCTTAACAGGAACACACCAACCTATCAAAAATAAAGTGGAAGACCTCTAAGGTCCCACTAGGCATGCCAAAAACTATTAGTGCAAATTCACAACACCCCCAAAATGACCTATGGATCTTGCTTTTCTAAGGCAATGTCATTTGGTGTGAATGCACAACATTGAGCTTTCCCAAAGTGTGGGACCTTTGCAAATGGGGAAAGCTCTCCAGAGAAGGTTGGTTCCTCTTCCTAAACTACTTGCCACAAGCTATTCCAGTGCAGAAAGCTAATCTAATCCTAATCTAACTTCCAAGGAGACAGGGAGAGAGAGAAAAGAGGAAAAACATAAGCCTACACTAAAATGGTGATACACCAGAGAAGGAAAATGTTGAACATCTATCAAAACTACCATGGAACAAGAAGAGGTGAGCAATGGGAAGGATGGACAGATGCATCACAGGCCCAAGGATAGATTTCACACAAAAAGTGTCCCAAAACTCCATGAACACAGCTCCAAAACTTGCAATGAACATTCAAACATGCACAAATACCTACAATGAAGAGAGGCAAGAAGAAAACAAAGAAAAACGAGCAAGGATGGACAAATGCATCACAAAACACATTTTTTTATTGCTCAGAAGTTTGCACAAACATCATTTCATTGGTAAGAGGAAAAAACGCCATTACAGAGTAGGGGAGGAGGTTCAAACTCCATTTTCAACCCTAGGGAAGAAAATAAGGGAGGGCAGAGCAGAAAAGATGAACAACCTTTACAAATGAGCCAAATCTGGCTTTTAACCATCGAACAAAATGAAAGAAATGTGGAAAACGTGGGCAAATCAAATTGAAACTCCAACCACCGACAAATCCCTCCAATCTCACCTGTAAAGTGATGGGCTTCATGGACAAACCCATACGCCAAAGTACATTTGCTCTGCAGAGCAAGAAAGAGGCCCATACTTCATTAATTTTGGTGGTTGGGGGTGTTTTCTGCGTTTTTTGCATGCCAGAGACGTTTTCCTATTTTTCTCCCATAAATCTCCATCAAAATACAAAATTGATCCCTCCATCGTGTAGAGAATTTCAACAGCTTTCCAATGATATAAAGAACACAAAAATCCGAGCTCGGGATCAAAAGTTATGCCCCTCTGAAGATTTAGGCAAAAATAGCAATTTTAGGGCAAAAATGGATTGGCGGGCGAAACTTGAAAATTTTCCAATTTTTGAATTTGGGAAAATGTCCCAAAATTCCCGTGCCACGCCGCTCACTCTTGCCATGTGGCGCTTTCCCATTCACCGATGGAAATGCGGCTCAAACCTCGCTTCTATCCTTTGATTTTTCATTGGGAAAATTTCCAACTTTTCCCGCGCTCGCTGTCCCGGGGACACGTGTCGGCCCCTCATTGGCCATGGGCATGCGCTTCAAAATTTTCCTTTGGGCCGCTAGCCACTTTGGCAAAATTTTCCATTTCCTTCCGCGCCTCCGACCCCGCCACCGATAGGACACATGGTGGCCTCAAAATGCTCCGCGGGCCTTCGGGCCAAAATTTTCCTTTGCGCCCCGCTACCCTCTTTGGCGAATTTTCCAACCTGTCTCCGCTTCCCGACCTCTCGCCACCACGTGGCACTTCCTCATTGGCCGTGGGCTTGTCAAGGGAAATTTTTCCCCAAAAACTCCGCCGAGCCATAACTTGAGAAATACTTGGAGTTATGAGGAAAATTTTACCTTTCTGGAAAGGTGAGGAAAAATCCTATCTTATGGAACCATTTCCAGAATCCCTTGAGTGCCTGAAATGTGTAAAATTTGATATTGAAGTACAAGGAAGGCAAGAATGAAGGCAAGTTAGCCAAATGTTTTTATACATGTGTTCAACTTTTCATGTATTTGAGTTAAGGCCTAGTCAATGGCTTTTCATTTTTCTTCATTCTCTATATGTCTAAATATATATGTCCAGTTCAAGACAATCTGGTGGAATCCTGTGTGATGGAAGTTGATGCTTACATGACAACAGTAAATATTTAATGTGTCTGAAACCGTATTTCTAGTGCCATCTGTAGCTTATTCCATTTCTTAATGTTTCCCAGAAGCTTGATGCTCATAGATGGATTTCCTCTGTGAGACCATTGGAATTTTTGCTCAACTCATTCAAGTAAGAGTAGAATTCCAAATAAAATTTGAACTTCTCTAATGCTACTACATGAATTGGTTTGAAAGCTTTTCTTGACTTTAGGTTTTTACTTTAAAAACAAACTTGAAGAATAGCATTTGATTGGCAGGCAGTTTTTCAGACACAGGACATTATATGGTATCAAGTGCCACTATTTGAAGAGTTGATTATGACTACCAAATTCTTTTTTGTGATATTTATGCTAGCTGTCTTGGATTTATTTAATAAGTTAATATCCACGTTAAGAATAAGAGTTTCCTGTAATCTTGGAAAATCATTCAGAACATGTGTAACATGAGCATGACAATGATCACCTTTCTTTTAAAATGCTAACATATGGAATCACTCACAATCCATGAAAAAATGGAATAGGCAGCCAATATTCATATTATTATGTCTAGCAGATGTAGTATTACCTATTGTTTTAATTTCCCCAATGACATCTTATGTGTTAGGGATGATTTGCTGAATGGTGTTCTTCAAGTCACTCCTAACTTGTTCATGGCTTTAAGATGCGTTATCATACAACTTCTTGTACTGGTGTTAGAATCAAATATATAAACTTGTTTTCTTTCTTCAGACGAGCAAGTTATCCTAACCAAATGTCTGATTTTGTTGTCATGGGTTTTGAGCAGGTACTTGGGTGGAGCCTTTGATGTCGAGTCACTAGTGAAGAACTTACTGCGTCAACTTGCTGGTAATCAGGCTATTACTGTGAATGTGTATGATATGACCAACAGTTCTGTGCCATTGAGAATGTATGGTCCTGAAGTTACAGATGATGAAATTTCACATGTTAGTACACTTGATTTTGGAGACCCAATCCGCAAGCATGAAATGCGTTGCAGGTATTTATTATTTATATACGGCTAAGGGTCAGGACTACTCAGTACATTGCCCAGGATCTATGATGCTTTTTCCCTGTTGGGTGCTGCTAAAACATATTTCACATTCCTTCGATTGTAGCAATTTCATTTGATGCCTGTAACGGTGCTATTTGAAACAGATATAACCAGAGGCAACCCCTTCCATGGTCTGCGATAACAACTTCAGTGGGAATACAAGTTATTGTGCTCTTAGTTGGGCACATATTCTATGCAGCTATAATCCGCATTGCTAGAGTAGAGGACGACTTTCGTAAGATGGAGGAATTGAAAGGGCAGGCAGAAGCAGCAGATATTGCCAAATCTCAGGTCATCTGTTTTTGAATGGAGATTTAAAACTAGATGCTGTGGGTGTTATGATTCAGATTGCTTTGCATTTCAATTTTGTTAGCTGTTATTTGAATTGCCACTATCTACTCCTGAGCCAGTTAACCCACATCATTATTTACCAATTATACTTGACATATGTGTCTATTTTTGCAGTTTCTTGCTACTGTTTCCCATGAGATTAGAACTCCCATGAATGGGGTTCTGGGTAAGTGAGTGTTTTTTTGCCTGATTCCCAGTGTGGAAGCTTTGGTAGATTACTTTTCTCATATGGCATCTTAGATGTGTCTACAACAGTCTTCCTGTTCTGTTTGGCCCTTGGGTTAGGTTGATGATATTGCTTAGCATCTTTATTTCTGCATATCTTATACCGTTGCCTGGACAGGAGATTTGTTGCTTATATTGCATGGTTTGATTCCAGGAATGTTGCAGATGCTAATGGATACCGACCTAGACCCAATCCAGCAGGATTATGCACGCACAGCTCAAGCCAGTGGAAAAGCCCTGATAAAATTAATAAATGAGGTCCTTGATCAGGCCAAGATTGAATCAGGAAGGATTGAACTGGAGGCAGTTCCCTTTGATTTGCGAGAAATTTTAGATGATGTTCTTTCTCTCTTTTCTGGCAAGTCAAGAGACAAAGTTGTTGAGGTAAATTCAATATTCTTCAGCCTAGTGATTTAACAACATAATAGTAATCTTCTGCTGGTATTTCTATGTCAGATATCCTTAGACTTTTAAATTTTTACTATAATTTGCTCTCTTCTGTGCAATTGGTGTTATCATTGTCAATATAGTCCTTTATCCTTGTTTCTAACCACTTGCTATTATGAATCGAAAAATTGTTCTGGCCAATTATTTGGTAAGAGAAGCTTGCAGTATTTGTCTCCGATCAGGTGCCAGAGTTTCTTGTTGGGGATCCTGGGCGGTTTCGACAGATCATTATCAATCTTGTTGGAAATTCGATTAAAGTTAGTCTCCTTTCCTTTATCTTTTGCTATACACTTCTGGAACAATACAAATTTGTACATTACAACTGATGTATCAAACAAGATTCTTTGGCAGTTCAGTGACTTAGTGTCACAAGTCGGTTATTGGTAATGATTGTTTACCTAATTCAGATTTTCATGTTCTTTTATGCTGTTTCAATTTGGCAGTTCACAAAACAAGGTCACATTTTTGTCTGTGTTCACCTTGCGGAGCAAATGAAAACTGTGATGGAAACCAATAAGGAAGCATTGTCAAAGTGGCAAACTGAAGGATTTAAAAATTGCTCCAGGGGTTCATGGAAAACATTGAGCGGGTATGAGACAGCAGATGGAAGGAATAGTTGGGAAACTTTTAAGCTGCTGCTTTCTAATGCAAAGCTTCCCCAACCTGGCACATCAGAAAATTGTCTAGGTTATATTTCTGATACAGTACACTTAATAGTCGTTGTAGAGGATACGGGTATTGGAATCCCTTTAAATGCACAGAAGCATGTCTTTGTGCCTTTCATGCAAGTTGACAGCTCTACTTCTCGCAAATATGGGGGAACTGGCATAGGTCTCAGCATCAGTAGATGCCTGGTGGAGCTCATGGGTGGGGAGGTAAAATTTGTGAGTCAGCCAGGTGTTGGGAGCACATTTACATTCAGTATTGTCTTGAGAAAGGCTCATACACGATCTCAGGAGGATTTGAATCAACCTCTGTCTGGAGCCTTGCCAACTTCTCTCAAAGGATTGAGGGCTGTTGTGGTGGATGGAAGAGCTGTCCGTGCTGCTGTTACAAAGTCCCATTTACAAAGACTTGGTGTCCAGGTTGAAACTGTCTATGATTTTAACTCAACATTGGCAGCACTGTCAGGAGAAAGTAATGATGATGTTTCAAATAGGTAGGATCTTTTATAATTGAACTAGTAATTGCACCTAATAGAGTACTAAACCTATGGCAATTGTTTTTCCTTCAAAATATGCATTTTTGTTTATTTCCTTACCGAAAAGATAGATCCTGTTTTATGCCTGACTACCGTATATCACATACTTCAGTGGAACAGGAATGGCAGATGTGATCATTGTTGATGATGAAGCTTGGGGCCCAGGAACAGGTCTTGCTTTCCCTCAAATTTTGAGAGAATCAATGGTAAATAGGAATTCAGGAATTCCTTATTTACCAAAGATGATTCTTTTAGCAACCACAAACAATATTTCTGAATCCGAGAAAGGAAAGGCAACTGGTTTCCTGGAAACAGTGGTTGTGAAGCCTCTCAGAGCAAGTGTGATGGCTGCATGTCTTCAACAAGCATTGGGTATTGGAAATAAAAAACCGCAAGGGAAGGGGATCTCAAATGGGCCTATATCCCCTCGAAGCCTTCTATCGGGAAAGAAGATTTTGGTAGTAGATGATAATAAAGTAAATCGTAGAGTTGCTGCTGGTGCTCTGAAGAAATATGGAGCTACTGTGGAGTGTGCCGAAGGTGGGAAAGTTGCAGTAGCAATGCTCCAGCCACCACACTTGTTTGATGCTTGCTTTATGGATGTCCAGATGCCTGAAATAGATGGGTATGCAGTATGTACAACAAATAATTAAGTCTGAATTTTGCATCTCTCTTTCTTCATTGAAAGTTAATTTCCAACTAATTTTTGATGCAAGTCTTGCATTTTCTTTCAGGTTTGAAGCTACTAGACAGGTACGGAACTTAGAATGCCTAGTCAACAAGCAGAACGAAACGGGGTCAGGTTCTAAAGAAGCACACAGAAATGTCATGAAGTGGCATGTCCCAATACTTGCAATGACAGCTGATGTAATCCACGCAACTCATGAAGAGTGCTTAAGGTGCGGAATGGATGGCTATGTGTCCAAACCTTTTGAAGAGGAACAACTGTACGGAGCAGTGGCCCCATTTATGGAGTCTAACACAAAAAGACACAAGGTAAAATTACTGTAGGCTTTAATTTCATTGGAAAAATTCGGAACTCTAATGTAAGTTTATCTCTAAGTCAAAGCATTTTATGTCCCTTGGACTTTTGAAGCAGAACTGAATAGTTACTCTATTGTACAACATGAATTGACTAATAATTGGGGTGTAAACAATTGGACTTCGGACTGAGGATTTCCAAGTTTCTTCATTTGTTCAGTTAGTTTAGGAAAGGATATTCTTTCTTGTAATCTACAAATGACTAACGGGATCACTGCTTAGTCTGTTGGACTATTATATACAATCAATCATCTCCAAGTACTGGAATGATGCAAGTCTCCTGTAGCTTTTTCACCTTTTTTGTTTAGGTAATGCCAGCATTAAAAATTCATATTATATCTGCAAGATTGTTGTGAGTTGTAATTCAGTGGAAATGGGGATGTTTTGCAGGCTATATGTATTAAGTGTATATGCTATGACTTTTATCAATTCAATGCATGGCAGTAGGCAAAGTAGATTGTGAGTTTTTTCGGAGGCCTCTTTCATCTAGGAGAAATGTTTCCGTGTTTTATATGCAAGTTTCTAAAATTTTGTTGGCCTACTCATATGTAAAAATCTACAATTTATTCTTTACCGGGTTGGATGCAATATGACCCTCTTATGTCATCACCCACAGTAAGCTGTTTGCAGAGTTTTTGTTGTGATAACATCTGCTTGGAAAGGCTCAATAAATATGGAGCACTTAGTATATTTTTCTATTCTTGTGGCTGTAGTCATATATATTTACATACATACCTGATACTCAAAAGAGCACAAGTTGAAGGTAAAGTTGATTTTGAATCCTTAAGTAGTTCTTTAACTAAGTTAAAGTGTGCCTTTTGATAAGAGCAGTGTTTTCCATGGAATGGGGCATTCATCAGATTCCCTTCACTGCATTGATAATGAAATCACTTGAAAAAACATGAAACCTTTTTCTCATCATCTAAGTTGATCTCACTATTTCAAGTGGATAATGCTAGCGCATACTCTGCTCATTCTATTCTTTATGTAGGTTTGATTTACTCCATGAAAGGAAAAGGAATTTATTGTGTTCTTGACCTACTTCATCGATCAAGAAGGCATATTGCAATAAAATTGATCTAGTTCCTGCACACATTACAAAACATGACTAATTAAAGATGAACTTTTAACTTTTAAGAAAGAAAAAGAGGACTATTCAATATATTTTCAACCATTCCCGAAACTGTACATCACATACTTAGCTTCTATCTATTATATTATTAGTTATAGTTTTTCATAAGCCTACATCACAATGGTTTGTGTTACGTCAAAAAAGTAGCACCCTAGGATTTGCACATTACAAATCCCTATTTTTGACTAACATGAGATTGTTTCAAGGTGTGGGACCCCGCAATTGAGACAAACCTCTAGAAAAAGCTTGTTCCTCTACCTATTCCTAATGATAAAAGTTACTCCTAGAAAAAGAAATACAACTATTCTAACACTAACCTAAATTTCCAAGGGACCAGGGAAGAGAAATGTAGAAAAGGGAAATCCTAAGCTAAAGGTGGTGATAGCACTAGAAAAATGGGGGTTGAGCTCTCTCTACGAGGGGAAGGAAAGGGAGGATATTGGAGAGAGGGTAGACAAACGTGCCACAGGTCTAGAACCGCATTCTCCACTCACCCACGCATTGACATCACAAAAAGTTGGAACTTGCAAGCACAAATACACACAACATGCCAAGAAATAAAAAGAAAGACAAGACTGCGAGTAAAACAAGTTAGGGCAAATAAAACATGCCACAAAACATATTCTATATGCTTAAAATATGCACAATTCGATTATATTCATGGTAGAAGGCACAAAATTACATTGCAAAGGCTAGATTTGTAGTCTAAAACTCATGGGAAGTCGGCCACCATTTTGGCATGGTGCCGCTACTACAAAGAAAAGTTCAAGAACCCAACTATCGGTAGCATTTTTTCCCTTCTTTGTTGGTCGCAGTAGCATTTTTGTTGACCTTTTGTTGACCGTCGTTTGCACTTTTACCGTCATCGGCCGATAGCATTTTTTCCTTTACCGGCCAAGTAGCATTCTTACTTCTTTGTTAGTGGGTAGCATTTTTGTCTACCTTTGCGACCTTTGGCAGCACTTTGTGGCGATACGTTTGATGACCGTTAGTTATACTTTTGCTTTCTGTGGTAGCATTTTCCTTGACTATCGGTTGGTAACATGTTTTGTTGTTGGCCGGTAGCATTTTCTTTGCTCTTGGTGATAGTTTTTTTTTGACCTTTGACCGACATTTTAGTGACCTTTGGCGACACTTTTGTTGGACTGGGTGGCACTTTTGCTGACCGCCTCTAAATCTACTGTCTCTTTTGCTCCCGATACCCGGTGCTAAATTTGTCGGTCGTTTGATTGTCGATTTCCATGTTCAAATATTTAAGCCCATGTGAAAGATAAGTTATTTGGGATAACATTTGGCGACCTCCGGGGGACATCTGCGTGCTAGATGGAGAGACCAAGAGCCTTGAAGTATCCATTAGGCATGGAGTCAAGCTTGACTTTGAAGAAATTGATATTTTCCTTTAAAACTGTCTCTCCATCGCGAGCTTATCCTGATCTGTGGAGCTTTGAATGAATCTATGAAACTGCTCCAATTATATGATTTCACCATGAATGCACAAAAACTATGTACAAAAATGAAAAATCATACATGTTCCAAATTGAAACATGTAGAGTGTTCACAAGCACTTGTTCTACTAAAAATACCTACCTACTCTACCCTAACCAAAGACAAGAAAAAATAAATAAACCCTGCAATAGGCATGGAGAAATAACTTCCCTTTCTTATAAAATGTGGCCATGTAATTAATTTGGCAATGGACATGGCCTTTAATAAGAGTGGAAAACTATTTTCCACCCTTCCCAAAGTATCAACAAATAAAATGAATACCTCCTTTAGTTGCTTTGCATTTGGTTGGAGGTATTGTAGTTGACCTTTGGTGTATTAAAGATCATCCTCATGCTCTGAAGTGAGCATGACCAATGGCAACTCTGTTTTTGGCTCCAAACTAGCCAAATACTTGGTTAGGCCTTTCGAACCAATGGGTGACCCTTGTGATTTTCCCATTTCTTTGAAGCTCATCCCCATGGATGGGGACATCTTGCAGACTTTCCGGAAGGTGGTTGGTTGCAAGCTGATCTAAACTCTGTGGTGCTTTCATGCAAACAATTCTTCCTCCTTCTGATTTGTTTTCTCCTTTACAAACAAGAAGCTTGATAAATCAACTCCTCCATGGATGATTCCCGGGATTTCCCTGCAAAGAAGAGGGTCTTTGTGGAAGAAAATTGGTGGAACTACAAAAGTGGTGAGTTCAATGGGTTCCTCCTCACCAATGCAATCTTCCAAATCTGATAAAAAATCAGCCTCTTCATGATCAAACTCTGCGAACATTCCTCTTGGATCTCGATCCTCCATTTGCTACTCTTGACTGGAGTAGATTCCTCCTCTTGAAATCTTTCAAAGTTGGAATGAATCAGCAACCTTCATGAATACGATGCCATTATGCACACTACATTTTAGAATAGAGAGATTGTTGATCCTCTTCTTCTTATTCCGGCTCTTTTGCAAAATCAGCGTCCACCTTGTGTTCTTTGACTTCAACCTCCATTGAAGGTTTGACCAACAATGCCATTTGATAAGACTCAAACTTTGCAGCCCAGCAAGCCTTTAGGTTTTGCACAAGATCTTCCCCGTTGGATTCTTCAACTTGCTACCCTCCTCTATTGATCTTCTACTTTGCTTCTTTTTAAGATGGTTTTGAGAATATGAGAGGAGGGGTGGGATGGGAGTCAACTATTTTTGTAAGGTTTGTGGTGGAAGGGGAGGAGTAGGATCTTCATGTGAAGGAGATGGGGATTTGGAAGGAAATATGAGAGAGAATCAAAGATGAGATGGAGTGGAAGAAGATGGAGAAAGGGAATCCTCAATGGGGCAAAGAATGAAAGCTAGGAATGTGAAAAGTCTGGTTGAGATGGTGTAGGTTTGGGGGAGGAATGGAAGGGTTGTAAGGTGTTAATGCGGTTTGCCCCATTGACAAGGTTTCCTAACACTAGATTCATGAGCCTCTATCAACTCTGCCCATTTTGCAATTTGGGGCAACATCTCAACCATGAAATCTAGCTTTTGACGAGGGTTGAATAAGTTTGGCATAGGGTCGACCCATGGACAAGGGACCTTGAAACCAATTTTGAATGCCTTCATTGACACGTAGCTCACGAGTCCGCACCATATTTTCCTCCATTCTTTGAATCTTCCTCTGCGCAAATCAGCATCTCGCCATGAAGTTGCCGCCATCACCTGCATAACCATGTTCTTCATAAACATCATGGTTAGAAAAATAACCATATGGATCAGTGGGGGTTGGGTTATATGCATATTCATCATGATGGGGCTCATAGAACTGATTTGGAGGGGGTTTTAAAATTGTGGGGATGGAGGGGATTGGTGTTGCTGCAAAAAAGAATTCCATGAAAGGAATGAAGTCATGACCACATAACTTCATGAAAGAGGAAAATGGAAAAGTGTGGAAAGGAAGGGAAATCATGAATGGAAATGAATGGGAGGAAAGGGAAAGGACTCAGCGATGAGTTGATGGGTTTGTTGGAATAGTGGAGTCGCCAGATGTACTTGAAAGTGCCTCCAAAGGCTGAAGTTTTCACCGAGAGCACATCAAATTTGATGAAGTGAAGTGGTAAGGTGCTTCAAACCTGTCCCACTGGCATGCCAAAATTGTTATGTCAAAAAGTAGCACCCTAGGATTTGCATATTATAGATCTCTACTTTTGACTAACATGGGATTGTCTCAAGGTGCGGGACCCCACAATTGAGACAAACCTCCATAGAAGGCTGGTTCCTCTACCTATTCATAATGCTAAAACTACTCCTAGAAAGAGAAATGCAATTATTCTAACACTAACCTAGATTTCCAAGGGACCAGGGAAGAGAGATGCAGAAAAGGGAAATCCTAAGCTAAAGGCGGTGATAGCACCAAAAAAATGGGGGTTGAGCTCTCTCCACGAGGGGAAGGAAATGGAGAATATGGGAGAGAGGGCAGACAAATGTGCCACATGTCTAGAACCGCATTCTCCACTCACCTACGCATTGACATCACAAAAATTTGGAACCTGCAAGCACAAATACACACAACATGCCAAGAAACAAAAGGAAAGGCAAGACTGCAAGTAAAACAAGCTAGGGTAGACAAAATGTGCCACAAAATAGATTCTACATGCTTAAAATATGCACAATTCGATTATATTCATGGCAGAAGATACAAAATTACATTGCAAAGGCTATATTTGAGGTCTGAAACTAATGGGAAGTCAACCACCATTTTGGCATAGTGCTGGTACTACAAAGAAAAGCTTAAAAACCTAACTAACAACCCTTCAAATGGGTGAATTTTACATATATATAACAAATGATCTTCCACCTACTAGACATTAACTTCCGAACAGATAGTTGAGCTACCTGAACTACCACCATTAATGTTCAGTTCGTAGCTGATCTCCTGTTGACGATCGGTTGTATCTTGTTCCTTCATTGGCTGGCAACATTTTCTTTGCTACCGGGCGGTAGCATTTTTTCCCTTGTTGTTGGTCGGTAGCATTTTTGTTGACTTTTTGCAGATCTTTTGCTGACCTTTTGTTGACCGCCACCGCACTTTTCTTGTCGCCCGTAGCATTTTTCTCGCTATCGGCCGATAGTATTTTTTTTCTTATTACCGACCGATAGCATCCGTACTTGCTGTTGGTAGGTAGCATTTCACGACCTTTTGCTGACTTTTTGCTTTGACCTTTGGTGGCACTTTGGCGGTGCGTTCTTGATCGTTAGTTGTATTTTTGTTGTCATTGGTAGCATTTTCCTTGCTACCGGCCGGTAACATGTTTTTCTTGGGTCGGTAGCATTTTCTTTCTACCAGCGGTTGGTAGCATTTTGGCGACCTTTGGCCGACCTTTTCCTGACCTTTGGCTGACCTTTTAGTGACCTTTGGCGGCACTTTTCTTGCTGATTGTTGGCGACACTTTTGCTGACCACCCCTAAATTCACCGTGTCTCCTTCGCCCCTGATACCCGATGCTAAATTTGTGAGTTGTTTGAATGTCAATTTCACTGTTCAAATATTTAAGCCCGTGTGAAAGATAAGTTATCCAAATTAACTCGGGGTTAATTTGGGATAACAATTTGATCTATAAGACTAAAAGGCTAAATATTAATGGCCTTTTTCAATTTGGGAATTGCAATTTTGGACTTGCATCCACCAAGGTTTAATTTATAAGGCCAAAAGGAAAATATTAATAGCCTTTTTAATGATTTGGGAATTGAAAATTTGGACTTGCTTACTTGGGAGACACTTTTCTACTTATAATAGAGCTACAATGATTTCAAATGATTTTATGCGGATTCAAGTGGATGTTAAAAACACGGCTTTGAGGGTGGTCCATATATAGACATTTTCTTGATCATTGGAGCAACACAAACTTGCACCGTGGCTTGTGCACCTCTTTTGACCCCTCTAGACATAACTTTGTGTTGGTGGGGGAGGCGGAGGGGGTGAGAAGGGGAGAAGGGGGAGAGAAAAGGAGGCACCATTGAAGCTGATCTTGTCAATGTTTTTATAGTCATGTAAGATAGTCTCCACCATGCAAAGCTTCACCTCTTTTGGAAAATCATAGTGCATGTGATCCACCACCCTAAAATGCAAGTTCCCAAGGATGGATTTAGCTTTCCTTTAAGGGATCGAAATAATCTTGTTGAATAACACGGTGATGCTCAAGGTAACATGAGGGTTGTGAATCTTGAAAACAATGCAAATTTTGATTGGGATCCCATACATGTCACATCCCTCATTTTTATTATGTGTTTGTTGTATATATCTTCCCCGGTAGATATATAGACAAAGCGAGAGAATGGAGAAATCAAAGAAACTCAAATGCCTGACATGACCAAGGCGCACAGAATGGCGCATAACAATGAGTGTCAACAGGGAAAAAGTTGCGCCTTGGCGCACATAAGAGGATGTCGACACAAATGTAAATGCGCCCTTGGCGCACAGAAGAAGATGTCAACATAGAAATAGACGCGCCCTTGGCGCACAGAAAGGAATGTTGACACGGAAAAAGTTGCGCCCTTGGCGCAGGTAAAGTGGCGCACGTAAACATGTGTCGACACAAACATATTTGCGCCTTTGGCGCACAGAAAAGAGTGTTGACATGCAAATGAATGCGCCTTTGGCGCACAAAAAGGGTTGTCGACACAAACATATTTGCGCCTTTGGCGCACGAAAAGGATTGTCAACATGCATATGGATGCGCCAAGGCGCACCTTCAGGAGGCGCAACATTCGAGCGGCGACAGAAGCGCACCACGACCCAGATATTCAGATGGCCATAACTTTTGACTGGGAGCTCCGATTCACACAAGGTTGGACTTTTCGGAAAGCCTACGGCGTCCTCTACCTAACTACGACTGGATATCTTTAATTGGGTGGGAACAAGTTCTTAAAAATGCAAAATACAGTTTGCCACTTTTGGGGTTTGATATGGTCCTCACCTACCACCATAATGAGATGAATTAAATACAACCTGAGGTGGTTGGGGTAGATTTGGACTTTCTCTCTCTTCTCTCTCTCATTCTTCCTATAAATTGTAAGGAGGGGCTTCTTTCTAAAGGTTGGACATTCTTGTTTTGGCCCCTCCCTTCTTCTCTTTGGCAGGTAGAGTTGTGGAGCTCAAACCTCCCATATGAAACTGTAATGCACCTTTGCCTCTGGGCATTTTTGCAGTGTATTGTATCAACCTTCAGAGAAAATAAATGCATGACTGTGGATGTTTCTCAACCCTCTATGTGTTTCATTTTGCATCCTCCTGATCTTTCACTGTGAATATGTTTATCTGTGCATGATTTTGCATTGCATTTCTGTGGTCTGTGTTTAATTGGCAAAACGTATGTTCTTCATTCCTCGGTGCATCACCTCCTTAGCTTAGGTTTGTTTTTATGCATTTTTCTCTCCCTGTCTCCTTGGTAGTTAGATTAGGTTTTAGTAGACTCTCTGCATTTTATTGGTGCATCTGAACAGAGGAATAGGAGCCGGCCTTCATCCGGAGAGCTTTTCCGATTTCGCAAGGTCCCACACTTGGGAAAAGCTCCATGTTGTGCAATCGCACTGAGATTCTCAACCCATCGAGTTGCAGAGTCCCAGGGGTGCTGTGATTCGACACCAACGGTGTTTCGTAAGAATAAGTTATAATATAGAAAGTGGTTTACGAAGGCAAGAGGATAGACATTGTTTCTTATCGAGGTTGCAGCTATACATACATATGTATATCCTAAAAATGATATATATATATATACTTACGCGTAGTTGCATGCCCAACCACGTAACAATGCTTGTCGTCAAGCATTCGTGAAGTACTTGACATTTATAACTTATTTTGTTGTACTTGGTTGTATGAATTTACTTACCTTGTTGTGTGTGATGATTTCATGACATTGGTGTGCTATTACGTTGTTGTACTTGTTTATGTGATTTGGTAATCTTGTTGTTGTAAATTAATGTTATACTAATATTGGTAAATCCGTGACATGGTTGCAATTGTATTATTTTGTCATTAAGAAATAATTATGATTGATATATGATACTAACCTTCTTTGTAATGATGTCGATCAGTATACCATGAAGCATTATGATGGTCTTAAAAAAGAATAGGTAAAGTTCATTATTGTCAAGGTAAATGTACATTTAAGGGTTGACTTAAATGATCTTTCTACAATGTAATGTAAATATATTGTTTAATCAATGGCAAGCTTGATTAGTAAGTTGAATGACTTATTAATAGTCTGTTTCTATGAGTTAAATTTATTCTTATCATAGTTGATCAGAAATGGTTATGAATCCTGAGAGGATGGCATGAATATTGTTTGAATATGTTGACAAAGTTAAGGTAAATGTTGCTTTGTTTGTTATGGATAAAGGTAAAAAACCTATGGCTTATTTTAAAAGTTGTTTTTAATGGATTTTGACCATAACACATATAGTGTCTTATTCATGGGGTCGATTGACCACACCATGCATTGAATTGAAACTTGTTTTGTTTGATTATTGTTTTTGACTGAACGATTGCTCCATGCAAGGTGGTTAATAGATTGGCATGGGGTATTTAAATATATATATTTTTGGACATAGTCCATACCATGCAAATTTGGTTACTATTGTTTTATTTATAAAACTTTGACCGCTCGAAAATTCACTTGGAAATAGGAGGGAAAGTTGTCGAAGACGGTGGTGGATTTTTCGAGGCCATTACGCGGCACATGCAAGAGTTAAGAGCATTTAATGTTTTTTGAAAAACCTAAAGCTTCCTCGGGAGAAGCTACCTTGCATGAAAAAATAGAACTTCATTTTTATTGTGTGATGTTATTTTGAGCTCGATTTGGTTGAGTTGTGCATGATGAGGGGTGGGAGAAACTGGTTTTGTGGAGCTATTCTCACAAATATAGCTGCTAAAAATAAACGATATGGTTGATGGGATCAATGGTGTATAATTTCTATAAATCTGTGGATGTCTTTGGGTTCTTGTTGTTTGAAATTTGGGGTTTAGTTGGTTGATGTGTGTTTGACTTAACATGCATGGATTTCCTTGACACTCTCTCTTGTTTATTCATTTTGAAATGATTTAATAATTACTGGGTTAAAGAACTTCTTGTTTTGTTTTTTTCTATACTGTTAAGGTTGGAAAACATAGGAAAAATAAAATGGGTTTGTTCCTTTCCTGGGTGCTTCAAATAACTAACTATGGAGGTTATTTTGGGTTTGTTGGCCTTTGAGCTTGAATAGTCGATTGCTTCATTTGATTTTAAACCCATACTTGCAAAATACGATATGGGTATATGCTATTTTGTTTAGCTTGTACATGGGTTGGAGTTGTTGATTGGTTAAGACCGTTTATTTGATCAATACCCGTATAGGAAAAATGTATATATTGGGCATGTATTATTTTTTTGATCTCGCATGGTTTTGTTGATAAGAATAATTTTAGGCTTGCATGGTTAAGATTTTATCATTTCTTATTAAAAATGTCACCGTGAATGATATAAAAATAGGGTGTGACTTGCTCTTTATTGATTTCAAAGTCTGTATCTACAATGTCATACTAAAGTAGTTGAATCTTGTCTTGTTCACTATGAACTCAGTTTTTGTGGGTTTGGTTTAGTTGTTGCAAGTCCTAAATACGTGTATTCATTATGAAGAGTTCATTTTCTCCATTGCAATCGTCATATCATGAGGTCAATGCTTATTTAATGGTCTTCATTAAGACTATAAGATCTAGGGTCCATTTATATTCTTGTTGCAGGGATATTCAGGACTTCTTAGTTGTTTTACCATGGAACCATAATTGTGTCCTCTTAACAGAAACTCTGTTCAAAATTTTAGACTTGTGAATGCTTTCTTATTAAAGTATGAGGTCTTGTTTATCTTTCTTGATTGATTGATGGTTACTTTTAGATTAAACTGATTTATGGAATAAGTTAAATTATGGGAATAGTAGGTTACTTAACCACCTGGTTTCCTTGTCAAAATCGTGCTTATCATTATACCCTTTTTATGATAAAGGTATACTGTGAAGGTTGATGTCTGTTACATCTAAGATAAAATATTTGGAAATTAATCTTTTGTGCATAAAACCCTTTGATGTGCAATATGTTTGGTTTGGAAAAAGGAAATGAATGTTTGTTGAAGCTAATTGTGATATTAACACTTTTATTAATTATGACAATTTAAAAGATGACTGTGTATCATTTCTTTATTTTGTGTTAAGTTGGATACTTGATAACAAATGTTTGAGGAAAGAACTTCCTTTCTCCTTTCAATACTATTTAATGACAAACAAGTTTGATGAGTGATGAATGTAGTTTGAGTACAAGTTGAATATTAAGATAGTCTTATGATTATGAATGATGTTTCAGATGTTGATATGTCAATAGTTTGAAATGAAGTAAATTTTGTAAAGGCATAATGATCTTCTTAGATGTTTGCAAGTTGTTTTTATGGAACATTGTATACATTATTAGATCACTTCATTACAATTGATATGTTTACTTAATATGGTACATGTATTATTTAAATTGTATCTTAAGTAAAAACTTAGAATGTTCAATTGATTCGTAATGAAACAACTTGATTGAGAGTTGTTAATCCATGCTAGTTTGATGAACTTACTATGTATGTTATTCTATTTTATCCTACGTGAGTATATGATAGAATAATTATTACGAAGTTATTAATTATATTATTTTCACGCATGATCATCATGTGACGATTGTAATCATCGATTTCCAGAAGTTGATTATGTTTGATATTTTGTTTATAGATTATTGTATTTATTGAAAAGCAAAACACGATTTCACAGAATTTCATAAGGCAATTGGCCTAATTGTATTAATATGAAATTATTGTATTATCATATAATATAAGGATTTATCCTTAATGAGTTTCAATAAATACATTTATTACTTGTATACTTAATATGTGTTGTAATAATGATATACGTTGTGTTGGTGCTCAAATTAGTCTCGCCCGTTTGTCATTGAGATTCTCTAGTTTACGGGTTCTCGTCATGTTTTCTATCTCCTTGTATTGATGCATGAAAACTATGTCCTCCATTTTGGTCGCCATGATTAGTCCCTTGGTTGAGGATCTCTTAAAATTCCGAAATTTGTTTTTCGTTCTTCTGTCCATATGAAAGAGTCTGTAACTTGGGCATAAAACTCGGGTTTTTCCTTTTCTTCCATTTTCCATAGTCACGTTTTGTTGTCCCTGTCATTTTTGTCCCAAATATTTGTGAAAATGTGATTGGATGCGGCTCGGTGGATCATATTTGAGCCTTATAACATTTCTAAATTCTTTGTCCTTGAAGAAAGATTCATTTCTGGGCTCAAATGATGATTTTCCTGCTTTTTATGATTTGACATGTGGTTTTTCCCATCAAAATTACATCTCAATCTGTGGACACGTGGAGGGACCGTGCCTATTTGGGGACCGGCCTCTAAGTTTTATTTTGAAGAAGTGCCAAGAGGACACTTGGAGGCTTCCGCTCACTCTGCCCTTTGCTTAGACTTTTCAACGGCCAAAGAAAAATGTCTCGGATCCTAGACACATGGCACCTTCCGCTGATCCTTCAACTTTCTTAACAACTCTGCCTGATTGAGACATGTGGTGAGCCCGCGCTTGTTTGGGGTCTCTGTTTTTGGGCACCATATCAAAAGAGCGCCATGAAGACACGTGGAGGCTTCTGTTGGCTCTCTTTTTACACTGAGACTTTTCAAAGGCCAAAAAGTATTTTTGGGCCTGGGGATACGTGGAAGGCTCGCACTTGTTTGGGACTTGCCTCTATGCTTCTCCTTTGCAGTTGTGCCAAGGAAACACGTGAAGGAATGTGATATAAAGTAGAAAAGGGACAATCAATGGTTCTATGCATTTCACCTATTTTTCAGCCATTTTTGCTCCAAGAATCCTAGAGGTTTGCATACACAATGTTTTTCATCATTCTTTGATGAAATTCCTTGTCGCCTCTGTCTATAAGGTGCAATTGAATGGATTTGAAACTTAAATTGCGAGTCTAAAGATTGTTAAGGTCGATATTTTGAAGAGGGAATTGCTCAGGCACTCACAAAATGGGAATTACCGAGGAAATGGATGCGTGGTAGAATTGTAGAGGAAAAAGAGGGAAAAAGGATGAAATGATGGAAGTGCGGTGCAAAAGATGAAAAGGTGTTGCCATGAGAGTGAAAAGGATTACCTGTCATATCCAACTGTGCAGGGTCTTCGGAAAATGATTAAAAGGGGGATTTCCCGCATGAAAAAATCATAATGATTAAAAGGACTCCTAAAAGTTATGGCATGGCATCCTAGTCATTAGTCGAGGGCCCACGAAACGTGATCGACCACAATTGGTCCACCTAGAATATTTTGGATATGAATTTGTTAAACACCGCTTTTGAAACAAATTGGTAATAAGCAAAGGTCCCTCGAATATTCTTCTCTTTTGGGGGGAAAATTGAGTGAGAAAAATGTATAAATGCAATGAGATTACTCTTGCAAATGGTCGGAGTTTGAATTCCTAAGAGAAAATTTGAGAAAGCCTTATTCTGAGAAGCCCGTCTGAGATACTTGGTTAATTTCCTTTGTGTTAGATTTTCTATCATGTCAAGTTGGTTACAGATGTATAGCCATTGATGAGCACTGAGATTGCTCTGGAAGCTTTCCCCTGTTGATGAATCTAAGCAATTTTGAAATTAATTTATGTCCAATCTCTAACAATTTTTGTCTGCTTTGTTTTAGAATGTCTACAAATAGTTTCTTTCATTCCTATTGCAATCTTACATTGAAATCTTTGTGAAATCACATAGGATCTCATCCCTGTGACAGTTTAATGGTATTTGCAATTTCATTTCAAGAAGAGCCTTCATCTTGGATGAGATAAACAAATTTAAAATCAATTCACTATCATTTGTTGATAAAGATTGTCTGTAAGTCTTCGGGTGTACCTTAGGCATGATTGATTAGAGACTTTGGTGTTTAATTGAGTCTTTCAATTCGAGCCTTCATGTTAGAGTCTCAAAGATTATGTGAAAACGTGCTGATTTGGGCCTCCACTAAAGCATACCTTTTGGTTGAAGGAAAGCCTTAACTGTTCTGAATTATTCTGTTGTTGAGTTGTTCATTGTTGTGAAGTCCCTTCAAAGATCTGGTATAATCAAATTTATCCTACTTCATCTCCCACCAAAATCATTCAAAACCATGAATCCACCCTGAACCACCCCTATTTTCCCTATGTATCAACAAAGGAACAAAATCTACTTGCAAAAATATGCAAAACAATCAGGATTTCTTAATGTCTTCAGTAACCTTAGCCTTGTGTTGAAAGTATCTCCATCATTTAAAAGTGACAACTCTTAAGAGTTAAATCATGGAGTATTGATCGTATTTTCCTAAGGTTCTCTTCATAGAATTTGTGCAAAAGAAGGATATCTCCATCTCCTTCATCAAACAGAGGTTACACTAAGGGTCCTCTCACCTTGGTCGAAGAGGCACGACCTAAAGTAGTGAGGACAAGTCAAATCCTTTTAAGGTGCTACCCACTTCTTCAAGGCCTGAGTGCTAAAAATTCAAATAAATTGCTTCCCCGACAACAAAACAACATACATAATCATTTATCTACTTTTGAGTGTCTTGTCAAATCCATGATGCTTCTCGGTTTGTGAAGAAGAGTAAATCCAGGTACCAACACGCTTCGGCGCCATTACGGGAGATGATTTGCGTTGCCGGAACTGATTAGTGTTGCCAAGGATGATTTGTTGATTTGTTGCTAGTTCATATCCATTTGTCCTGTCAACAACACTTGTGGTGCCATTGCCGGGGATTCTTTGAAGTATTTTACAAATACTATACATACAGACCCTGGTAATACTTCTTACACATCTTGTTTGCTAATACATTTGCTTGAAACGTCATTATCTGTTCATATTTGTAAGAATTGTTCAAAGTTGTAAGTTCTGAGTGCAATATTTCCAACTTATACAGTTATTGCACTAAATTTTGTATCATCATTGATAAATTTGGGTAGAAGAAGAGCAGATCTTGTAAGATTTGCATAAGTCTGGTATTGAAAAACATTTGATAGGTCTTTCATAGTGCATTTTCACAAACTAAAGTGAAAATCCTTAGTGGCGACTACATGCTTTGTTTAAATTCTTAATAAATACCAGTGTCTTAACATATATCAAGTAATATTTGTCATTAATCTCTGCAAAGCTAGAAGGAAGAAGATATTTCTTTGCCACGAACCCTAGTAGAAGGTTGTTTCCAGAGTTTGGAAAGTCTAATTCAGAAGGAGGAAGAATTTGGAAGGTTTTTGGAGATCAAGCATCAAGAAAAGAGATCTCCATTGGTGAAACTGATCGACACATGATTGAAGATTGCAATACTTCCTCAACTGCTTCTGAATCAGGTAGTCTCTTTGTAAATCTGAATTCTCCATCTGGAGAGGGGCCTTCATTTGTATTTGAAAAATTTTCTTCTCAATCTGCCCCTGTCTTTTCCAAATCTGATAGAGTTTTCCAAGAAACAGAGCCTTTAGAGGGCATTCATTTTAAGAATTACATCCCTGTACCACACAGACCCCTCACTCCTCATCATTCTGTTTCTCTTGTAAGATCACCTCCTCAAAATAATATGGCTCAGCCTCCACCTAGACCTCCATTTATTGTTAATAATTTTGGTCCCATCAATTTTAGAGGTATGGCTAGCTATCCAAATGTAGTTCCCCAAGATGTAAGAAGTAGATTGCCTAAGTTTCAAGGAAATAATGCAATCACTGGTGATCAGCACTTGAAGCTCTTTGTCAATATGATGGAGGAATTTGAAATAAAATTTGAGGATGTATACATTAAATTGTTTATCCATACTCTAGAAGAAGATGCAAGGGACTGGTATAAATATTTGCCGATAATTCCATTGACTCTGAACGAGAGATGAAAAATGCTTTTAGAATGCAATATGGTGATAAGACAGGACCCTAGGTTTCTTTTATCGAGTTTGAAAATATAAAAAATAATTTGAATGAATCGACATGATTTTAATACTAGATTTAACAAAACATTGAGAAGACTACTGCTAATGTGAGGACATGTGATGAATCATGTCCGATAAAGTATTCAGATGCATTTGACAAGCAAGTTGCTTACTATTTGAGGGTTTTGAACCACGGAACTTTGAGGCAGCCTTTGTCATGGCTTTGAAAATTGAGAACAACATTAAAGCATTTGGAAAAATTTGTAAGAGGGAGGGTGTTAAACTGATAAACCTAGAGAAGCCTCAATCAAGTAAGGCTGTGGATCTTGAGGTAGTTGTAAAGACTTTGGCCGGAGCTGTCAAAGAAATCTCTTACAAGCTAGCTAGGGCAGAGAAAGGAATTGGGAAGAGTTCACAAGGTCAGCACAAGGCACCAAATCATGACAGATTTGGCAATCATCCTAGGGGTGATCAGAGATCTGATGACAGAGGTAAAGGACCCATGGGAAATAGACAACCCCAAGCACGTGAAAGTAGAATGGTGCTTGATCCTCTGACTTCCAGGGTTGTTGTTGTTGATGAAGCCAATGAAATTTATTGGTGTGATAGATGTTTTCTGCCCCATCCTCCATGTGAAGTAGATCAACAAGTTGAAGAAGCTGATGATGATGATAACACTGATGATGATGCATGCATGATGGTTTCCTCTACGAGTTCACAGTAGGGAGCAACCTCAACTGAGATGATGAGTGCCAGAACTGTTAAATATTTTTGGGATTGCATTCACTGGGTATTACCTCTTCCTCCCACTCATACTTTTGAAATTGATATGGTGCAAGCTTTTGAACTTCCTAATAATGATTTTGAGTACCTAAGAGCTCTAATGATTGAGAAGTATGATGGAGGGATCCCTTCTGAGGAGGATAAGAAGTTGTTAATGAATGTTGTGGTTGGCCATGAAAAAGAATATAATACCAAGAGTAAGGTTTCCAAAGGGAAAAGGCCTCAGACAAACCAAAAATTCCAGTGCTTACCAATATCCCAAAAGAAACTCCAAGGAAAGACGCATCTGGCAAAGGCCTTGTTGTCTCAAGTAGAACTTGTGTCCCTCCCCATGCTCAAACTGTAAAAAATCCTGTGCCATCAGATGAATTTGTAAACCTTCCTCCTAACACTGCATTACCCAAATATGTTCCTTGTGACATATCCCAAATATTGAGTCAGATCAAGATTTCTGTTCCTATTGTTGAATTACTTAGAATCCCTAAGCATAGGAGTAGAGCATTCAAATATATGGGGTTTAGAGAAGAAAAGGCCACCCAAGGCAGAAATGTTGAGGCTCCTCATACCATTTTAGAGTTAAAAACCCCAAGTACTGGAGGAACTAGGTGAACCACCTAAAGTTTACTTGGGAACATCTTTGGTTGAGTCTTAATTAAATGTTGATCCATTTTTTACAACGCTGATTATTAAGGACAAATTGTTGCACAATTGTATGTTTGATTCCAGAGCATCATGCAATGTTATGCCTTTGAAAGTTATGAATGAATTGAACATTAAAGTGACAAAAGCTTATGGCAAGTGTACTTGTAATGCATTCTAGAGAGGTGCCAGTTGTAGGATGTGTAAAAGGTTTGGTGGTACAACTTGCAGCTTATCCGGGTAAGAACTTGAAACTTGATGTTGTTGTTGTTGATTGCCCTGCCAAATGGGGCATGCTGTTATCAAGAAAGTGGGCTGCAAGTGTTGGTGGAAATGTTCAGATGGACATGTCTTATGCCACCATACCAATTGAGGGAAGCCTTGTGAAGTTACCTGGTGAAAAGAAAATGTTATATCTTATTGAGGACCCCAACAATGCTTCTTATGAAGTATTGCATGCAGATATTGATATTGATAACTTTGTGAGCTATGTTGCTTTCAAGGAATATGAAATTGATCAATGCAGGTATCATGAGTAGGATGATTTTCCTGGGACTTTGATGTTTGATGCAGCCTCGAAGGATGTTAAAAAACTTGGCCCAGGCATAAGGGGTAAGCCTAAAAAATGTGGTCAGATAGCAACTTGGATGGAAAAGAGAGACAATCATATGACTAGTTATTAAAGACATATCGGAACGCTTAGCATGGTCATATCCAAAATGGCATAGCACTTGAAGATTTTCCTTGATTGTTTTCTTTGAATCAAGTTGCTCGCCATTGTATAGTGTATAGTTATTTGTTTTCATTCGATTTTGTGTTTTTGTTTGTTCTGGTCCTTGGTGACCTGGTTTTGCTGGTTTCTCGGTTCATTTTTTGGAGGATGGTTATGGTTTCTCTGCTCTGCAAGCTTATTCTTTGACTCCATTGCCCAATGGTCTATTTTTGGCACTTGGTCTACTATTTGTTCTTGTGGCACTCACAGGGAGTGCCCATCCCCAAGTCGAGCCGATGTTGGTGCTCAAATTAGTCTCAACCCATTTGTCATTGAGATTCTTTAGTTTGCAGGCTATGTCGTGTTTTCTATCTCCTCATATTGATGCATGAAAACTATGTCCTCCATTTTGGTTACCATGATTAGTCCCTTCCTTGGTTGAGGATCATTTAAAAGTCAAAAATTGGTTTTTGTTCCTCTGTCCATATGAAAGAGTCTGTAACTTGGGTGTAAAACTTGGGTTTTTCCTTTTCTTCCATTTTCCATAGTCACGTTTTGTTGTCCCTGTCATTTTTGTCCCAAATATTTGTGAAAACATGATTGGATGTGGCTCGATGGATCGTATTTAGGCCTTATAACATTTCCAAATTCTCTGTCCTTGAAGAAAGATTCATTTCTGGGCTCAAATGATGATTTTCCTACTTTTTACGGTTTGACGTGTGGTTTTCCCATCAAAATTACATCTCAAAGCATTTGTGGACATGTGGAGGGACCGCACCTATTTTGGGATCGGTGTAATGCCCTGTCCTTTCCTTCTCATGTTGTCAAAGTAATGATAGGACAAATGGTTTTATCCTATGTTGTTGGCACCCTTGCGTATCAAAAATTAAATGAAAACTTGATGTGAACATGTAATCACAATATCAAGAATAAGCTAAGGATGATCTCCTTAGATGAGAACCACCGAATCCAAGAGTCTTCCTATTTTGGGACAGCCTTAATCTTCAACCTTACTTAAGGACTCGATTTCAACATATAAAATCAACCACCGCCTAATATCTAGTACTCACAGGTCCCTTAATTGTTTATTGATTAACTCCGCCAACTGATTTTGGAGTGAAGTACTTTAGTTGTCTAAATCGCCTTGCATGGCATGAAGTATGAGTTTGCTAAATTTAAAAGAGAGCTAAGAATAGTTGGTTGTAAATTGGCGGCAAGCTCCATTAACTCTGCATTTAATATCTTTTAATGCCCACCTTCCTCGGGAAATGCATTGACAGATGGGAACAAGGGGGCAATTTTTAGTATCGATTCATTTCATCACATGAAACTTGCAGAATCTCTGCATTTAAAGGTGGAACTATGTGTTGATGTGAGTTTTCATGGAGAAAACTTCGATTGAATCTTTGGACAACAAAGTCCCCGTTGCATAAATTTGTGAAAGCATTGTGTTTCGAGGGATGAAGGAATTCGCTTCTAAGTTAGGGATATTCTGAAGAATCGTGAAAGTTTTTGCAAGGAAAGAAAACACCGGTGTAACAGGCATGATACGCTCTGAACTTTTCATAATTTCTTGCTCTATTTAGTAATTTCACAAAAATAACCTTGCCTTGTATGAAATTTTGTGTTTATAATTTCAGAGATGTAGAATTGTTTAATATTTGCTCTGTAGAGTATGAATTGCTATGGCTTCGTGATGTATGTTGTTAAAAGTGATTAATTAAGTATAGACTCCAATAAGGTTTATTATCGTTAAGGAAAGAATACAATCTTGAGATGTTTGAGGACACTTTGCTAAAATGATTACTGGGTTGATTTGATACGCCAACATTGTTGAAATCTTCTTGCAGTTGTGAATAGATATCTACCCATACTGTAGAAAACTTTGTTTAATTGTTACCCATCTCTTCAAGGATATGAATAAATATAGCAAGATATTGTGGTATGCTAGAAATTGTTTTGTGTGAGTTTTTGTTGCAGATGTCTTTCCTTGACCTAGTGTTTGTTGGATTTACATAACTGGGTTTGATTCTTTAAATAAATCTATGCCTGTGGAGTCGTGTTGGTCTTGTAGGAGGCATCGTCGGTACTTATAATCGACCTAGTTTTATTTAAAATAAGTATTTGTACTGAAGAAAGAAAAACAACTGAATTTAATATTATCATCGGGTTGTAGATAATAAGGACAGTTGTAATAATTACAAGGTCTGCATCTTCGGCCTTGAATAGGTAGTTTAGAATGGTGTTTATGGTCTACTCTAGAGCCACTATGATGGCTTGGCTGAATCGCTGAGTTTTCTAATAAGTTAACTGTTGTATCTTGTTTACAATTTAAGATTGTATAAGTTCCAGATACTTCATTCTATTATTTCATGTTGATCTCCTTGTTGCTTCTTAATAATTCTGGAACTATTCCGACTTCTTTGGGGTTTAAAGCCAGGTTGCGGAAAGGTTATATTGAGATTTGATTACTATGATGGTTAAGTCCAACTTGTTAAAATCTCGTCTCTTAAATGGAGGATGGAAATTCTCCTGTAAAACCTTGTATGTTACTTAGTGGGCTAATTTATTCACTATTATTACTAAGCTTGGTTTTTCTTGCAATTCTTGTTGAGTTTGAAAGTGATGTCGACTTCGACTAAGAATCTCCTTCCTCTTGTAAGAGATGCAGTTCACTGTTGACCATTAGGAAACCATCCTAGAAAGTGAGCTGATCTTCTAGAGGTTTATGCATTAGATTTCACGGTTGAAAAGGTGTTAAACAGTTCCTTTTATTGAGCACACCTCATCTCAACATATGAGCTGGTAATGATAGTAGAGTTTGATTTCTTGACCCTTACACTCTTATCTAGTGCTTTCGGGTTTATGTTTTATATGTTGGAAATTGAGTCCTTAAGTAAGGCTAGAGATTAAGGTTGTCCCAAAATAGGAAGACTCTTGGATTCAGGGTTGTAAAGTTGGTAGTATTACCCTCTGTAGTAATTAACATGGTCCAAGTTGTAGATCACATTGTCTTACTATGTGTTCTATTAAGAAACTGGAGGCATCGATTTTGTATGGTAACCCATTCTGGGACAAAATGGTAAGTTATATACTTCTACTCTTTTAATAGATGATAACTGGATTCATCCTTTAACTGAGTCCATGAGATGTGACAGATCCTCTCCGGGTGTAATGCTTTTGATTTGGATTTGTGGTATCTCAACAAACCTGGAAGTGACTCTTCCTCTTATAACAAACTATACTCGGTTTCATTTATTAATTTTGGGGTTTCCTTGACGTTTTGAAAGTTCCTTATTGACCTTTCTTGGTTGTGTCATGAATTTAGTTCAGTATGATCTAACCTTGTTCAATAGAATGGGTTAGGAGATCGTTCTTAAATTCAGAAGTCATGTGAAGTCTTGACTTCTTGGGAGAAAAGTGGTTTGCTAGAAGTTGAAATTCATGTTGAGCAAACTCTTGGGATATTAAAAGTTTAGATGAACTGTTTGGGTAAGTAACAAGTATCTTATCTCGTTAACTCATGGTGCCTACTCTCTTCCAGACTTGTAAAGACCTTAGTATTTATTAGGTCTTGATGTGATGAAACATATCTGAAGAAGGAATTGTGAACTCTTTTCTATTCTTGGAATGCTCATATAAGTGCTTAAGTTGATGTAAGTATTATATGTAATCTGTTACTCAATTTATACCTGATTGCTTTATATGGTAGGATGCCATGAATGTTCTCTTCCACTTATCCTCGAGGTTAAATGCTCTAATATTGTATTTCATTAGCCAAATACTTTTGATGTCTTGGTATTATTTCCTGAGCCTTAGTAGTCCTTATGGATGTATGAAACCCTCTTTAGATCTATTGTGAAGATTTGGGAGATTGCTTGAATGTATTCTTGATATTTATATGGTTACTTAATGGTTGAGTAAAACGATTTCAGGCATGCAAGTATGGGATTGCATGAGTGAAATCTTGTTACTCTTATACGGTAGTCTTTGAATACTTATAATTCTCATGTATCTTATGAATTGTATGACTGTTTCTGAGCGACTGAAGTAGTTGTATGGAAAAGTAAGTCTGAAATTGATTTCTTCCATGGTTCATTAAATTGCTTGTTCTTTGTCATGTTATAGAAAGAATTGTTTATCTACTTAAGCTTTGAAATATTGATTCATAAAAATAATATGGGTTATTTCTATGAAATAATTAAGTAGAGTATGTCATTATGGTAAGTTGGTGCTTATCATGCTCAGTTCTTGTGAACTGACTCGTGCTAACAATTTTGCAGATAAACGCAGAGAAGGAAGGGTGAAGTATTTAGTTTTGTATATTATTTTGATCGAGGAAAGATTGAAGATATGACTGACTTGAATGTTCTTAAATGAAATACTTCTCCTTGAAAATGGAAAAAGGGCTTACTACTTAATGTAAATGTTTTATTCTTTATAATGAAAGATTTTGGTCATGCTTAAAGGCATGAGTTGTATTTATCTCATAAATGTAAATAAAGACAGATTCTGCTGCTATATATTGTTTTATAAGTGGTTGATTGTCTATTGATGAGTTTTGAGTCGTAAATCTATCAAGTTAAGAAATCAACATCTTCAATACTATTGTAACAAACATTAGTATAAATTAAATAGTAAGAGATACACACAACATACGTGTGAATGCTAGGGAACATATGAGGAACTAAGGGGGAATGTTTCCTAAGAATATCTTGTTCTAAGTAATTATATGTTAAGCATACTTGGAAATAGTTGAGGTTGCTAATGGATAACTGCCTCATTATAAAGTGCAATATATCAACCTACTTGTAAAGTTGTGTTAAGTTCTCCAAAGGTTTTGTATAGAATGTACACAACCAGTAAAAGATATCTAGAAGTAAGATTGTCTAATCTTAATGGCATTATAAGAAAGCAACTAGATTATCATGAAACCATGGAAAGGTTATGATAATCAGATACTTTTGTGCTATGGCTGTTTTATAAACTTAGGTTATACTAACTCTTATCAAAGATATAATAATTTAATATTGATTTCTAAGTGAAATCAACTCTAAGTCCTATACTAGGATGATACACATAAGCTACAATAGGATGGGCTTATGGTAATCTTACATGACTATATATTGATTATGGTTTCACTTTTCGGGAATTGCGAATTGTGATAAATTGTGTTATGAAATATTTTGCTCAAAGAGATGGAATGTTTTTAATTAGGGGCTGTCCCATGATGCATCATTATGAGCACCTAAGCATGTCGATATAATGGAAGTAATATGGAACATGATTACTAAGTTAAAGAACATAGCATTTGAATCTCATCCCTAGTCTATACAGTAATTATCTCTAAAGAGAATTAGAGAGTGATATTTTAAAAGGATATGACAGGGAAAGATAAATGGGTAAGTGGTTCATAAAATCTATCATATTGGATACCCCAGATATATCTTACTTGTTGGAGATAGTAAAATAAATGAACACTCTTTACTGAGCTGCAATTAAGTAAAGTGAGGTGCTTAAACTGAAAGGACAATTGAATTTGATAGCCCATGGCACTTAAAAAATGGAATGAATCATTCATAAACACTTAGCTTTATATAAGTATTTATCCCTAGAATATGAAATAGGGAACTTGAGCCTAAATGTTAAGGCTGGGACAGTTTTATTGAAACTGCAATAATGATCATAGACCTTGATAGTATCATTTCTATCAATGGTTAACTTGGATATGGGACATTGGAAGGTAAATAAGTGTTATAGAGATTGGGGGTCCTAGGATCAACTCAATCTGGACCTTAGGTATGACCCATTCGTGGAGAAGGTGTTGTAAGTCCTAGGCTGTTCTATAATAATTACCTTGAAAACATCGAACACTATACACCAATGCAGGATTCTAGGTGGGAGAACTCATTGCATATGCTACATGGTCGTATCCAAATGGTGATATCGTCACGGGAGGAGATGTGGGCGAGTAACAAGGTGTATTGTTACGAGAACACTTTCTTTCCCATAGGCATCACAGGATGACATAGAGGTACACCTTCATGTAGGTTAAACTGGTTTATACCTTATTCAAGGCTTGTAGTTGTTTTTAGTATATTAAGTTGTGAATCCATATAACTGAACAAGTGAATAAGGTGAGATGACAAGATTCCTATGGCGAGTGTGCCATCATGGATTTGAGCAAGACATACATGACTCAGAAACCTTGCGCAAGGTAGTGTAACTTCGATTACATTGTCGAGATTTCACCATTATCTAAGATGTGGGATGCCTGTGGATTTCATAGGTGGAACCTAGGTACACACTTAGGGGTTTTTCACTTATATATCATATCCTGTTAAAGGGGAACCAAAGGGATACATTTTATGTATGGCTCGTATAGAGCATTGAGGGAGAACGAGTAGGTTCAACATTCTCTCATACAGCTGCACATGGTTCATGACAGTTATTAGAAATGGATTGCATTAAGGTTTATGTAGATTTAAATATATGGGTATTTAAATCAGCTGCATAAAGTTAATTATATAAAAAAATAAATAAATAAAATTAGAGACGAAGTGACAAAAAGTGGATGTTACAACCGGCCCTTAAGTTTTATTTTGAAGAAGCACCAGGAGGACACTTGGAGGCTTCCGCTCACTCTGCCCTTTTCTTGGAATTTTCAACGACCAAAGAAAAATGTCTCAGACCCTAGACACATGACGCCTTCCACCGATACTTCAACTTTCTTAACAAATTTGCCTGACCGAGACACGTGGTGAGCTGTGTTCATTTGGGGTCTCTGTTTTTGGGCACCATATCAAAAGAGCGCCATGAAGACATCTGGAGGCTTTCACCGGCTCTTTTACACTCGAGACTTTTCAAAGGGTAAAAGGCATTTTTTTCGAACCCGTGGTACGTGGAAGGCTCGCGCTTGTTTGGGACTTGCCTCTGTGCTTCTCCTTTGTAGTTGCGCCAAGGAAACACGTGGATGACTATGATATAAAGTATAAAAGGGGCATAATCAATGGTTATTGTGCATTTCACCTGTTTTTCTGCCATTTTTTCTCCAAGACTCTTGGAGTTGTAAATACGCACTATTTTTCATCGTTCTTTGATGAAATTCCTTGTCGTCTCTGTTTGTAAGTTCCATTGAATGGAATTGAAACTTAAATTGCAAGTCCAAATATTGTTAAGGTCAATATTTTGAAGAGGGAATTGCTCAGGTACTCGCAAAAATGGGAATTACTAGAGGAAATGGATGCGGGAAGAATTGTAGAGGAAAAAGAGGGAAAAGGGATGAAATGATGAAAGTGCAGGTGCAAAAGATGAAAAAGGTGTTGCCACAAAAGTGAAAAGGATTACCTATCATATCTAGCTATGTAGAGTCTTTGGAAAATGATTAAAAGGGGATTTCTGCATGAAAGAATCAAAATGATTAAAATGACTCCTGAAAAGTTGTGACATGACATCCTAGTCATTAGTTGAGGGCCCAAGAAATGTGATCAGTTCACAATTGGTCCACTGACAGATTTCAGATCTGAATTTGTTAAACGTCACTGTCTGAAACAAATTGGTAATAAGCAAAGGTCCCTCGAATATTCTTCTCTTTTGGGGAAAATTGAGTTTGAAAAATGTATAAATGTAATGAGATTACTCTTGCAAATGGTCAGAGTTTGAATTCATAAGAGAAAATTTGAGAAAGCCTTATTTTGAGAAGCTCGTCTGAGATACCTGGTTAATTTCCTTTGTGTTATATTTTCTATCATGCCAAGTTGGTTACAGATGTATAGCCATTGACGAGCATTGAGATTTCTCTAAAAGCTTTCCCCTGTTGATGAATTTAAGCATTTTTGAAATTAATTTGTGTCCAATCTCCAGCAATTTGTGTCTGCTTTGTTTCAGAATGTTTGTAAATAGTTTATTTCATTCCTATTACAACCTTACATTGAAATATTTGTGAAATCACAGAGGATCTTGTCCCTATGATAGTTTAATGGTATTTTAAATTTCATTTCAAGAAAAGCCTTCATCTTGGACTAGATAAACAAATTTAAAATCAATTCACTGTCATTTGTTGATAAATATTGTCTGTAAGTCTTTAGGTGTACCTTAGGCATGATTGATTAGAGACTTTGGTGTTTAATTGAGTCTTTCAATTCGAGCCTTCGTGTTAGAGTCTCAAAGATTATGTGAAAACGTGCTGATCTCGGGCCTCCTCAAAGCATACCTTCAGTTGAAGGAATGCCTTAAGCTGATACAAGTATTCTATTGTTGAGTTGTTCATTTTTGTGAAGTCCCTTCAAAGATCTGGTATAATCAACTTTATCATGCTTCATCTCCCACCAAAATCATTCAAAACCATGAATCCACCCTGAACCACCCCTGTTTTCCTGTGTATCAACAAAGGAAAAAAATCTACTTGCAAAAATATGCAGAACAATAAGGATTTCTTAATGTCTTCAGTAACCTTAGCCTTGTGTTGAAAGTATCTCCATCATTTAGAAGTGACAACTCTTAAGAGTTAAATCATGGAGTATTGACCGTATTTTCCCAAGGTTCTCTTCATAGAATTTGTGCAAAAGAAGGATATCTCCATCTCCTTCATCAAACAGAGGTTACACTAAGGGTCCTCTCACCCTGGTCAAAGAGGCACGACCTAAAGTAGTGAGGACATGTCAAATCCTCTTAAAGGTGCTATCTATCTCTCCAAAATCTAAGTAACAAAGGGCCAATTAGATCTTATCCCCAACTAAAAAGTGACACACACTATGATCTATCTTCCTCTAAGCTCCACGTCCAATCTGTGTTGTTGCTCGGATTGAAAGGGAGAACAAATTTACATACCAACATGTTGTTTTTAACAACGGTATGTAATTCTAATTTGATTACAAAATTGTACTTTTCATATTGTTATAATTGTACTTTACGACAATTATTATCCTTAAATGAAAAATGAAAATTAATACAACTATATGAATGAAATCATCATTTACATGTTTAAATAAATGAGATTAATTAAACAACGTTGTCATGGAAAACGATACATGAAATAATGACATTTCATTGTAACTTTGTCATAATGAGATTAATTAAATAATTAATCCATTTATATAGTACAACTATAAAAAGTACATTGACGAAAGTTGTACCTTACGACAACAACATATATAAATGAGATAATGATGTAATAATGCAGGAGTGCTATTCCTTAATTAAGATAGTAATATGAAATGTGATTAATACATTTACTATTATCGTCAATCTTAATCTTGTCTTAGTACTTAAAGGATTATATCTCTTTCTTAAAGAGATACTATTGTCACCAAATCGTTGCACCCTCCGATTGGCCAAAATGTGAACATGACGTTCGGTGTGATTGTGACACATGGGATCACCTCTAAAGCCGAGGGAATAGGGCTCAAGGTGAACCTCCGGAGAAGGCCGGATTCCTCTTCCTAAACTAAACACAACACTACTTCTGATGCAAGAAAAAATGGCTAACTAGTCCTATGCTAACATTTCATGGGATTAGGGAAAGAGATTTACAAGGAAATAAAACCTATAGTAGAAGTGGTGATGCACCAAATTAAGGGATGTTTAACATCTGGAAGGGTTAATGTGGGAGGGATGCTTGCATCACTGACCACCTTCACCTATCACAACTAGAAAGGGTACAAAATACCACAAACTAGGGACAGACATTCCTTTGTTAAACTTGAGTATGCATAAGGGTAGATCAAATCGGATTCGACACACAATTAATTTATCATGAGGAAACCACATATGCATATATCAAACATCTATTTATGCAACTAGGGATAATAATGACATAAAATTAATACAGAAGGAGAATATGATTTTCACAACTAACATAAAATATAGTAGTATTATTCCTTCATAACATGAAATAGATAACTTGAAATAAAGGTAAGATAATCACTCTCACTAAGGAATTGTAAATTCACAAAGTAAACACTGATTAACCATTCAACACAATAAATTAGATTTTCAACAACAAGGTGTAACTCTGAATATAATTAAAAGGTTTCTTAGAATCTTTGAAGCACTCTTCCAAGCTTGAAGAGCAACTCCTCTCAAAAAATAATCTCTATACTAACTTGAAGTATTCTACTATTTATAAGTTCTTAGGCTGAGCCATTACAACTGGGCCCTTAACTAACATTTTTCTAAAAATAGAAATGTCATTAAATTAAGGGAACATGCTCCCATGAAAATAGCTAATTTGTTACAAGGGTTTGACTTAGTCAACCCTACAACTTTGACCGATCCAGAGCTTGGATTTTTCCTTTCATGGCTGCTCATATTTTTCTTGGTTTAGCTACACCTTCCTCACCTACAAGTTTCTACTGTCCCCCTTCCCACACAACCATTTGGTGCTTGTACTCCATGAAATGCTTGATAATCCCTTGAATTTCTTCATCTCTAGGCCCACATGCGTAGTGATTCACTACATATGATGTCTCGATCTACTTTGGAATCCTCTGGCTGAAATCTTCAAAGTTTATTCGTAAATTTCTTTATTCTCCCTATGAAATTTTGGTACAAGACCAATCGGTCAGTAGAGTCACTATTGAAATTTTTGGTGACCTCATTGTCATGCTTCAAAAAATCCTTGAAATTTCCCTTAATCTGATCTTTAGGAAGAGCATCGATATTTTCATTGAAGAAATCGCAATTGGCAATATCAAACTCCTTTGAGATGTCATTGAGGGCATCTGTGATTTCCACTCATTTCTCCTCTAAATTCTTAATCAAATCCTGCAATACTTGACATCGAATTCCATGGACTTTTGATATTTAAATAATTTTGAGGCATCATCGATCACCTCTTCTGAAGAAGAAAGTCGATCCTCTTCTTTGATCTCACTCCATGTTGCCAAATTTAAATTTAGATTATTATTATCTTCAGAAAAGGCCTCATCCATCTTGGAAATGGTGGTTTTTGTAACCTGTAGATCATTATATATTTCAACTGCTTCCTTGATTAAAGGATTGGCTTCCTACAGAATTCTCTCCATCCATCCACTCACTGATCTCCCTTTCTAGCCTAGCTTCTCGAGCTCATGATAAGAAATATCATCGATTGTAGATGAAATTTTCATAGCCGTAGTAGTTGAGACTTCAATAGATGGAGTGGGTTGGGTTACTTTGCATAACAATGTAGTGAGCTTCTCAACCTTGGCTTTGAGTTCATCTTTGGTGGCCTTATCTTTGTCATATTTTTCCAAAAGGGCCCTAAGAGCAGTGTGCACATCTTGCTTGGATCCTTCATGAGTAACCTTCCCTAATGAGAATTTTGAAATCTGGTAATCCACAACTGTCATTGTTTCTTTATTTTTCCCCTCAACGGGGTGGCAAATTCTATCACCCGTTCTCCGGATGGGTTAACCATCAGACTTGACACGGTTTTGGTCTCTTGGCCTGTCTCTTGGGCATATGCTCCAATATGCTGAGATCTATAACATCTCCTAGAGGAACCTTCTTCTTTTGCTTGGGAGTTTTCCTAAACAACCATTCTGGGATGGCTAAAGCTGATGAAGATGGAGTAGCAGATCCAATACCTAAAACATTTGTCAAAGCAAGATCACTAGAAACCCCGGCTGGTATTTGAGAAAAGTAGCAATGATGGATGGTGTGGATGTAAGGACAGCCATAGGAGTTGATAGAATGATACTAGGGGTTGTGATTGAAGAAAATGGAAGTGTTAAAGGAAGTGAGGAGGAAATGGGTGACCCAATATTTTACCCAGCTGATAGAACTAGAAGTGATGAGAATACTTGGGCCATATAAGGGGATGGGAAGGAGGAAATGATTATGTGAGTGGAAGGAACTGATGTTGGAAGTGATAATGGAGGAAGAAGATGATGTGATGGATCTTGGAAGATACTAGGAGAGTCATTGACTTCAACCACTTCTATCATAGGTGCTGCAGGAGATGTAACCTTGGGAGTAGGAGCCTTGGAGAGAGATGAGCCACCAACAACAAATGAAATCTTCTTTGGGATTGTAGGAGCCTTTTGAGTCAACCTTTTTCCTTAGTGGGTGTTGGTTGGCTTATTTTTGGTATAGCTCTCTGTATTTGTAGGTTGATTTTCCCCTTTGGGTGAGATTCCCAAGGTGGCCAACCAACTGAAAGTCCTCTTTAAAATGGGTCCCGCCCTCTCCTTTGTATTGCTACATTCTTCCACATACCAATCAATCCATGACAATGGTTGATTGGAAACATTATCATCCTTTTATGATGAATCCAAAACCTCATCACTGTCTTGCATGTCCTTTGGCACATCGGCCAAACCAAATTGCGAACCTCGTCAAGGGTCAATCTTTCATAATCCCTTTTTCACACGATGTATTCATCCCGAAAATGAATCTAGATATCTTCCAATTGGGGCATGTGGGAACTGGACCGACTTGTTTCCCCAAACTTACCCCAATAATCAAAATTAGTCTCATGGATGAAAAGTCCACAGGGTTACCTCATCCATTTCTGCATCAACATTTTTAGCCTTGTGAATATTTGGGCAAGAGTATCTACCAATCAAAATAGGGAAATGCATTCCTACTTTGTGACGCTTATTTTGGATTCGATGATAATCCAATAACTGCTAAACTAATTCTAATAGAATCCATTTTTCAATGGGGCACCTTGGCAATTTGTTTGGGGCACCTATGAAACCCGGAATCCAGATATAGGTAAATGTAGGAAACTGAAAGTAGATTGCTCCCCATTCCCGCACTTCCTTAAAAGCTTCATCGAAATCCTCTGCTTTTATATAGTTATTTGTCAAAACAATAGAGAATGACAAAAAGAAAGCATCTTTGACTCTATGGAAATGCCTACTTCCCTCATCCAGAGTGAGTTGGGGATAAAATTCATATATTTGGGAAGTCTGTGAACATCCCTAGTATTCAAACCAATAAAATCTCCCATAAAGAACAACAACATACACCAGGAAGGATGTCATGTAGAAATTCTTCGTATTTGACACTCTACCAAATTGATAGAAAATGGAGCTACTAATATGCTCCCCCATTGGATAAACTCATCGTTCTTCTTGATGGTCACGATGTACAAAAACATCCATTCCTGGAATTCCTTTGTAGAAGGAAGACCTGAAACTCTTCTTAACAACACAATAAGATCATTGACCTCTTGAATAAAATCTGACCAATGCATAGTTTTGGGTAGTTTGGTGAAGCTCTTGGCCAGATAAGTTTTCATCATGATCTTTGAGCATACTTCCTCTTTCTTGTCCCAATGCTCCACTACTAACTCTGGTGAAATTGTGGCATAATATTGAACGTCGGGAAGTTTAAGCAGATCTTTGAAGAAGTCTGGGTCCAAACGGATTACTACCTTATCATCATCATCTCTGACTGACATGGAATCCTTGTCAAAGTGGGCTGCTTTGTATCTAAAATGAATTCTGGGCAATGCATAGATGTGGGAAAACTGGAAGCAAGGGTGAGCCCACTGTCATAGATGGCTTGTATCCATGGTTTCTTGTTTGGAGCCTTTAATCTTTCCTAGAAATCTAGAAAATCAATTTGTCCTAAGTCGTGTCCCATATATTCCCTAAGTCGGAAGATAGGCAGGAGTGAGGAGTAACCCCAAGAAATGAGTACTTCATCTTCTCTTTTCCCTTTGAAGTGGAAGAAGACATCAAGCCCTGTGTTTTGGAAATTGAAGTTGGAGAAATTATGAAAACCCGAAGGAAAAACTTCCAAAGTCCCAAACTAAAAAGTTCTGAAAAGAATCACTGAAGTGTAAATTTTGAAGAATTTTCCCGAACTTAAATCTCTGAACAATTTTCTCTAAACCCAAATCTCTAAAGCTAGAAGTTTCAAAAAAAATATTTGAAAAGTTTCCCGAACTAAAATCTCTGAACAATTTTTCTGAAAAAGTTCCAATTTTTTTCTACGAAAAATGTCTCTGAACAAGTCTCTTTGAAAAGGAAAAGGACCTTGCCAAACAATACTAACTCCCAAACTCTAAAAATGAGAATTGAGAAGAAGTATGGGAGACTCAAGAAGATCCTTCAAACAACTCTGAATACTTGAAGAAAACTCAAAATGCGAAACATGGTGAACAAAGGGGAGACATTTCGAAAAATACACAGAGGAAGACCAAAGAGAAAACAAAATGAGAGGGAAATAAAGAAAAAGACCTTAAACCAAAAATAAAATAAACAAATTACCATACCTTGAAAAAGATGTCGCAAAGTACAAGAAATAGAATGTTAGAGCAAATGTGTTAGGTAAAAATGACGAGTAAAAACCGAGTTTAAATAGAAAACCTAATATTAATGGTGAAAATTTGATCCATATAGAGGTAGGTGAAAAATTAATTGTGTGGAGGTTCCTAAAAGTCTGAAACCAAAAATACCGAAATTTGAAATTTCGGGGTTTTAGACTTCGAAGATTGGGAGATGAAAAAAGCGAATTGACAATGGAAAATTCTGAAACTGAAAGTCTGAAAATTTGGATTTTCAGACTTTTGGTCTTTGAAAGTTTTTTTAAAGTAAAAATCCTAAAAAAGAATTGGAGATTCGAAAACCAAAGCTCGAAAGTTTGAAATTTCAGACTTTCAGAATTTGACTTCAAAAGTTCGAGAGGGATTTAAAAAAATGGGGCCAAAAGTTCTGAAACCCGAAAGCCGAAAGTATGAATTTTGGACTTTCAAGGTTTTGGACTTTGGAGAGCTAAAAAGAGCAATCTTGAATCTGAGCAATAAAAATCTGAAAGAGAAAAATCTCCAAAGTCCGAAGATTGAAAATTTCAGATTTCGGCCTTGGAGAATTTCATTGTACAAGGATTTTCTAAAAATTTTGTCTGACATATTTTTCTTCAAGGTAGGTTAAATGGTTAACATTTTTGGTGACCTCCAGGGAATGCTTTCCTGCTAAGCTTTCAGACTAGTAGCCTTAAGAAAAACATTGGGAAAAAGAGTCTAAAAAGAAAAACTAAAATAGAATACAAACAAGCACAAGAAAATGAAAGAAAACGATGTGCAGAGCACTTGGATGAAAAGACAAAGAACACTGTACAAGGTGGAACATCCTCAAAAATAAGCTTTGAGGTGTTTCCCATTCACATGAATGGGAAATTCTTCTCCATTGAGTCTGGATAAGTGAAATGAATTCACCTCTTTGCAACTTATAATAAAATAGGGCCCGCTCCAGAGAGCATCAAAATTGGTGTGCATGCCGGGTTTGTCACGATCTTTGTCCCATTTTAGAACCAAAGCTCCCTCCCTGAATAACCTATTAGAGTCTTTCTTTTTGAAGGATTTCTTAACTTGAGCCTGCTATTCTGTCAAATGTATTTATGGCAAGTGTTTCAAATATCTTTCTGCGCCATGAGTTCAGCAAACCTCACCGTTAAGGCATCATCCTCCATAACTTCAAGTCGATAAGCTAAGTCCAGGGAAGGCATATCCAAGGAAAGTGGAAGTTTCACTTCCCTTCCATATACAAGCATGAAAGGAGAAACCTTGATGGATTTTTTAGGTGTTATCCAATCAGCCCATAGGGCGATCTTGAGTTGTGTATGCCAAGTTCTTTTATTGGCCTCCATCGTGCGCTTGATGATTCTTATGAGATTCTTGTTATTGGATTTGGCCAACCCATTCCCCTATGGGTAATAGTTAGACAAAGTCTTGAGGTAGACTCTGTTCTTGATGGCCCATTCACTTATCTTCATCCCGAGGAAAGACATAGCATTGTCTGAGATAATAGTAAAAGGAACACCGAACCTTGTCATCAAATTTTCTAGAAAATCTAGAACAACCTTTTCATTACTTTACTTTAGGGCCACTGCCTCTGTCCAGTGAGTGAAATAATCTGTTATAGTAAGGACCCATTTATGTCCCTTGCTGGATGGAGGATTGATCATCTTAATGAAATCTAATCCCCACTGAATGAAGGGTTGATCCACCTAAATGGGATGTAATGGGAGAGTTGTCAGTCTTTGTTTTCCTGTGAAAAGAGCACACTCCTTACATTTCCTCACCCAGATATGAGAGTCTTTAAACAAGTCTAGCCAGTAATAAATGGCTCGCATGATCTTGGTGGTAGTTGTTCATGCAAAGTAATGTCCTCTGGACAAGCTATTGTGGAATTCCTCTAATACCTTGTTCACATGTTTTGGCTTGATGCAGCGTAAAAGAACACCATTTAAATCCTTTCGAAAGAGAACATTATCTATCACAACATATGGAATAGACTAAAGATGGAAAGTACATATTTGGACTTTATCCATGTTTGGAGGGTATATCCCCAAAAGAAGGAAATTCTACATCTTAGTTGACCAATCGATCTAATCATTTCCTTCATCAGCATTCAGAAGCATGACATCTTCCATATCTTTGGTCTCCATGTCTGTAGCCAGCTGTTGACATAACCCTTTTCCCCTGACAAGCTTAGTGACCTTGATGTGTACGTCATACTCCATTACTTTCGTAATCCACCTAGCACATTTCTCATTCATGTCTTTATTCAACAAAAATTATTCGACACTGGGATGAGAAACCATTAAATGGACTTTGTTGTTGGATAACATATGCCTAAAATTCTTTAGGGCTTGAATGAATGCAAAGACATTATTTTCAATGAAGGAATATTTGATTTTGTATTCCTTAAGAGATTGACTGAAAAAGGCAATGGGCTGCTCCATCAGTTATCATTATGCTGGTGAGGATTCCTGAAATACTTTCCTGACTTGTGAAAGCATAAAGAATGAAATCCCTCTCAAATTTTTGTAAGTTATCATGGTGATTACTTTCTTAATGTTGTAACTGCTGAAATGAAGGCAAACATGTTAAGATATATATTTTGATCTTAAGGGAATGTGTTGCTAATCTGGATTCTTGCATACTGTAATTTGTTTACATGGGACAACAGTTATTATTGCTTGTATGTTTGCTGATGTGACGAAAATTTGTCGTATGCTTGCTGAACTCTATTCGCTGATTGACAGCACACCTTGAATCAATTCCATTGATCCAAAGTATGTTGAGGCCTTCTTGTGATCGCTTTGTCGATTTACTCTTAAAACAGACTGAAGGTTGATATAAATGTGCAGCACCTGATTTCAGGTATGAACAGCTGGCACGTAGATGCCAACGACAAAGGTTCGAATCTCGAACCATGCACTGTTGTAACGTGAGACCTCGTAAGGCGATAAATGCCTGGATGCGGGTGGCTCAGGCATGTGAAACGAAGGACGAAATCCCTGCACAACATTGAATTGGATATCAGTCGACGGGAAGACTTGACTGGAAGTTGATTAATTAGTGTTAAGGGGAAATTAGATCCTAATCTAATCCTAAGTTCTACCTTACATCCTAAACTACTATCCTAAGTGGATTTTTAAATTCTAAAATGGTGAAAATAGACCTAAGTTCTATTAACCTATGACCTAGGTATGAACACTATTGTTAATCCTAAACTAATCCTAACCTAGAAGGGGACGCACAGACCCATGGGGGATGGAAAGGATAAGGATGGAAGGAAATTTAATGGCATTAAATGTGAGTCCTTGCGTGGACAGCGCCAAGTTTGGCGGGAACAGGAAAAAGGTGGAGGTATCTAGTTAGTTATGGGACTAAACTTGGTTTGCATGCAAAATTTGAAATTGGCAACTCGCCAACCCAAGTCGGCGGTGGCGTGAGGAAATAGGAAAAGGCAGAGCCTTTAATGCATTTAATTTCTTGGTCTTCGCGACCAGCCCGCCTTGGAAAGAGTATGGAGGAATTTTTGTTGGTCATTTGTGTTTGTTCGGATTTTTGGAAAGTTGCTCTGCATTTGGTTTTTCTTGGTTCAGTCGAACCAGTTGTGTTTGGTTGATTATCACTGTTTCTTTGGAAATTGAAGGCTGTTTTCTGAGCCTGTAGAGGAAGGGATTGTTTGGAAAGCTTGTTGTTGTCGCCGTGGAAGGAAATACCACCTGTAGACGTGGTTTTCTTCGAGCTTCGAGGAAAAATTTGCAGGCATGTTAAGCCCTTCTCTTTAAAACACTTGCTTTGTTTAAGCGTCTCATTAAAACAACCTCTTCTTCTTCTGAACGGGTTTTGGGTTTATTCGATTTTGCTGTCATTTGGAAATGATTTGGGTAGAATCGTTTTCTTGCTGTTGTGATTTGAACTGTCTTTGCATAAATTTGAGTTGGAAATACAAACATGTTGTGTTGGTTTGTTTGACAGTATTGGGGAATTCGAACTGGGTATTTCTCTGTAAATGTTTATATGAAACTGTACAGTTGTATGAGTTGTTTTCATTGTTGTGCAATCGTTCTTTTGCCAATACGAACTTGAGTGATGAAACGTATTAGCTATGCGAGTTGTTTGAAGTTGTTTCTTTATTGAAATTTTTGAGGAAATGAGTTCCTCTTCCTTCTGCTGTTTTGGATTTTGAAGGAAATAGCATTTGAGTTTTATTGAGCATTATGAGCTCGGTTTGATGGAAGTGCTAGTCATATTCTGTGTGCTGTACTTTTTCTTTTGTAAAAGAAATGGATGAATACGACTTGAAGTATTCATGGGAGTTGGAAAAAGTAACTGTTTTTCTTTTGAACTTATGAATGATTATATTTTCTCCTTGCTGTGATGGAAAGTCGATTCTATTGCGTTTTGTGGTTGCGGTTTGATCTTCTGATTCGAACTGTCTTCGTGAATACGAACTTGGCTTTGAAATTCGGTGCAAATAAATGAAATTTATGGGAATTATCTTCTGTTTGAGACTGTCTTGACTGTACCTTGTTTGTGCATTTGATATCCTATGCGGATTTTCATTAATAAGGATATTGTTATATGAGAAGTGCATTGCTGGGTTCTGCACATTATTGAGAAATAGAAGAATGGGATTTCGGGTAGAAATGGTTGCCGATAAAGAACTCGAACTGGGTATTCTTTGAAAAAGGCATATAGAATGAAACTGTACAGGCTGTGTAAGTTTGTTTACATTGATGAACAATTGTTCTACTGTCGATATGGGTTTGAGCTGTCATTATGAAGTAAACACGACTAGGGTGTTCTTATCACATTTTGAAGAAAATGATCGTTTCTTTTCTGGAATTATTAAAGAAATGAGTTCTTCCTTCTGCTGTTTTTAATTCTGAAGAAATGATAATTGGGTTTCTTTGATCATTTGGATTCGGCTTGACGGAAGTGACAGTGATATTTCGATTAATTTTCTGAGTGTTGTTATCTTTCTGTACAAATGGAAATTTGGAATGTTTCAGGAGATCTCTGATTTTGCATTGTCATTCAAAAAAAGTGAATTCGACTTGACTGATTCTTGTTGTATTTGAAGGAAATGGATGTTTTCTTATTGAAATAGTTAAGGGAATGAATTTTTCTCTTTTGCTGATTGAGTTCTGGAAATAGCAATAATAGAGCTTTACTGTGCAATATGAATTGGTCTTGCTGTAGGTAACAACAATGTGCAAATTGTTATTATGAACTGTATGCGTTCATGGATATAGAAGGTCATGTGAATAAGTGATTACGTGGCTGTATAACTGTTTATTTGGTTAAAATACAGTGAAAGAAGTATGGAATCTTCTAGTACAGTAAGTACATAGTATGCATCTTTATACTGCTTGTCCTATGATGAATACGATGTTTTACTAACCTGTTTATGGTATTCATATGAGCCTGATTTAAATGAAGTATTGATAAGGACGATAAATTCATCCTTGTTTTCATTTAAAGCTGAATATGAACGGAACTATTTCTTGCTGTTGGAAAGTGAATTCCGAATGGATTTTGTAAGTTTCACTCTGAACTGTTATCTTGATTTGTGTCTCGTTTGGATTCAATTTTTAGGACAGTCATGAGGAAAGAAATAGGAATGTGAATGGATAACTTGGAAAAATGATCATTTCTTCTCTCATACAGTTGGAAATCTGTAATCGTTTAGGAACGAATTTTGTAATTGCTTGGGTATAAGCAACTATATTTATTGTTGTTTGCTTTCTCGTCTGTACTTGATTGCTTGGAATCAAATGAGATGCATGAACTGAAAGGAAAGTAATTGGTTTACATTTCAGTTAGATTTTATCCTTTGCATTTATTACTAATGTAAGGAAAGGGAAGGGATAGCAGTTATGTTATAACAACAGTATGTTTACTAGTATTCCTAGTTTTTACAAATGTTGTAATCTGGAACTGTGGAAGGAAATTGCGTCTTGTAATGGTTATGTGGGAAATAGGACAGCAATTCTTTGACTGATTGGGATGGTATTTAGATGGTTCAGTTGTTATGTTGTTCATTCTTTTTTATACTTAATTCTTGATTGATGTTCATACTTTCGTTTCATAAAAGCAGGGTTCTTTTATTGAGACAGTTAATTAGAAGCACCTCATTTTAATGACAAGTGCTTAATATGCTCAGTTCATTGAACTGACCCGTGCAAGTAATTTTGCAGATGGAACTTGATTAAAATGAAGACATGGCTGTTTTCTGATACTTCTTTTGATTGTCTGAAGATGAATTGTATTTGTTAGTTATTATTCCTCTACGAGGAATTGTGAAAAGAAGAAAGTACATTCTTCTATCTATGAGTTGTAATGTTGTTTTATATAAACAAAGTCCAGTCATTTGGACTGGAAATGTATGGATTATGAAATGGATTGATGAATACAAATACAAGTGTGATATTTTAATAACTATATCAGTTTGATATTGTTGATTAAATTGGAAATATAATGTTATTTCTTGATTTGGAATTATTCAATTGTCCTTGGATGGATTTAAAAGGAATTGACATCTATTCTTACCTAAATGCAACTTTTAAGTTGAAATGTGCAATTAGTTCATACTTGGGTAAAGATGAATTTTTAATTGACATTAAAAGGATTAGGAAGAACATGATCTCATAACTGATAGGTATTCAGGATTAGCTTGGAAGCTAAGGAATATCAAATAACTTAGGAGCAACCGAACTTCGTATTCGGACTCCGTTAATAGCCTCGAATGTTAAATTCAGAAAGTAAGGATATGGGATAAATATATCCAGGGCTAATAGACCTTAACTATGTAAGGTTAAGGAGAATAAATGAATACATTTATTGAGAATTAGACCTCGTTTAAATGACGTCTAATAAGCTGGAATTCTGAATTTGGTTACAGTTGTGGAAAAACTTGGTTAAGTTTAATAGGTTAAACTTATTACGTCCGTCGGTAATGGGCTGCTTAATCCAATGATTAAGAAGAGAACCAAGTAGAGAAAATGCAACCCTTCGGTATGAAGGAGAAGATGCATAGCAAGCTAGAAGATAGATTTAGTCTCTCTTAGCTCCATACAACTGTAACAGGAATGAGGATAAAGGATCAACATGGTTGCTGAAAGTTGATCTTAAATATTAAGATCATATCCAAATCACTTGAGCTGGATGTGTACTCTCGATGGGAGGATTCCGTAGGACATTGACATACGCCAGCTACAACACGGTGTCTTCATGAAGGCGGGGTCTTCATGACGACACAATGTTATAGCTGACATATTACAATGCCCTCCCGAATTAAATCATCAAGAATACATAGGCTGAATATTAAGTTCTTGGCTGGGGATAGGAGTATGATCACGTATACGGAGTGACTCAGAGGACTAAAGATAACTAGACACACGGAGTCGTTGGGAATGACACCGTATGTCTGCGTATCTTTAGTTACCATGAGTGCCTTCCTATATTCGTTCATATTGCTAGTTGGAAATTGGAAGTTAGAATTTGACCTTAAATTGGAAGGACTGGTAGGAACCAGGAAAGACCATTCTAGATAACAGGTGAAGTGAGGTGAAGGACGTATTCCATTGGTGTGTATCACATCCAGAATATGATCATGCAAAGCATGTGAAAATCTTTGGCCAAAGTATCGCAAGTGCTTGGTTGCGTTGTCCTAATCACCTAATTTAAGATGCAGGATGTCGGATGAATATCAGTAACAGATATTCAGATAGGCTTCTTAAATGGATCACTTCGATAACCGGAAATGGTTAAGAGAACCTTGTATATATATTATACTATGCATGAATGAACATGAAGGATCGGTAGTTGCCGAGTCATGAAATGAGAGATCGTTGAAACTCCGAGCCATGAAAATGGAAGATCGGTAGTTCTTCGAGTCATTTACAACAGCATATAGAATCTGTTATAAGATTGAATGGCACTGAATGTGTGTTCCATATTGCAAATATGTGAATAGGGAACATTAGTTTTAAAAGGAAATTGTGTGTTCCAAACTGTATTGTTTGGGCAGAGAACAATTATTAAAACTTGAACGTGTGTTTGAATTATATAATTCATAACAGAGAACGTTTTATAATTTTTTTTTCCCTTGTTCTAGTATCTTAAAATGGGGAAAAAAAGGGTTCCCTTGTTCTAGTATCTTATTTATATCATGAATATCCATCGAGCAAAGAAAATATTCGAGCCCGCTCCCAATTTTCTCCATTGACGAGGAGAGGGTAGTGATCCCATGAAGAATGCTTGATGGGAAAAAGTATGTAGGCCTCAATAAGCTTGGTTAGTTCTACTATTTATAAGTTCTTAGGCTGAGCCATTACATCTGGGCCCTTAACGAACATTTTTCTAAAAATAGAAATTTCATTAAATTAAGGGAACATGCTCCCATGAAAATAGCTAATTTGTTATAAGGGTTTGACTCGAGTCCAACCCTGTAACTTTGTCGACCCGAGAGATTGGATTTTTCCTTTCATGGCCGCTCAGCTTTGGCTTGGTTTAGCTACACTTTCCTCACCTACAAGTTTCTGCTATCCCCCTTTCCACACAGCCATTTGGTGCTTGTACTCCATGAAGCGCTTGATAATCCCATGAATTTCTTCATCTCTTGGCCCACATCCGTACTGATTCACTACATATGCTTTCTTGATCTCCATTGTAATCATGGCTTGAAATATTCAAAGTTTATTCGTAACTTTATTTAGTCTCCATATGAAATTTTGGCACAAGACCAATTGGTAAATGGAGTCACTACTAAAAATTTTGGTGACCTCATTGTCATGCTTCACCAAATCCTTGAAATTTTCCTTAATCTAATCTTTAGGAAGAGAATCGATATTTTCATTAAAGAATTTGTAATTGGCAATATCAAACTCCTCTAAGATGTCATTCAGGGCATCTATGATCTCCACTCATTTCTCCTCCAACTTCTTAATCAAATCTGTAGTAGTACTTGACACCAGAATTCCATGGTCTTTTGATATTCAAATAATTTTGAGACATCATCGATCACCTCTTCCTGAAGAAGCAAGTTAGGATCCTCTTCTCTGATCTCACTCCATGTTGCCAAATCTAAATTTAGATTATTATTATCTTCAGAAAAGGCCTCATCCATCTTGGAAATGGTGGTTTTTGCAACCTACAGATAATTATATATTTCAACCGCTTCATTGATTAAAGGATTGGATTTCTATGAATTCTCTCCATCCATCCACTCACCAATCTCCCTTTCGGCCTAGCTTCTAGAGCTCGTGATAAGAAATATAATTGATTATAGATGAAATTGTCATATCGTAGTATTTGAAACTTTAGTAGATGGAGTGGGTTGGGTTAATTTGTGCAGCAGTGCAATGAGATGCTTGACCTTGGCTTTGAGTTCATCTTTGGTGGACTTATCTTTGTCATATTTTTCCAAAATGGCCCTAAGAGTAGTGTGCACATATTGCTTAGCTCCTTCATGAGTAACCTTCCCCAATGAGAATTTTGAAATCTGATAATCCACAACTATGATTGTTTCTTTAGTTTTCCCCTTAACGGGGTGGTAACTTCTATCACCCATTCTCTGGATGGGTTAACTGTTAGACTTCACACAGTTCTCGGTCTCTTAGCTTGTCATTGGGCATATGCTCTAATATGCTGAGATTTATAACATTTCCCAGAGGAACCTTCTTCTTTTTCTTGAGAGTTTTCCTAAACATCCATTCCAAGATGGCTAAAGATGATGAAGATGGAGCAACAGATCCAATACCTGAAACATTGGTCAAAGCAAGATCACTAGAAACCCGGTGGTATTTGAGCGAAGTAGAAATGATGGATGGCGTGGATATAAGGACAGATCATAAGAGTTGATAGAATGATACTAGGGGTTGTGATTGAAGAAAATAGAAGTGTTAAAGGAAGTGAGGAGGAAATGGGTGACCCAATATTTTCCCCAGCTAATAGAACTGGAAGTGATGAGAATAATTGGGCCATAGAAGGGGATGGGAAGGAAGAAATTATTATAGAAGTGGAAGGAACTAATGTTGGAAGTGATAATCGAGGAAGAAGATGATGTGATGAATCTTGGAAGATACTAGGAGAGTCACTGACTTAAACCACTTCTATCACAGGCTGCTGCAGGAGATGTAACCTTGGGAGTAGGAGCCTTAGAGAGAGATGAGCCACCAACAACAAATGAAATCTTCTTTGGGATTTTAGGAGCCTTTTGAGTCAACATTTTTCCTTTAGTGGATGTTGGTTGGCTTATTTTGGTATAGTCCTTGTATTTTTCAGGTTGATTTTCCCCTTTGGGTGAGATTCCTAAGGTGGCCAACCAACTGAAAGTCCTCTTTAAAATGGGTCCTGCCCTCTCCTTTGTATTGCTACATTCTTCCACATACCAATAAATCCATGGCAACGGTTGATTGGCAACATTATCATCCTTGTATGAAAAATTCAAAACCAAATTTCCGAGCCTCATCAAGATGATGTATTCATCCTGACAATGAATCCAGATATATTCCAAATGGGGCACATGGGAACTAGACCGACCTATTTCCCCAAACTTACGCCAATAATCAAAATTAGTCTGCAGATGAAAAGTCCACAGGGTCACCTTGGCCATTTCTATATCAAAATTTTTAGCCTTGTGAATATTTGGGCAAGAGTATTTGCCAATCGAAATAGGGAAATACATTCCTAATTTGTGACACTTATTTTGGATTCAATGATAATCCAATAACTGCCAAACCAATTCCAATAGAATCCATTTGTCAGTGGGGCACCTTGACAATTTTCTCGGGGCACTTATGAAACCTAGAATCCGAAATAGGTGAATGTAGGAAATTGAAAGTAGATTGCTCCCCATTCCCGCACTTCCTTGAAAGATTCATCGAATTCCTCCGATTGTATAGTTCTTTGTCAAAACGATAGAGAATGACAACAAAGAAAGCATCTCTGACTCTGTGGAAATGAATACTTCCCTCATCCAGTGAGTTAGGGATAAAAGTCATATATTTGCAACATTATCATACTTGATTGGCAACATTATCATCCTTGTATGAAAAATTCAAAACCAAATTTCCGAGCCTCATCAAGCGTCAATCTTTCATAATCCCTTTTTCGAATGATGTATTCATCCCGATAATGAATCCGAGATATATTCCAAATGGGGCACATGGGAACTAGACCGACCTATTTCCCCAAACTTACGCCAATAATCAAAATTAGTCTGCAGATGAAAAGTCGACGAGTCACCTTGGCCATTTCTATATCAAAATTTTTAGCCTTGTGAATATTTGGGCAAGAGTATTTTCCAATCAAACAGGGAAATGCATTCCTAATTTGTGACACTTATTTTGGATTCAATGATAATCCAATAACTGCCAAACTAATTCCAATAGAATCCATTTGTCAGTGGGGCACCTTGGCAATTTTCTTGGGGCACCTATGAAACCTAGAATCCAGATATAGGTGAATGTAGGAAATTGAAAGTAGATTGCTCCCCATTCCCACACTTCTTTGAAAGATTCATTGGAAATCCTCCGATTGTATAGTTCTTTGTCAAAATGATAGAGGATGACAACAAAGAAAGCATCTCGACTCATGGAAATGCCTACTTCCCTCATCTAGAGTGAGTTAGGGATAAAAGTCATATATTTGGGAAGTGTTGCAAACACCCCAGTATTCAAACCAACAAAATCTCCCATAACAAAACAACATACACCAGGAAGGATGTCATGTAGAAATTATTTGTATTTGACACTCTACCCAATTGATAGCAAATGGAGCTACTAATATGCTCCCCATCGAGATAAACTCATCATTCTTCTTGATAGTTGCGATGTACAAAAACATCCATTCCTAGAATTCCTTTATAGAAGGAAGACCGAAAACTCTCCTTAACAATATAATAAGATCATTGACCTCCTGAATAAAATATGACTGATGCATAGTTTTGGGTAGTTTGGTAAAGCTCTTGGCCAGATAAGTTTTCATCATGATCTTTGAGCATACTTCCTCTTTCTTATCCCAATGCTCCATTGCTAACTCTGGTGAAATTGTGGCATAATCTTGAACGTCGGGAAGTTTGAGTAGATCTTCGAAGAAGTCTGGGTCCAAATGGATTACTACCTTATCATCGTCATCTCTGATTGACATGGAATCCTTATCAAAGTGGGCTGTTGTATCTAAAATGAATTCTAGGAAATGCATGGATGTGGGAAAACCGGCCAGTGAAGGCGAGCCCACTGTCGTAGATGGCTTACATCCATGGTTTCTTGTTTGGAGCCTTGAATCTTTCCTAGAAATCTAGAAAATAAATTTGTCCTAAGTCGGTGTCCCTATATTCTCTTAAGTCGGTGTCCCCTATATTCTCTAAGTCGAATATAGGCGGGAGTGAGGAGTAACCCTAAGAAATGAGTACTTCATCTTCTCTTTTCCTGTTGAAGTGGAAGAAGACATCAAGCCCTGTTTTTGAAACCAAAGTTGATGAAATTCCAAAACCCGAAGGAAAAAATTTCTGAAGTCCCAACTCGAAAAGTTCTAAAAAGTATCACCGAATGGAAAATATGATGAATTTTCTCGAACAATTTTTTGGAACTGAAATTTCTAACAATTTTCTCTGAACTAAAATCTCCAAACCTAGAAGTTATGAAAAATTCTTCGAAAAGTTTCCTGAACTGAAATCTCCAAACAATTTTTGTGAAAAAGTTTTGAATTTTTTTCCTGAAAAAAGTTTTCGAACAAGTCTCTCTAAAAAAGGAAAAGGACCTTGCTGAACAATACTAACTCCCAAACTCTGAAAAATGAGAATTGAGAAGAAGTATGGGAGACTCGAAAGATCCTTTGAACAACTATGAATACTCGAAGAAATCTTGAAAAGAAAAACATGATGAATAAAGGGGTGACATTTCAAAAAATACACGAGAGAAGACCGAAGAGAAAAAAAAAGAGAGGAAACAAAGAAAAAGACCTTAAACCAAAAAGAAAATAAACAAATTACCATACCTTGAAAAAGACGTGGGAGATTGGGAGACGAAAAATGAATTGGCAATGGAAAATTCGAAACAGTAAAACCCGAAAGTCCAAATATTTGCATTTTGGACTTTCAGACTTCGGAAGTTTTTTTAAACTAAAAACTTAAAAATGACTTGGAGAATTCCAAAACCCAAAATTCTAAAAGTCTGAAATTTCAGATTTTAGAAGTCCGAGAGGGATTTAAACAAAATGGGGCCAAAAGTTCTGAAACCTAAAACCCTGAAAGTCTGAATTTTAGACTTTCGGGGTTTCAGACTTCAGAGAGCTAAAAGAGAAATCTCAAATCTGAGCAATAAAACTCCGAAAGAGAAAATCTCCAAAGTCCGAAGATTGAAAATTTCAGATTTCGGCCTTGGAGAATTTCATTGTACAAGGATTTTCTAAAAATTTTGTCTGACATATTTTTCTTCAAGGTAGGTTAAATGGTTAAAAATACTTAATTATAATCAATAATTTGGTGGAATTACGATATACAATATAAATGGGATTGGATTGTTATCAAATTAAAAAGACATGGTTAAACTAAACCTATTCCTAATATCAAAAATTATAAAGCGACACTACAAAATTAAGATACTTTGTATGTTAGTAACTAGTTAAGTTACTATAGATCTTTTCGTTAAATGGATAACGTGACTTAACATCTAAACAATGAATTCTACCTTGTATTAGGATAATGTGTATTATGAAAGTGTGGACTCTAAGTCTCTTCTACTCATTTGATTGAACTCTATCTCTGTACCATCTTAGGATGGATACAAGAAGGGTAATAATTATTTAATGATGAATGTCATTAAGTAATCATTATATTTCTTATATTTCTTATTACACTATCTATCCCAACTTAGGACCCCTATAAGAAATATAATGATTACTTAATTAGTAATAATTATTAACTTAACTTGTTACTATCATACAAAGTATCTTAATTTTGTAGTGTCGCTTTACAATTTTTGATTTTAGGAATATAATGAAATATAATTATTACTTAATAAGATCCACATTCCAAACTATAAGAAATATAATGAAATATAATGATTACTTAATGACATTCGTCATTAAATAATTATTACCCTTCATGTACCCCTTCTCCGCCGTGTGCCAGGGCTCGACACGTGTCCACCCGAGGACCCACGGGGGCGTGGAATGCTTTGTGACTTCGAGCCATGTGATGAGAAAATTTCCCTATGCCACCCCGTGACCCACCAATCCATTCTAAGCACTTTCCCCCTCCTCTTGACACGTGTCCCCTAAGGGAATAATTGACCTTAGAACTCCACCCACTCATATCTTGAGTTCTTTAGGAGTTAGGAGTACTTCCTTATATCACCGGAAAGGTGAAAAATTTTCCTATCCATTGGGAATGGTTTAGGGAAATTTTGGAAGTGTTAATTAGGATAAAAATCTAGTTGAAACTCTGAGCCTGTTAGAGAGCAGGTATGGGGGTAAAATTACTCCCTGAACCTAACTAAAACATGTAACCCTAAAATTGGAACCTTGTGAACTTGTTATAAGTTAATAAAGGAAACTTGTGTTTTGGTAAATAGGATTTGTTCCAGAACCTACCAGTGGCAAACTGTTGTCTTGCAACTTGGTTGTGGACACTTCTAATAAAAAAATATCCTATAATTTTCTAGCTAACCCTAGGTTGTTTCTTGGGTCTCAAGTGGTTGTTTAAATGGGCACTACATTTTGGTATCAGAGTAGTGGTTCAAAGGCTTGGACCCTTGGGCACACTAGAAAACCTAAACCTAGCACACTTAAATCTAGAAAACAACTTAGCAAGAATTTGAATATTTTTAGTAAACATGGAAGCTATGTATAACTTAGAAAATGAACTAACTCTCGCCTTGAGTGCATGCGGGAGGCTCAAACGGAGTGGGAGGAACATTCACAAAGACTCGAGACCCACCACCACCACCACCACACCGGATCATGTTGTGGCTTCCATTCTCCTCGATTCTGCAAACCCTCCAAAGGTGAATGCCACTCTACGCAGAGGATTAGGTGGAGGATAGGAAGCTAGTCATGATAGAGCTCCTGTTATCGAGGGTTAGGTATCTCCCTCGACTTAGTTAGGGGCATAGAGGAGAGAAATCCTATGTGGAGTCAGTCGAGTAGAGTCACCACCTAGGAGACAGGGTGACAGAGTTCCAGAGCATAGAGAGAGGTCTCGAGAGCCCTAGGCTTAGGGATGAGCGTGCTAATAGACCTAGAGGCCGACCGAACACAATAGCGGATCACATCAGGGAGATCCTAAAGCTTTAGCCCTCACATTACTCAGGTGATATAGGTGGATTTCAGGTAGAGGCCTGGCTAGTGAGCTTGAGTGGTTGCTTCAAGCTTTGTCCTTGTTCTAGCAACACGAAAGATCGTGTTGCAATCCATCTACTGAGGGATGGAGTAGGAGTATGGTGGAGGATAGAGGAGTAGAATCTCCATGTAGATTCAGAGACAATGATCTGGGAGCTATTTGAGGAGAGATTCGTGGAGCATATATCTATCATGGAGGTTCATACAAAGAAAGGATTGACAAGTTCTATGACCTCCGACAGCTTCTCTTTACGTGGATTTGAGTATGAGAGTAGATTTCTAGATCTACTTCAGTATGTAGAGTATATGCAGGATGAGTAGGTGTGGATTCATAGGTTCATCTGGGCCTGAATTTAGATATTAGAGGTGTAGTGTGGATTCAATGTCCACAGAATTTAACTGAGGCCATCGAGAAGGCCTATATTGTAGAGGAGACTTGGGTAAAACCCAAAGAAAGTTAGAGACCAAGTCGAGCCACATTCAAAAATGTAGGACATTAGATTGAGAGGTTTAGTACCTTCTCCTCATGGTGGTCAACATTCCTCACAGTCATCCTTTCGTCCATAGTAATGTAACAGTCCTGTCCACCTTATAGACCTCCACAGAGAGCTGATGCATAGAGAGGTCGAGCATGGGGCCTCCTCCTAGGGGTCCCATTAGGACACAAGGTGGACCTAGAGCTCAGTCAACAGGAGCTCGCCAACGAGGCCACATCGGACTACGGGAAGATCATCAGGATCCATGCCACAAACTTCTAGGGCACCTATTGGAGGTGCTTCTCCTTGGAGAGGATCAAGTGGTTGCTTTGGATGTGGAGTTGCTGGAAATTTCTAGAGATATTTCCCTCAGAACCCTAACAAGGGTAAGGTATAGGTTTTAGAGCTGACAGTTGGTGACATGGGATGCAATCACAAGATTTATTCAGTGGTTGATAACCGCTAGGTAGAGAACCAGAGCACAGTCATTGAGACCATAGGTAGCATTAGTGGTATTCCTACCTTTGTATTGTTTGATTATGGTTCTTCTAATTCTTTCATTGCACCATCTTTAGTAGAGTGATGCAGGTTGGTGACAGTTAGGCAGGGTCTTAGTTGGGACATCGAGATGGGTTCTGGAGCCAAGATCTCTATGGAATCCTTAATTAAGGAGTGTGTTGTAGATTAGGAACCTTTCACCACCACCTCAGATCTCCGTATTCTTCCTTTGGGCTCGTATGGAGTCATTTTGGGTATGGATTGGTTATCTACACATAGGGCCGTGGATGGATTGTTACCACAAGACTATAAATTTTGTAGATGATTTAGGATTTGAGTCGATGATCTCGGGGTTAGGAGACCCGTTTCCATTTGTACCTTTTCCGCTATGCAAATTAAGCGCAGTGTGTGCTACGGGGTTATCGATGTATGTTGTTACGATCAAATGATGATCAAAGGATGGGTCTAGTGGACCATCGCTATATGATCATCCCATCTTGAGAGTGTTTTCTCGATGTATTTCGAGGAGCTACCAGGGATTCCACCCCACGTGAGATTTATTTCCATATAGATCTAGTTCCCGGAGCAGAGCCTATCTCACGAGCACCTTATCGATGACCACCCCGAGCTCTATGAGCTCAAGTCAGTAGCTTAAGGGAATTTTAGAGAAGGGCCTTATCCATCCTAGTGTATCCCCTTGGGGTGCACCAGTGATATTTGTGAAGAAGAAGGATGGATCATTGCAGTTTTGTATTGATTACCTCCAGTTGAACAAGGTGATGATCAAGAATAATTATCCTCTTCCTCGTATTGATGACTTGTTTGATCAAATGAAGGGAGCCATGGTGTTCTCTAAGATTGATCTCAAGTCAGGCTACCATTAGTTGAGGATTTCGGAGGTGAACATTCATAAGACCACCTTCCGCACAAGATATGGGCACTATGAGTTCACAAAGTGGTACTTTTCGTTTGACGAATGCCCCTATAGTGTTTATGAGTTTGATGAATGGGGTATTCAGACCTTCTTAGATCACTTTGTGCTCATCTTCCTAGATGAAATTTTGATATACTCATGTACACGTGAGGAGCACGAGGACACCTTCGACAAGTTCTCCAGTGTCTTCGTGAGCAGCAGCTTTACGGGAACTTGGAGAAGTGTGCTTTCTTTATGTCGAGGTGTAGTATTTGGGTCATATTATTTATGGGGAAGGTATCGTAGTAGATCCTTCCAAGATTAGAACCATCATTGATTGGCCAACACCCACTACGGTGACCGAGATGCACAACTTCATGGGATTAGTAGGATACTACCGAGATTTGTTCAAGACTTCTCTGGGATTGCACATCCGATCACTTCCCTTCGAGGAAGGGGAAGAAGTTTTTGTTGGATAGATGTGAGAGTTCCTCACTACAACACCCATTCTTACAAAGGTCTTTGGATCCATAGGTGAGCTCTTTGTTTACACAGATGCTTCTTTAGTAGGGCTTGGAGGTGTGTTGATGTAGGATGGTAAGGTTGTAGCTTTTGAGTCTCGAAAACTCAAGGATCTTGAGCTTGATTATCCTACCCATGATATTGAGCTTGTGGCAGTTGTGCATACCTTGGTTTGATGGAGACATTTCCTTCTTGGATGAAGATTCACACTCAGGACAGATCATTTGAGTCTTCGCCACCTCTTCACGTAGCCCAATTTAAATGCTCATTAGCGACGTTGAATGGAGTTGCTTTGTGAGTATGACATGGAGATAGAGCATGTGAAGGGGAAAGAGGATGTGGTAGAAGACACTCTCAGTAGATGGAAACATGTGGCTATGGCCACCTCAGTGAGCATAAATTTATGGAGCAGGATTCTTCAATAGCTTCCTCTTGACAACTTCTACATGGCAATACGAGTAGAGATCGATTCAGAGAGATCCCTTGAAGGGAAGTTTGATGGTTTTTCCTTAGAGGTAGATGGTCTTCTTAGGCATAGATGTCGATATATGTTCCTAGAGATGGAGGCTTGAGGTAGGAAATCTTGGTAGAGGCACATCGTGCACCCTATTCAGCCCATCCTGGGGTGAAGAAGATGCATGCTACCTTGCGAAATTTATACCAATAGAGAGGACTTCATCGAGACATGGCTCAGTTTGTGTCACAATGTTTAGAGTGCCAGAGGGTTAAGGTCAAGCATCAGAATCCAACAGTCTTCTTTATCCTCATGCCATACTGGAATGGAAGTGGGACACCATTTCCATGGATTTCATTGTGGGGTTACCTATGTTGAGATATCACCACAATGCCATCATGGTCACAGTTGATAAATTGACAAAAGTGGCTCAATTTTCTCTTGTGAAGACCACTTATATAGCTAGAGCACTAGCACAAGTTTATTTAGATGTGATTGTTAGGTTGCATGGGATTCCGCAAAAGATCATTTGTGACCACAATCCTTTGTACACTTCACACTTTTTGACTACCATGCAGTATGTCCTCGGGATGAGGATTAACTTCAGCACAACATATCACCCTAAGATAGATAGACCGAGCGAGTGAATCAAATTTTGGAGGATATGCTCAGGATGTATGTGATGGATCAATAGTCTAAGTGGGAGGAGTACCTATATTTAGTGGAGTTTGCCTACAATAATAGTTTTCAGAGTTCTATAGGCATGGCTCCTTTTCAGGTGTTATATGGTAGAGAGTTCAGGATACCCCTTAGCTGGGATATGTTAGAGGAAAAGTATCTCTTATACCATCTCTTTTGCAGAACATTGAGTAGTAGGTAGTGTTGATCAGGCAGATATTGCAGGGAGGCACAGATAGGCAGAAGAAGTATACAGATCAGCATATGATTGACCGTAGCTTTGATGTGGGCATGAAGGTGTTCCTTCATGTTAGACCACATAAGAGCCCTATCCATTATGGAAAAGGTTCTAAGTTAGCTCCTAGATTTGTTGGTTCTTTTGAGATCTTGGAGTGTATTGGCCCTTTGGCCTATCGCCTAGCATTGCCACCCAACTTGTCTCGTATACATGATGTGTTTCATGTTTCTGTCCTTAGGAGGTACATTACATATCCTTCTCATGTGTTGGACTGGACATCATTGTAGGTGTAGGATCAGGGGAAGGTGATGGTGGAGCCCATCCATATCATAGATCGCAAGACCCTGGGCCTTTGAGGAAAAAGATTGATCAAGTATGAGTATGGTGGGACAAATATGACAAGACTGTAGCCACTTGGGAGGATGCCATAGTATTACGAGTGCAGTTTCCACATTTGTTCTAGTGACTTCTAGGAGGAAGTCGAGTCTAAGGGGAGGGGGATGTAGTGCCCACTTCCCTTTGACACTTTTAGATACTATTGATCATGTTATGGGCACTATTATGTTTTGTGTTAGTATGATGGTTAGATGTTAGATCATGGATTATTATTGATCTAGATTCAATTAGTATGCATGATGATTACTAGATACATTTCTTTATGTGGATGATGATATATTGTTTGACATGGACATATTATAGATGTTGATTTGGACTTGTGACATTTGATATTTTGAGTAGACCTAGTATGGAATAACATAGATGATGATATAGTTGATTTATGAATTAAAAATGATAATGTTGAATTCTTGATATTGTTGTGATTCATGTGTTTAGATAATTTTGAAATGTTGTTTATATCATTTTGGATGTTCTGATATGGCCACAAGGCCGAAGGAGGTATTTGCATTTTTACAGGTTAAAAATCACAACAATGTCGAGGGATTGGAGACTAACCATATTAGAATTCTGGGTGAAATCAACAAGGTCACCATGGCAACTATTTTGTGTGTGTGTGTGTGTGTGTGTGTTTGTTAGGGATTCCCATGGGGGATTTCCATTATATGTGACCATGGGATATGTATTTTTTTGTGTTCCTTTTAATTATTGTTGTATTTATTTTATTAGTAATGTGTTCCTTCTTGTAATTAATTTAAATGTGGTAGATTAATGTGAGAGATCATATAGTTAAACTTTAATTAAATTAAATTGGGGACATGAAATGTAACTAATGAAGTTATTAATTTTAAATATTAATGTTGGAGGATTGTGTAAGAAATGTGTAAGAAGGTGTAAGAGATATGTAAGAGTCATGTAAGAAATATTTTGGAAGGTTAAACACTTCATCTCCTTAAGAATTCGAATTTGTCCTTGGAGGCCAAATTTGGAGGCTTGTGGGACAAGTTAAACTTGTCCCACACCTCTTAAAATGATTCACCAACCATACCTATGGTTTGGAGGTTAAATTTAGGCATTTTTATTGCATTTTGGAATGACAATTTGTAATTTTTAATTGCACTTCTCTTACATATTTTAAATTCAGTCCTTTTGGAGTATGGGTCATTTTGGAGTGTGTAAGTTATATTTTCATTCTTATTTATTATGATTTGGTGGATGATGTTGATTTCCTCTTGGGGTTGAGGAAGAATGATGTGGCATCCCACATGGATCCACATCATCCTCTTCTCTTCCCTCTCCTATAAAAGTGAAACTCCTTGCTTGTTTATGGTTGTTGAAACTTTGTTGATTTCCTCTTGGGGCGCATTTTTTCTTGCTTGCTGATTTGGGAGCTTGTTGTGGAAGAAGCTTGGAGTCATTTACATGCTTGAACATTGCTAGTTTTGGACTGCACTTTGACATATTTGAAAGCTTGTGGATCTTGGAACAAACTCCATTATGGAGAGGTAGGCACTTGAGCTTGTCTTTAAATGTTTTTCTTCCTCTTGCATGCATGTTGAAATGGTGAATGTGTTTTGTATTCTTGGCTGGTTGGGTAGACTGCTTAGGATATGGTGTAGGAGAAGGCTATGGGGATTTCTAATGGGGGCATAAGGGATTTCCAATGACACCAGCTTTGGATTGGGATCCACCTTGGAAAAGAAACTCGATTGCATTTCTTACTCTTGGGGGCATAAGGAGAAACTTTGGGGGGCATAAGGAGGGGTTGAGAGATATAAGGCTTATGGGTTTTGATGTGTTTATTGGCTGTATGATTTAGGTGGATGCCCAATTCCAAATAGGGAGGCATAAGTAGTTCCCCATAGTTCCTTGCTCTTGATGGCTTGCTTGATCAAGCCTATGTTTTGTGTGAATGGTTTCAAATGTAGTTTTGAACTGTTGTCCTTGTTTGGAATGTGTATCTTATTGATCTATGCATGTGAAAATGTTGCTTGTATGTGTGTGGAAGCCTTTTTGCCATGAGTTGATTCTCATTCTCTATTTCAATATGGTTGGGGCTCGGGGGCCAATGAGGAAGGATGGATTCTCCTTTCTCATTGGATGTCTTGGTTGGGTGGAGAGCGTTGCCTTTCCCCCTTCCTTGTTGTGATCAAAGATGAAAAGATGGAGAATATAACATGTTGCCTTTTGGAGAAAGAACGCATATCTTGTTTGATAATCCCATTTCTTTAAGAAAATTCATTGTAATCCCTTCCCACTTCGAGTGGATGAGTGTATAAATTCTGTAATGTGAAGTTATTGTATTGTAATGGAAGATTGAAATCGAACTTAAATTGTGAAATGTACAAGAGATTTATATTTGTTCCCTGTTTTGGAAAAGAAATGAAAAGGCATTACATGCATGGTGTAATGTATTTTAGAAATCAAATGGAAAGGAGAAAGTTGTAAAATTGTATTTGATAATCAATGAATAATTACATTCTTTTCTCAAATTTGCATTGTGCATTGGATTTGAAATTGTTGTTAAAGATTGGGAATTGTTGTTTGGAAAAGAAGCATGTGTATGAAACAAAAGACAGTATTTTATTCTCTTGAAAGGAGTTGAATTTAGAAATAAGACTTGCAAAATTGTTATTTAATAGTTGATGGAATTCAATTAAATGTATTTGACTAAGTTTAGGAAACATATGCACATTCAAAAGACAAAATTGATAAACCAATTTAAAAGAAACAGTTCACTGCCATAAACTTCATTCTAGCAATTCACATTTTAATAAAAATGAGCAGTTCAAACTTATACCAAACAATAAGATAAGAAACATTAAAATTCAGACTTGGTAAGTCCTAAGGAACTCAAATTTACCTTAACATTTAAGAAAGAACTTTCCAACCTTATAAAAATCCAATTTGGAACTTGCACAGTCATTTTTCTGTCTATTGTTGGAGAAATAAAATTTGAAATTAATTGAACAAATTGACTTCCTTAAAACACTCTAAACCCTCCCTAGACTAATCCTCCATGTCTGTTTGACATGTTGAGTGAAGGAGGAGATCTAATTTAACCAAATTGAGAATTTGAAAATTGCCAGTTCACTAATTAGAACCCTGCAGATTGTTTTCATTAAATTGACCTCTCAAACTTCATAAATTTCCAAAATTGATGATCTCTATGCAAATAGGGCATTGAGGGATTTCCGAAAAGTCCTTGTTTTCCCAAAATTGAGCTTTCTAGCTCAAGTTATGGCCATTTGAAGTTTTACTTCAATTTGGCATTAAAAAAAAAAAAAAGAATTTAATCTAACTATAGAAAAATTTAAATTTTAACTTTGGAATAATTTTCCAAAAGGTCTATGCCCCCACCATCCCGTAACCAATCGGGGCCTACCACGTGTCACCCTAGTAGGGGCAGACCAAATTTAAAGACTTATCCCTTTGAAAAATTTTCCTTGGGAAAATTTTCCCATTTTACCCCGCCATGCCACTGGTCCACAGCCAATCACACGTTGCCACGTGGCATGGTGGAAGGGCATACTCTTTTCTAAAATTGAAACTTATGATTTTGAAATTTTTTTCTTGGGAATAATTTTTATTTTCTCTTCACCAGCCCGCAGCCAATCCAAGGGCACCACATGTCCTCTAGGGGCTGAGGCGGAGGCGCGGTTCATTTTAACTTTTTATCCTTTTTAAAAATTCTGGGGAAAATTTCCATTTTGGTCCTGTGACACACGCGGCAATGAGAAAGTTCCGCATGGCACTTTGGGGGTGATAGCGGGTAGGGTGGAACCCCTTTGTTTCTTTAGTTTTTGGCCCTTGGGAAAATGTCTAACATTCCTCCTACGGCCCGCAACTCCTTCTCCCTCGGCTTTCCTTCTCCCATGGGTGCACGGGCTTGCACGTCCCCTTCTTCCTCTTGGTCTCCCATCGGGTAGTGTGCCAAAATACCCCACCACTCCGCCAAACTCCTCACCCCTTCTTTGTCGTGTGCGAGGATCAACATGTGTCCACCTGGGACTGCGGGGGCATGGAATGCTTTGTGACTTTGAGCCATGTGATAGGAAACTTTCCCTATTCCACCCCGACCCGCCAATCCATTCTAAGCACTTTCCCCTTTTCTTGACACATGTTCCCTAAGGGAATAATTGACCTTAGAAATCTTCCCACTCATATCTTGAGTTACGTAAGGAGTTAGGAGCACTTCTTTATATCACCGGAAAGGTGAGAAAATTTCTTATCCATTGGGAATGGTTTAGGAAAATTTTATAAGCATTAAGTAGTTGAAAAATATAGTTAAAACTATGAGCATGTTAGAGAGCGAGTATGGGAGAAAATTACTCCCCGAACCTAACTAAAACATGTAACCCTAAAATTGGAACCTTGTGAACTTGTTATAAGTTAATAAAGGAAACTTATGTTTTAGTAATTAGAATTTGTTCCAGAACCTACTAGTGGTAAACTATTGTCTTGTAACTTGGTTGTGGACACTTCTAATCAACAAAAAATTATCCTATAATTTTCTAGCTAACCCTAAGTTGTTTCTTGGGTCTCAAGTGGTTGTTTAAAAGGGCACTACAACACATCACTTTATTTTTGTATCCTTGGCCACTCAATAGTCGGTGGGAAATTGTGTCGGTGTCATATTTTATCATGGACGATGCCATCAATACCACAGTGATGACATCCTATATATACCTTCAGTTCACTTGACACTCACATGAAACATGAAGCCAAGACATCCGAACTACCATTTTCTCTACTCTTTTGCACCATCTTCACATCTGCTCTCTTTGATTTTGGTCCATCTTGCATTTTGTTTGGATTGGATTGGACACCTTTCTTCTTGGATGATTTATTACACTATTGGGTCATCATATAGTGAGTCTAGGATAGGAATGGTCTTCTCTTACTACACTTAATAACAAATCTTTCTCTGCATGCTTCTTCTCGTGGGAGATAGATGCATTAAAAACCACCCTATAGGTACAAGGTGAGTGCTCTAACCATTATTTGTCACTTTACATAGATTATTAGTTCAACTCCTCTTCATTATGTTATGTTAACTTAGTATTATGCATGTTGATGCTAGTTAGCTTAGCACTCTTATCAAATATCAACTCTTTAGTTACTTTCATTTCAATTATTGCATGCTTCTTTCTTTTATTTGTTGATCCATACCTCTCCACACCCAATCATTGATATCTCAGCATGGTTCCTTCCTCGATCTCGATTGTGGCCCTTGAAACCCTAGGTTGATCTAGTGTAAGGTTACTTCCTTCTAGATATGTGACCCTAGCACTCACTGTAGCCCCTTTAAGTATATCTCCTTTTGTGCTAGTGCTTGTATGTCTCCTACTCATTGCCTTGAATACCCTAGTTAAATGGATGAGTAAGAGTGCATGTTTTTGAGACACATGTTGGCCCACATACATTCTCTGATGAACTCGATGTGAATCTTACGTACCTTCTAATCGAGCACACTTTGTTAAAAGAACCCATATTTTATTTTGATTACATCTAAGTATCTAAAAACCTAAAAATCCACCTACATAGACACCATTGCCATTAGATGATTTTGTCTATTTCTATCTCATCCATTTCAAGATGCCTTCACCCTGTATAGACCTATTTACATGGCCAATCCTTTCTACTTGACTAGATATTCTCCTAGACACCTTCGACCCCTATGTGCTCTTTTCTATAGGGCCTATTTTGTCTATAGCATTTATCTCCAGGACCTTTTATTATCTAGATCAAAAAATACATCATGGAGTATTTAGGATTGGGGTCCTTTGATTCTATTATGCAATCATTTCCAAAAATTACCATCTTGAAACTGAATTTCCCTTTTGTATGGACCGTTGCATCATATGAGCACTTAGAAAGAAGTCTTACCTACCGTAATGTCCCACCTGAGGATGAGGAGGAAGAAATATATAATGATGATGCTTTTTACCATCCTCTTGAGATCTAAAAATTTCTATCTCAATTTCCTCAATACAAAGGAGAATAAAAGAAATTCTTGGTAAATGCCTTTTCGAATTTATCTCCAAACAACTTGACCATAGAGAAGAAAAGGGGAAATCAGTTGAAATAGGATCATTTGGAAATGCCTCCATTCTAATCCTACCAATCTTATTCTTCATCTTATTGACAAAATGAATCAACAATAATCTTCCACTACCTTTTAGCTCCTCCAAATACAAGTGTTTCACCATTTTCTTTATGTTTTTGAATGACGAAACAAATAAGGGTAAGGGCTAGGAGGAATACCTGTTAAATGGATTGGTTGATGGTTGATGCGCATGTTCGACTTCTTGATCCAAAGTGCTGATTGTGAGAGATTCCCTTTGGTTAGGAGGAACTACTCTAAATAGAAAACAAGACCACAAAAGAATAGTTAAATAGTATATGATTGTGGACTTTAAGCATATGCTAGTTTTGGGAAGTGTGATACTTCCTAGATGGTTATCAATCCAATTTTTAAAACAACTTAATGTGAAAAATAAGTAAAGTCCTATTGTAGTTGATATGATTTAGGTATCTCATTCAAGTACAATAAGAAAATTCCATCACAACAAGCTAGGATATAGTTAGATCTAAAGGATGAGGTGTCTATCAAGGTCTTGGGGGTCCGTGGGAAATTGGATCTGATCCTAGGTTATTTAGGTCAATTGGTAGGAGGTTGTTGGCTCTTTTTTTGGGAAAGGTATAAAACAAAGAGACCGATGTCGGTTGGGTACAACCTACAATGGTTAAGCTAGACCGATGACGATTATGGGTAGGTGACGTTGGCACATGAGGGTGTGACAATAATTCAATGAAATTTTTATTGTGAAGGCTAAGTGAGGTTAGATGGGGATAAAGAAGAAGATGGCAAGGTTTGTGGGAATACTAAGAACACTCAGAGAGGTGGAAGGGCCAGGATAGGTGATATGATCAATGGGTGGGTGAGATTTTGGGTTTTTCAGAAAGAAGGCTATGGAGGAATGGGAATGTTAATAGAAGAATGGTAACAAAAATGATAACAACTCTATGAAAAAAATATGAATGGAAATGATTAATGATAAAACACTTACAAATGTTGTAGGTTTAATGGTTGGGTGGTGGTGATGATCGGTTGATGGAATGGAGCTTTGTGCAATAGTAACACTTCCCGAAATGTTACCGTGAGAGCCAATGCTTTTGGATCTTCCTTGGTACTGGCTATGGATGTTTGAGTGTGTGAAAAGAATTTGGTTCTCGCTTGTGTGTAGATCTCTTTTCGGTCTTACTTCGCTCTTAGAATGTACCAACCCAAAAACAAGGTTGCTTAGGTGAATAAATGGTAATTGATGACATTTATGAGTTGAATGATTTCGGTTTAGGGGTGACCGACGTCAGTTAAGGTGGGATTCCCTAGGTTTACTAAAATGGGTAGATATTTCTAATTTCTTAGGCCCAGTTAGTTTTGTTCTTGCGGATCATAATGGAAGCTTCCCTTCTAATGGGTGGGAATGTGGTTAGAGAGATTTTAGAGATTGATTTTAGGGTTAGACCAAATCTTAGCTCATTAAGGCAAGTGAGACTTAGTTATTGTTATTTATGGAAACATGCCAAGAATAGGTATAGGGTGAGGTGGCTAGATGAGATGTCTAGGTGAGGTGGAAATTAGGTCAATTAAGGTAATAAAATAATGGATATTATGAGGATGGGTATTTAATTTAATTAAAATAATTAAATTAATTATTAATGTGGGGTGAAAGGGGGCCATGGTTAGGTGCCCATGTTTAAGTTGGTTATCCGATTAGGGGCTAAGGGGAATGTGACCCAATTTTGGTGTCTACATTTTTCCCCTTTTTGTTACGTAGCTTGTATTGGTAAGCAACGCTGACAAAAATAAGATGTGGTTACCCCAAGTGTGGGTGAAGGTAACCTCCTTCAAACTAGGAACCGAAAGCCATGAGGTGATAGAAGGAAGCGGTGAGTGGTTTGATAAAAGGTGGATGTGGTGAAAAGGAGCATAGATGTGGGTAAATGTGGGAAAGGGTAGAGGTCAAAAAAGAAAACAAGTAAATGGGCTAGGGGCAAAGGTATTGGTAGTCAAACACACGCACACGTTATAAACTGCGACACGGTTCCAGGTTGAAGAGCTTGTAAACTCTACATTGTCCAAGGTCGATAGGTTTATCCAAACAAGGTGATGTGATTCTGGTATCCAAGGTATAGGATATGGTCAGGAAACACAATGTAGGTCAGGTGCAAGAATATTTAGGTATGTTTTGGTACACCAAAGGTAAGGTCGGGATAAACGACATGACAATAGGCAAAGTAAGGTCATTAGGAAAAATGACAAGGCATCACAAGGTACAACAAGTGCATGGGTTCAAAGGTCACTAACAGTGTTCTGGGTCAAGGAATATAAGGTATGGTTTTGGGGAAGACCAAGGTACATGGAAAATAATAGGGCCCTAAATGTAATTAAGGACAAGTATAGGTAATGTGGGCTGGTAGGTAAGTGGAAAAAGTGTGGGGAAGGGCCACGAGGTGGTGGGAAAGATAATTATGGGTCAAAAATGGGTAAAAGGTATTGAAAGGAGGATGGTAGGAGACCGATGTCGGTTAAGTAATGACCGATGTTGGTTGACTAGGGCATGCCATGACTGACATCAATCAGTCGATGTGGGTCTATAAAAAGGAAAAATCCATATAATACAGATTCATTTGTACGTTTTGGCGTTTGGGAAAATGACGAGAGCATGAGAATTTTGTGGCTTGGTGAGAGGAAAGTACGTGGGACCATAACTGAGGTGAGGTGGAGAGATCTAGGTGGGGAGAGGAGTTAGGTGGATGGGCCCATGAGATCAGGCAGAGTGAGTGGATTAGTGGAGAGGTTGGAGGGAGAGTTTGACATGGCGGAGGCAGGAGAGGGATCGGGTGGACCACCAAAGACAAAGGTGGCTGACGGGCCCCCATGGAGGTGACGAAGAGATGAGGTAAGATCTGATATGTTCATTGTTATTTGATATAAGAAGGAATGGGTAGGTCAGTTTGGGTAGGGTAGAGAATTTGAAATTTGTGGTTAAAATTTTGAGGAAGGATGGGTTAGGAAAGGTCATAGGTAGAGAAAATATGGTTGGGAGGATTTGGGGAGAGGGTTGGGTAGGTTTCATGGGAAATGGGAAAGAAAATCGGGGTTTCAGCTTTGGGCATGGGTGAAGACCGACGCTACTAGTCAATGTATGGTGACGTCGGTCTTAATATACCGACATTGGTAAGGTAGGGGAAACTGATGCCGGTTTAGTAAGGACTCAGTGTCGATTAGTGAATTTAGGGTGTAGGTTTGTTAGGGTTGGGGTTTGGTGTTTGTGGTTTAGGTTGGAGGGTTTAGGTAGGAAGGGTTTTAGGTTCAAGGTGGGGTTATGTTGGGATGTGGGGTTTGGGGTTTAGGTTTGGAGGGAAATATTGGTTAAAGGAAAGTTGAATAATGTTTGTGTTTTGTTGATTTCAAGCCAAAGAGAAAGTATGGATGAGAGATCGAGTGCTGCCCTGTCACGAAGGTACAAGGGAATGCGATAGACGATGAGTGGAGGCATATGATGTTAGAATTTGAGGATTCTAATAAATATATTTAATCAACTTACATATTACATAATGTTATAATAAATATTTAAATAAATATTACATCATAACATAAATAAATAAAAAAATACTTATAGAAATAAATAACATAGGTGACACAATTTTATAGTGGAAAACCCCATAGGGTAAAAACCACTTTGAAAATAACCTTTTACTTCAGAGAACTTATTTTACATCCAGTAAGATCACCTCCTCCTTTGAAACCCTATTTACCAAGGTAAAACCAAATCACTTGATTTTCACACCTTTGATATATTTCCCGAATATATCAAATGAGGACCTAAAGTCCTTTTTATATAAGGTGATCGGGTATGTCTCCCGACCCACCTTTTCAACCTAAAATGGTTGACACATACACCTAGGTTTATAATATTTAATATTAGAAATATAATCATTTCATGATATTAAATATTTAACCTAAAGTATATACCTAGGTTAGCATATTTAATAATAGAAATATAAATATTTCATATTATTAAATATTAACCTATATATTAGTGATGGACCCATATACATTAAGGGTTGGCTAAACCACTTAATCATTATGTTCCAACACTCCCCTTAATGTTAAGTGGGATAACATAACATATGCCAATAGATTACCTGCCCGTGGTACACTACAGGATTTACAATCCTTAAACCATAAAGGTTTTAGGCTAGCATATCGGTTGAAGGAATTATAACACCTTCATCATACTCAATTTACCTTTTGGTACAAAAGGATTTGAATCCCAAAGATCATCCCATGATCAGTGGCTAAGTATGATTTGTGAGTTTTACATGTTCTCACAGTTCTCATAAAAGGTTATTGAACCCAAGCATATAGGATCCTTTTACAACCAAGGACCTCCTTAACAATATGCTTATACTGGATGTTTACTAATAAACTCAATAACACTAAAGAGTTTACTGAAGACCACCTTTAAGATATTTCTACACTTCTTTCTAAAAAAGAAGTCAAGAGGAGGTATACATGCCCGAAGGTCTTTTTACACTTTCCCAAAGGTCTTTTTACACTTTCCAAATGCCTGAAGGTATTTTTACAAAAACCAAGTTCCATTAGGAGGTGACATTGTCATGCACACTCCCCCTCAATGGAAACTCCGACAATCCAAGATTTTCATGAAAGTGACAAAACTTTGCAGCACTCAGGGACTTTGTGAAGATGTCAACAACATGCTCTTTAATCAACATGAACTTGAGATTTATCTCATCACTTTGCACCTTCTCACGGGTGAAGCGTATATGTATCTCAATGTTCTTTGTCCTGATGTTGAACTAGATTCTTAATCAAGAGTAATATAAACTCGACCACCACATAGAAGATAAATACTTCCTTTAGCTTCCATGTGTATCTCTACCAACAACCATTGCAGCCACATGACTTCTTTACTTCTTCCATTGTACTTCTCTACCTTAGTAGAAAAATGGAGACTTTTGATTGTATTTTTTTGTTCCAAGTAATGGTTCTTACACAAAAAAAACTTGAACACATATCTAATATATTTTATAACACAACATCAGTATGGTTAGAATCACAAAATCCATATAAGATAGCATTTTCATTCTTATTATAATGCACCCATAATTGATTGTTCCTTTCAAATATCTAAAAATTTATTTTTACAAGATTCCAATGATCTCTAAAAAAGGTTCTGCATAAACCTTGAAGTAATTCCTTTTGTATAGGAAATATCTGATCTAGTTATAGTTAGATAAATCAAACTATCAACTAACAACGTATATAAAATAGGATCAACCTTTTTCATATGTAGATTTATGATCAATATTTATTCCAACTTCCATTGAAGTAGAAAATGGTTTACAATCAATCATAAGAAACTTTTTCAATACAATGGTTGCATATTGTGTTTTGAAAAATAACAATAGAATGAAATACAATCATACAAATAACATGATGTGAGAGACCTAACTCATTCATTTCAAAGTACTACTTCAATTTCTCTTTAATCCTATGAATTAAATAAATTGTCACCAGACATAAGAAAATCATCAACATATATACATATAATGATAATATGTGAGCCTTATTGCTTAATGAATATATCATTGTTAGAAGAATAATTAACAAAACCTAACAGTTTAAAGAAGGAAATTAATTTTTTTAAAGAAGCATACCAAGCTCTAAGAGCTTGTTTTAAACCATACAAGGATTTCTCAACTTACAAACATAGTTTTCTTTACTAGTTTCTTCAAATCCTTTAGGTTGAAACATGTAAAGTTCTTCTTTTAAATCACAATTCAAAAAAGTATTTTTCTTATCCATTTGGTGGATTTCCCACCCAAATTGAGTGGTAATTGCAAATAAGGCCCTAACAATACTCATTTTAGCTACATGAAATGTCTCAACATAATCAATACCAAGTTTTTGAGTGAAACCTCTAGCAATAAGTCTAGCTTTATGTTTGTTAATACTACCATCACCATTATATTTTACTTTGTATATCCACCTAGACCCTATAATACTTCATGGCTCAGGTTCATACAAGGTAATTAATGCATGGTACATATGATGGACTTTTGGTCATTTTCCTAAGGTTAATAGGATTTGAACTTTTCTAACATAGATTGAGCCCAATTTAATTTCTTATCTAGGAAGATAAGAGTTTCAAAATATCTATAACATCAAAACATCATCATGACCATTTACTAAATCAGAATCAAAACCATCATTTAGAAGCATTTAATGAAGTAACTTCAAGAGAAAAAACCAACACATGTAAACCTTTCACTAGACTATATCTATACATTTCATATAAGATTCGATAATTAACATGTCCTAACCTTTCATTCCATAGTTTTGAATTATTCAAACTCTAAGATATAAAACAAGATGCAAAAGAGAAATCATCAAAATATATAGATCATTTCTTTAAATTCATTTAGCTATTATATTTTCATTACTATCCTTGATATACCAAGTATCCTTCATTCATGAGATTCTAGTTGTGTCCATACCTCTTTTGGATATTTGATATTACCAATGTGTAGAAGGTAATCATCATTCACATTGCATAGAAAAAGATTTTAAATTCGTTGTAAGAATGAATTCATGTTATCTATAGTTTTTGACATTTAACCGGTGGGAGAAACCTTAGATCTAGAAATAATCGTCAAGAGTTTCCTAAAATTCTATTTTGACCCAAATGTTGTAGTTTCTAGAATGTGAAATTCTAAAATTTATTCTTCTATAATATTAGGAGGTTATATTTTAACACATTATAATAACCTATTATAATTTATAATGTAAAAATATATACACTTTTTTAAAAAAAAATGTATATAATTAATATAAATGAAAAAAAATAACATATAGTTCATAAAAATTATAAACTATAGTATATTATTTTTATATTAAAAACACATAACCCTTATTAAAGGGGTTTAAAGGATATAGACCATAGTTAAAAGAATTTTACCAGAGATAAAAGTAGATTTATGAGAGTATAATTAACCTACATATTTTAAAGAGGGGATAAGTAATTTCACCCGACCAATGAAATAAATTAAAATCCCTATTTTCATAAACCTTGTCTCCTCCTCTCTTCATTTACTTTTAATTTTACCCCACACACATTTAAAAATATGGAAATATTGTAAAATATTTTATATAATTCATGAAAGCTAAAAACTTTAAAACTTTTCTGGCTATAACTACCAATATTTTAATAAATATTTACCACACTTCACGTGGGCCACCAATAAACTAGCCCCTTTTTTTTAATTATCTATTTATACTTGAGAGTTCCACATTTATACCTAAGATATTATCTCATTTTATTCTCCACTCCCACTCTTATATAAAAGAAAACCTTTAAATAGTTTATTTATATAGTTTTTATAAACTATAAGATATAAATGAATGGGGCCACCCCCTTACATGGATAATATAAATGGTTAGGGACACATGTTAGGTTTTATTTAATAAGTATTAAGATTTAAAAAGTAATCCCTTCATGGCCAAGAAATAAACACGACCCCCTTACTAAAAAAAGTAAGCACTTTGTTTTTTTAAAACATATATAAACCAAATCTAATAAAATTTATATTTTAAGCAGGTTTAAAATAACCATATATATAAAATATGATTCAAACTTAGGTTTGTTTCTTTTTTTAAAAAAACTATATATATGCCTAGATTTATAAGTTAAGTTTAAATATGATTTAAACTTAGGCTTAGAATATGGTCTGTTGACTCTTCCCTCAATCCCATGTAATTTTAATATGGTTTAAGGATTTTAATATATAGTTTTTTTCAAAACTATATAAATTTTAATATGATGTTTATATAAATTATTATATAAACCTTATTCTATATTATATATATTTTTATTTAAAAATAATAATATAGTTTTCAAATTATATAGGATATAGTTATAGATTAACTATAAACTATAGTTTTTCAAATCAAATCCTTTTAGAGGGGACCAAAGAACACGGGTATGAATTTACCTTCCGAAATATTTAACCTACAAATATTTGAAATTATAGAAAACATGAAAATTATTTCATATAGTAATAAATCCTTTCTTTTTCTATGTGACTTTCACGCAGGTAAATATTTGAAGCCCCTTTCACCTGTGCACATCAATCTCCAAACAAACATTAATTCCATATAATTTACAAAATGTAAATGAAATTAAGAATCATATCATATTACATCTCCCCCCCAAAAAATTAGGGATTTAAAATTGAAAAACCTAAAATTTTTACCGAGAGTTTAATTGCACAAATGTAATGCCAAAATAAATTGAGGAAAAAAAGAGGGACTAGATACTTTTAAATACCCTTTCGGGTTGGTTGAAAAAACCCATAAAAATTAAATAAATAAAATACCAAACATTTGATCTTAATTTATTTAATTTACCTCACTTTGTTACCATGTTAGAATTTGAGGATTCTAATAAATACGGATTTAATCAACTTACATATTACATAATGTTACAATAAATATTTAAATAAAGATTACATCATAACATAAGTAAATAAAAGAAATACTTACATGAAATAAATAACACATGTGACACAGTATTTATAGTGGAAAACCCCAATAGGGTAAAAACCACTTTAAAAATAACCTTTTACTTCAGAGAACTTATTTTACATCTAGTAAGATCACCTCCTCCTTTGAAACCCTATTTACAAGGGTAAAACCAAATCACTTGATTTACACACCTTTGATATATTTCCTGAATATATCAAATGAGGACCTAAAGTCCTTTTTATATAAGGTGATCGGTATGTCTCTTGACCCACCTTTTCAACCTAAAATGGTTGACACATACACCTAGGTTTATAATATTTAATATTAGAAATATAATTATTTCATGATATTAAATATTTAACCTAAAGTATATACCTAGGTTAGCATATTTAATAATAGAAATAAAATATTTCATATTATTAAATATTAACCTATATATGCTATACTGTGAATGGTCACACTCATATGGATAAAAACAATTCCATTTTGCTGATGAGTGAGCTGATAGTCACCCTAGAGGATGTCTATCGGATCCTGCTTACCTCATGTGGGACAATAAAAACAAGGTTGTAAGGTCCTGGTAACCAAGGAGTTGATGGTTTTTAGCGAGGGTATGATGACCATACACCGGTTTAGGGGTGAGATGTGTCATTCCGAGAGAGATGAGGCTATTCCCTAGGTTTACTAAAATGCTATTTTACACTCGCAGAATGTTTGATTTCTTGTGGGAGATTCCCACGGGTTTGATTTTATCCTTCATGACATGATGGAGGAGAGGACCTGCTTTTCTTGGGCACCAACATCTTGGTGCATTGTTAGAAGTTTTAGGCATATAAGGCTTTACGGGATTAGACCAAATCTTAGCTCATTAAGTTGGGCATAAGAAGCATGTCTTAGTGTAGGCCATAGATTCCCGAATATGATGCAATAGCTTTAGGTTTTGTTCTAGTGAGGTGGATGCGCTAGTGCCGATTCTTTAGAGTGTATAGAGCTTAAAATAATCGTAATAACACATGATGTAGCCTATTATTATGAACTTACTGAGGGTTGTTTGGTGTATTATTTAGAGGCCCTATGTGGGTTTTCCATCATATGGGCAGATGGCTATAGAGTTAGACCAGTTAGTGAATATGTGTAAGTTAGTTATGGATAGAGGGGGGTCATGGGGAGAGCATGAGCCGTACCCATTTATAGGGTCATATGATAGTTTGGGCTAGTACAAAATGTATCTTCCCCCATGTGTGGGTGAATGGATGATGTGGAGAAGCCAATGTCCCCCCCATTACCTAGTGCCGATGAGGGATAGAGGATGCACTAGTGGTTTTGATAAAATGATGAGGTGGGTCTTTGAGAAAAAAGGTTAGGCATGAAGAAGGTGAAGCTCAACGATGTATGGTGATCCAAGAGATAAGACAACCAGGTAGAGAATTTAGACATACACACACGTTGTGAAACATGTTATAGGGATAAGTGGCCTCCTTACATAGGCCAAATGTACATAGCTTTATAGGGAAAGTTGATGGGGTCACGGGTAGAGGTGGCCACGTTACAGGTATAGGTGGTGGCCCTTCAACAGTCACAACATTACAAGGTGTGGTTCATAGTACCCACACAGGTTTTTAGATATAGAGATGGGGAGCAAGGTAAGGCTATTAGGCTTACCCTACAGGCACATCATCGTGATAGGGAGGACATAAGGAATATCCACTTGGCCATCAACATTAGGTAGGTAGGTTGTGGCCTTATAGGCCCGTATGAGTAATGGGGTAAACATAAAATCAGAAGTAGGGCAATAGGGAAATGGGCCCATGGTAAAGAGTAGGTATACAGAACACACGCATACATAAACTACTCGAGAGGTACCAATTGTGAAGAGGACATGTAAACTGAGACCCTCAAACCTCCTCAAACTTTGCCAAACATGGTGAGATTCAGGATGCCCTAGGTGAGGCGAGGTATTATTAGGATCATTTGGTAAAGATCATAAATGTTTAGGTATATGCAGAGTATTGAGCTGAAAGCAGGTTGGGTTTGAGTGAGAGGACCCAATCCCGTACTCACAAGCATGAAGAGAATAAGGGTTAAACGTGAGCCCAGAGGCGGGTAAGGTCAAGAGGTGTGAGGCCACCAGGGTAATAGTTTCGCAGGCCAAGAACATGGGTTCAAAGGTCACGAACATTGTTCCGCTCAAGGCATATAAGCCATGGTATGGGAATGGCCGAGGTAGGTGGGGGCACCACACAATAGGTCACGAAGTAATTTAGAGACCAACACGTAGAGATTTGAGGGGAAGAGAGAGATATTGTGAGATAGTATAGGAGGATATCCAATAGAGGGTGATGTCCGATAGCCATATGTACCTCCTATTTTGTGTTGTTTATTTTTATATATACCGGCCTATGTGCCGAAGAGAGTGTGTATGTAGATGGGAGTTTTGTTATTTTTCTTCATATACTTGGCATGTATTGCCAAACATTATATATTGATATGATATTTTTAGAGACCTGTATATTACTTATATCCATGTATGCATATGTGTGATACAAAATTTCTGATTTATATCCGATGGTACTTGATGCATATAATGGGGTATATATATTTTCATATTTATATATGTATGTATGTGATGGAAACTAGGTGGATTAGGCATGATAGAGTATATCATGTAATTGCATGATGATTAGGTTGATTTAGGCATGGTGGAGTCAAGGTAAGTTATGCATGGCATGGTGGAGTTAGGTTGGTTAGGCATGGTGAGTCGGGTTAGTTTAGGCATGGATCGATCCAGGTTGATTTAGGCATGGTGGAGTTAGTTTGGTTAGGCATGGTTGAGTCAGGTTTTATGGTTGATTGAATTTCTAATTCATTAATGTGTGTAATTTGTGATGGTATGGATCATGTTAAGATGATTTGTAGGAAAATGTATGATTATGGTAAAGAAATGGTAGATGTGATGAAATGAATGTATGAATTATGATGGTAAAGATGTTTAGAAATTGTTTCTTGTTTGGTTTAATTTCCAGTTATTGATATAGAAAGGAAACTAACTAGGGTAGAATGTGAATAGGAAAAGAAAGGGAAAGGGAATTGGTTAGGGTAGAGAGTGGTTGAGCTAACCTCTAAGGGCCCCATGCCCTCGAAGTTCTACCTACATAGTCCCAAACGAAAAAGGGACCTCAGGCCGATGTAGTTCTCCCATAAGCTAGGGAAGATTATGATGAAGTAGAAGAATGGATTGATAGGTGTTAGGCATGGTGAATGTAGGTCATAGGCATGATTGAGTTTAGGTCATAGGCATGGTTGAGTTTAGGTCATAGGCATGAGGTTTAGGTCATGATTGAGTGGTTTTTAAATATAGGTGTCGATGATTTGGTCCTATATAGGATAATCAATAAGTAATGAGGAAGGTGAATGGTAAGAGGTGGTAAAAGAGCCACTTAATTGATAAGAACCCTAATGAGTCAACCATACCTAAGAGGGGCTTATGAACATAAGACCCTAAAGGCATTGCATAATGGACCATTCTAAGGGTGAAGAAAGTTACATAATCACAAAATGTCACGTTTGTGGCAAGTCCCTTGAGTAATGAGGAAATTAGGCTAAAAAGGAAAGGAGGTGAGAATGGGTGGTTTAGCATAACTTAGTGTATGATGATGTGTTTTTGAACAAGAAACCCGAAATCAAAAATAGGCAAGTCCATGACAAAAATTTCATCTTTTTCTTCATTTGTTTGTTTTTTTTTAATAGATTGATCGATGCGAAAGTCTATATGGGATGAGTATATTATCTCCTTGAGGTCTTCATGAAGTTGATCGATGTGGGAAGCTTTTGGATATTTTTATTGAATTTTTGAATGACTTGATATAGCTTGTCCTTCAAGGGAGTAATCTATTTATAGTGGTGGAATTAGAGTGAAGAGATGTCCCTTTTGAGGGAGTCATCTTTTGCTGGAAGTTTGACTCAAGGAGTTGTATCCCTTTTTGTTTTTAGATGTTTAAGTCATGGACAAGACTATAGAGGAAGATTAGGTTCTTGTTTAGAAGACAAGACCATAGCACACAAAGATTAACTATGAAAGAGGTGGTTTTGAGTGATGAATGACCATGGGATTCCATCTTGAAGAAGATGAAAAGTATCCATGAGAATCATGCTATGAGTAGAGCCATGGTACTCATATTGAAGACAAGGCTAAAATGGTGATGGGTAATCACATGATTCTTGTTTAGTCATGGATCCTCAAAATGGGTAATATGGAAGGTGAACAATGCTCAAGGGATGAGTGATCAACTAATAGAAAGTGATATAGGACTTGATATCAACAATAAAATGGTCGAAGATGTAAGGCATTAAGGGGCTCAGGTTTGGGTTTACCTTTGAGTGAAGACAAATGATAAGCACCTGATCCATAGGCATGGGTAATGATATAGGGTCCAAGCCAATTAGGAGAAAATTTTCCCCATTTACTTTTCTCCTCTTTGGTTACATGTTGATTTTCCTTTAGGATGAGGTCACCGACTTGAAAGGTTCATTCATGAACATGTTTTCATAGGCACATTTGATACATTTTTGGTAGATTTGGAGATGGTCAAGAGAATTGAGATGACACTCATCTAATAACTCAAGTTGTGCCAAATGATCTTGGAAAAAGTCATCATCGTTGAGCATGTCTTGTAGTGAGATGCGAGAGAGATGGAATCTAGACTTTGAGAGGTAAGACAACCTCGGTACCATAGACCAAAGAAAAGGGTGTGGCAGCAATCAAAGTGTGAATACTAGTGCGATAAGCCCACAAGGTGAAAGGAATGTGTGTATGCCAATCTTTCCCAGTATCATTGACTACCTTCATAAGAATTTTGTTCAAGGTTTTATTGGTTGATTCAGCTTGACCATTGGTTTATGGGTAATAAGGTGATGAGAAACTAAGTTGGATGCCAAAAGCATCACATAGTTTGTGTAGGGTTTTGTTTTTGAATTGTTTTCCATTATCAGTGATGAATGTGGTGAGGAACACCAAAGTGAAAAATGATGTGATGGTTGATGAATTCACATATTTTCTCAACTTTTGTAGAAATGAGGGAATGGCCTCTACCCATTTAGTGTAATATTCAATAGCGGTTATGATCCATTGGTGGCATTGTGAAGAATGGGGGTTGATCTCACCGACAAGATCCAAACCCCATTGAGAGAAAGGCCAAAGGTCTCGTGTGACCTATAAGGCATGACTAGGTGTGTGATGGAGATTAGCATGTTGTTGGCATTTCACACAATTTGACATAATCACAATAATCATGGTTTAGGGTTGGCCAATAATAGCCTAGGTGAAGAATGCATTTTGCGATGCTAAACCACTAAAGTGACCTCCACAAATTCCATCGTGGACTTCCTTAATGGTGTAGGGAATTTCAAAACTTGTAAGGCATCGTAAGAGAATGTCATCAAATCCACACTTGTAAAGAAGACCACCCATGATGACATAACGGGAGACACTTTTAAGAAAGGCTCATTGTCCATTACGAGTGAGATCATGGGTAAAATGGAAAGGGAAAGATAGTTTGCATATTGCTTATACCAAAGGTCACGTGGGTTAGGGGCAATGGTTCCAATGGAGTAAACTCACGAGGTAAATAAGAGGGTGATTGTAGCCTTTGTATTGTGACAAATATTTTAGAGTCAGCGGGTGAAGTAGGTATCTGAGAAGCCAAGCAGGCCATGGTATCCACAAATTTATTGGTAGAACATGGGGTGGTTTGAAGTGTATAATGGTCAAAGGTGGTCAAAAGTATGTCTACGTGATGCTTATACTTTTGAAGGATCTCATTATGACACTGGTATATACCATTGACTTGGTTTATGACCAACTGAGAATCACCAAAGATATTGATTGACTTAACATCTAAGGCATAAAAACTTGGAGACCCAATACGAGTGCTTCATATTCAACAATATTGTTTGTACAATCAAAATCGAGTTTGAAAGACAAAGGCATAGGTTCACCATCAAGAGGAATGAGGATAACACCAGCCCCACCCCCATGCTAACACTTGGAGCCATCGAAGAAGAGTGTCATTTGGTAAGCGGGTTCATCCAGGGAAAGGGTAGCTATAGACTCATCTGGGAAGTCAAAGTTAGATGGTTGATTCCTGAAAATAGGTGCATCAACTAATTGGTCAGCGATAGCCTAGCCCTTGATGGAATTTTGATGAATGAATTCAAGGTCAAGGTCGCAAGAAGCATAAGCCAACGTGTGACACATTGATGTTGATAGGGTTTGGCATACATATAGTGTAATGGGTCAGTATTAGTAATGATGAAGGTTTTGTGATTGAGTAGGTAATGGCGGAGTTTGGTGGTGATGAAAACTAAGGCTAAGAAGAGTTTTTTTGGCATGGGTATATCTAGTTTCATAGTCCAGAAGGGTACGACTTATGTAATAAACCACTTGCTCTCGGTGTTGGTCATCGCGATGAGCAAGCATGGCACCTAAAGAATGGTCAGTGGTGGAAATATATAGGTAAAAGGGTTGGTCATCCTTAGGAGGAATGAGCACTGGTGGTTGAAGGAGGTATTGTTTTAAGGCTTCAAAGGCTTTATGGCATTCATCATCCCATTTGAATGAAACATCTTTCTTGAGAAGATGATGAAATGGTTGACAACGGTCGAAAAAGTTGTGAGATAAAATGATGAATGGATTGCAAATTTCCTTGTAGGCTTTGAAGTTGATGGAGATTAGTGGGTGGAGGCATTTCCAAGAATAGCCTTGACTTTAGCAGGATCAACTTCTATGCCACACGTAAAGAAATGATGAAACCTAGGAGTTTTCCAGAAAAAGTACCATAAAGATGCACTTCTTTGGTTGAAGACACACACAATACTTGATGAGATGGTCAAAGATGACTTTAAGGATGGAAGTAGTGTTTGGTTCGATGTTTAGATTTGGCCAGAAGATCATCTACATAATCTTCCAATATGTGATGCATGATGTCATGGAAGATGTAAGTCATGGCTCGCTATATGTAGCACCAACATTTTTTAGGCCAAAAGGCATGACTCGATAGTAAAAAAGTCCCCCAAGGGGTGATGAAGGTAGTCTTGTGTTGATCCTCTAGCTAGTAATATTTGATTGTAGCCCAGAAACCATCCATGAGTGATAACATTTCATGGCCAGTGGTGAGATCAACTAGTTGGTCAATGCCTGGTAGTGGGAAATCATCTTTGGGACAAGCGAGGTTGAGGTCACGAAAGTCCATGCAAATGTGGAGTCCCCTATCACCTTTGTGATAGGAATGATGTTAGAAATCCATTGGGGATAATCAATGGGTAGAATGAAGGAAACCGAGAGAAGGCATTGAAGCTCTTCTTTGACTAGAAGAGCAATGCGAGGATGCATTTTCCACAGCTTTTGTTTGATGGGTTTGGCATCAGGAATGGTTATGATATTGTGGACCATGATTTTTGGGTCAATACTGGGCATATCGGCATAGGACCAAGAAAACATGTTGCTATGGTCCCAAAGGAAAGAGGTGAAGGCTTCTGTTATTAGTAGCATCTAAGGATTGGCTATCTTTAGAATGTGTGGGTCATCCTAGTGTTAATGTGTTGATTTCGATGGTTGATTCATTCAACATGGTTTGCATCTCAAAGGGTAATGACCGATGAATATAAGAGTCTTCTACACCAAGGTAGGTGAGGATGGACTCATCATCTTGACATTGAATGATGTTAATAGAAGGTGTATCATCATCGATCATGTCAGGATACAGGAATGGGAGAGAAGAGGAGCCTTCGCCATCACGTTGATAGGTCAGCGGTCCCAGGAAATGGTGTTTACAAAAAAAAAAAATTAGGAGGAATAGATTCGGGATCTATGGACTCCATGGGTGAAGATGGTAATGTGGGTGAATGAGAGGGGAAGATTTCTCATCTTGGATGAGGTCGACACAAACCTTCTTGGAGGGTGGAGCATCAAAACCAATGCCACTACGGTCATTGTGTTTATGAGAGGTATAGAAATGATAGTATGGTGGCCTTGTTCATAAAATCCAAGCCAAATCCTTTCCACGCACACGGTGGAGGAAAGTGTGAGAAAAGCAGTGGTTTAGTGAGGGAGTGTAGGTCGGATGAAAATGGTTGGGTTTGGGATGGAGGTTCAGGTTTATAGGTGGCCATATCAAGTCCCCCATACGTTAGATTAGTGCGAAGGTGGGGAGGGCCATAAGGAAAAACATCACCGATGTGGATGTCATAACTGGGGTGTTGATGTAGATTCCCATACTCTTGTGGGGTGAGGAAGGTGTCGATATTGTATAGGTGGTATTCCCCTAGAGTGAGGCATTGAAAAACACCTTCTAAGGGATCAGTAGTTGGTATGTGGGTAGCGGGGATAGATGGCTCACTAGATGATGGGGAAATAGGTGTGTCAATGGTAGAGGCTATAACTGCAGTGGGGATAACAAGGTTAGATGTAGAAGAGGTAGTGGCAGTTTTGGTGGATGGGCTTGTAGGTGAAGGTGAAGTAGTGGATAGTGGCAGATGCCTTGACTAGTACAAGCACATCATTGGGCTGATATAGCATGTTACAGTCTTGAAAGGTGATGGGTTGGTAGGGATGGTGTAATTATGTCCCTCGTGTTCAAATTTGAGGCAGTGGTGTAAAGTCGAAGGGACACAACCCATGGCATGGATCCAAGGTCAGGCCAGAGCAACAAGTTATATTGGAACTCCCCTTCTAGGACATAGAAAAGTTTTGGGATAGTGTGGGGACCCACGCGGACATGGAGAATGATGGTACCTAGGGTAGAGGTCATGGCATCATTGAAGGAGCACAACATAACCGGGTTACCATGCATGCAATTGGTAGGTATTCACATTTGGTCATATGCATGGGAGGAGATGATGTTAATACTAGCACCACCATCGATCATAACACATCGTATGCATATATTATCGATAAAGATAGAGATGAAAAGAGTGGGGTCGGGGTCATCGGACTGGAAGGGAGTGATCTCTTCATCTAAAAGTTGAGGGTGGCCACTTGGTGAGTAGGTGGAGGTGTAGAGGAAGGTGATGACCTAGTGAGAGAGGCTACGTGGTGAGGGGTAATGATGGAGGCTACGGGTGTGGGGTCATTTGGTAAGACTTCAATAGATTGAAGGACCTCCATGAGGGCTTGATGATGTGACTCTAGAGGTTTGGATGAGGTCATATAAAGACATTTTGAGGGGGATTGGTGTAGTTGTTTTAGCATTGTGCGATGTGTGACCCCATCGGAAATAGGATATGCAGGACCTCGAATGATGACTTTGGGTATGGGTGTGGATGGTATGTTGGGTATAGGGTTGGTTGATGGGCCATTTGCTTTTCCTTTCCCTTGTCTTTCTAAGCATGGTGGTAATGTTGATCATGTTAATTTGAGGGGAGGGATGAAGAGGGTGTGTCATGGAAGGTATAGTGGCATGAGGGAAAAACCCTAGTGGGGGATATGATCCTTGTGAAATGAGTAGGGGTGCATTGGCATTTGGGTGGTGGTTTGGCCAACTCTCTTATATGAACCATGTTAATCTCAAATCTCGGGGGTGGATCAAGAGTTGTGGGGTGGAGATTTTGGTCATTGAGTAGGTAATGGGAAGATCTATGGAAATTGGTGAAGGTGAAATGGGGTCCTCATCAAGAAGATCATCATCATCAAAAATTTTCTTCGGGAGGACACAATTGGACAAGAGTGGTTTTAAAGCCTTACAGTTCTCTACATCATGTCCTGGCACATGATGGTAGGCACAAATTTTGGTTTCATCAAACCCTTTTGGTTTGGGTTTGAGTGGGTCGTAAGGTCTAAGAGGTGGTAATGTGATGACAAAAGTTTTGAGGAGATTGGTTAAGATTTTGGCATAGGACCCTGCTAGTGGATCACAATGGGAGGTGAATGTGGGTTTGGGTACAGTGTATGGCTGATTGTGGAGGAAGAGGCTTTACAAGAGGGGGAATGGGTTGGTCTACTAGTTTGGTGTGTGGTGTGTCTTAGGTCTTGGTTGCATCTTCTTGGGTATGGGCATGGTAGAAGAGCTGGTGATGGAAAGGTTTGGTTGGTTTAACTACCTTATTGGAGGGTAGCAGATTTTTAGCTTTAGGTTACACCTTTTTGGGAAAAGGTGACATGGGTGTATGAGATGTGGAGGAAAAGAGATGGTGGAAGAGGATGGGTTACCCATGGGGGTAATCGAGGTGTTGTGGAGGTGGGTGGTGTAGGTTGGGTAGGAAGGTGTGAGTGAAAGAGAAGAAAGTGTCATGGGTAGTGAAGAAGTTATGGATGGTAGTGGAGGTATGGGTGGTAAGAAGGTTACGGGTGAGGTGCGAAGTTGTGTGGGTCACTTGGGTATATTAGAGGTTTGATGAGGAAATGGGTTGTTGCGTTCTTGGTTTACGGTGGATGAGGGTTTCTTGGCTAGGGTCGAGGGGTGAGGTCCTAGGATGGATGGAAGGGGTGAAGGTGATAATGGCATGGTAGGTGAGGTTGGTGTATGAGGCCTAGGAGGTTGGATCTTCTTTTTAGGGGCCGGGGTAAGTTTAGTGTTAGTTTTGGAAGATGTGGCTAAATCTAATTTGATGGGTGGGTGAGTAAGGCTAGTTGTTCGGTATGACCCCTAAGGTAGTGATAGGTTTAGGTAAGGGAGATGATATAGGTGTGGGTAGGTGTTTGGGTGTAGATGTATGTTGGGTTATGGGAAGAGGTGTGAGTTGGGCCATGGGTGGTGATGTGGAAGGTGTTGCAATAGTCATGGTTGTGTTTGGTTTGGTTGCTCAAAACACTTTTGGATAGATAGTGGAGGTGTCGGTGAGTGACAACTTGCATTTGTGTTGAAATAGAAGTAGAAGGCATCCCCAAAGTAAGGCTCTATCAACATAGTCCAGGTGATCGGCCAAGCATGAAAATGGTACTATTGTTGTAAGTGGGGCCATGTGGATCGAGTGGTAATCCCCATAAATGTGTTTTGAGATACAAGGAAATGGCTAGCCTCGGACTCTATGGGTAAGAGAGATGAAAGCAGATCAGCGGGATCTTGAAGGTCCATGGTGAATGGTCATCTAAAGAAATGGTATTTCTATAGGATCCTCCATGGGTAGAGGAGAGGATGGGCTAGATGAGGTGGACTCTCCTTGTGATGGTGTAGGTGGTGGACATGTATCTCCTATGAGTAGGAGAGGTGCCACTGACAATTTCTCGAAATTTGAGGGGTCAAAGGTGGCGTGCTAATTATAGGCTCTTCCACGGGTGAAGGAGAAAATGAAGGGGGTTCCTCTATGGGTGGAGGAGTAGATGAAATAGGTTCTTGTGTAGGTAGGGGAGCTCGGGCTAAGATTTCATCTATGGAAGGAACATGAGGCAATTGGGAAGCAACTGGTATGTCATCAAAAATAGCGTGGACCTCATGGACATTGCTATCATTGTTTGAAGTGTCACCAGCTTGGTTGGAAGATGGGGCATGATTAGGGAATGGCTTCTTGAAGATATGTAGGTTTTGGTTAGTGGGTGCATTTGGGCTATCCAAGACTAGATCTCTGTTGTCTAACATTTCTTGGATGATATTCTTGAAGGTGATGTAGTTATTATCACTATGACCTTTGACACGATGATAGTTACAAAATCATGTTCCTTATACCATGCAGGCATGGGTCACTCAGGTCAAAACCAGTATGTGGTTTTATAGGTGGAAGGGTAATGGCACCATCCTTAACAAGATTTTTCCAAAACAAAAGAATAAGATTCTCCTATCAAGTGTACTTTCATTGTTCTCATCTAAACTGGAAAGCTTGGATGGGAGAGAGATTAGAAGGAGGTTTGGTTGGGTTTGATTGATGAGGGGGCCAGCCTTGAGAACTACGGCATTGGCAGATCCTTTGGGTTTTGAATAGTTGTTTTGGGGTTTCAAGATGAAGAAGCATCATTTGATTTGAATGATGTTCTTGTTATGAAGTTGAATTTTCTTCTCTTCGATAGCATGAATTTCCAATTTCCATGCCATGGTGAATGCCTCATCAAAAGTGTGAAAGGTTTACACTTGCTACAGGGTTGGTGAGATGTGTCTTGCACAAGCCCAAGTAAATAAACTCTATGAGTTCAGTTTGAGGTAATTGAAATGTGAGCTGGTTAATTAGGTTACACCAATGAGCAAAAGTCAGCGATAGACTCATCATCATATTGTCATGTGGAATAAAGATCAGTCATGGTAACCTTCTTAACAATGTTGATGGAGAAGTGATCTAAGAAGGCTTGGGCTACTTGATTAAATGAGTAGATGGAGTGTCTTGGTAGCCCACTATACCAGTCTAATGCAGTCTGTCAGGGACATTGGGAAGGTCCGTAGGAGTAAAGCATCATCATGGGTGATCAGGTAACACCCATGTTTGAAAGACCACAAATGTTTGTTGTGGGTCTTCTTTACTATTGAAATGGTTGAATTTTGGCATTTCCCAATGTACAGGTATGGGTGAATAGGGATGGATGGATGAATGGGCTCATTACAGATTTCATCATAGGTGAGAGAATTACGTGAGCCAAAAACCGATGCTTCTAGTGTCTGCATCCTTTCCATCATCAATTTGATGAGGTCATTGGTAGGTTGTGGTGGAAGGGCTCCTCCTGTGGCATAAGGGGGCTGGTATTGAACCTGTGATGTGGGTGGCATTCCATTGTATGGTGATGCCGAATAGGGAGGTTGAGAATAGGGACCGACATAGAGGGTATGTATCCAGAATGGGTGATAGACGAGATAGGGGTTGTTGATAGTATGTGTATGTAGGTGGGATGGTCGTAGTGACTCTAGTAGCGATTGGGGGTAGTGTTTGTGGGATGGAGAGGACAAGATTTTGGAATGGAGTAGGGGTCACCAACACCATGGGTGGTTGTGTTGTAATGGGTATTTGTGAGACAATGGGTGTGGATGAGGTTATGGTTTGGTGGTCGATGAGGGGACAACAGATACTACGGTGTGAATATCTGCGAATGTAGTAGCGTCATAGTGGGTATGGGTCCTAGCTATGAAACCACTAGGGGTGAAGTAGGTGAAGGTAACACCACATTATTAGGGGCTGATGCAGAAGTGGGAATAAGGGTAGGAGAGATGGATACATGCATGCCATATATCAACTGACTTGAGGAGTCCCGGGTGGAAGAGTGGGAAAGGTAGAACTATAAGGCCATGGGATTCGATCAAGGAGTCATGTGAAAATTCCTCATCACTTGTACGGAAATGGTGGTAGGTAGGTTGGATCCATGGGTGATAGGATAGAGGGTGGTGAAGGACTAGGTGGGAGTGGTTGATGACTCACATGAAATATAAGAGTGTTAGCTTGATTGCGAGTCAACACCATGTGAATGAATGTATATCAGGTGATGTTGTATCTTGTAGATGACATAGAGAGTAGTAAGAATGAAGAAAAAATAGGTGTTTATAGGTAGATTTGGGTAATATATCAATTGATGTTCAATACAAGGTAACCGATGCAATGCGGTTAAGGATGACCGAATGCTTAGTTCAGGGGTAACCGAGGTCGATTATTGTGAGACAAGAACAATTTTACCAAATGAAGTAAAGATTATTGATGGTTAGATGAACAAGTTGTATGATGACTGTTTATCAAAGCCTAGAGAGTACAGAGACTCACAAGAACTCTACAAAAAAAAAATGAAATAAGGGTTCTTTAGGCAATTTAACCCAAAAGAACAAAAACCTGATGTCGGTTAAGAAAAATGATGCGATGCGATCGGGGTAACCGATGTGCGATTCTTATGAAAATTGGAAAATGTAGAAAAATGGATTGTTGTGAATTTTAATGAGATAAATAATCAACCCAGAGTTGGAGATGATGCAATGAAGTCCTGACACACTCAGAAGAAGTCAGAATACTCCAACTATGATTGTGGAGTGTGTAAGGAAAAAAAATGGAAAAATGGAGAAGTGTATCCTCACACCTCAAAATGCACACGTCAATCAAACACTAAAAACATGCACCTAACAAGTGATTTTTAATGTGTTGAGCTTATGCTATTTAGAATACTAACTCATGAATTTAGAATAGAGTTTTTGGTGAGGAAGGCTTCCTACGAAGAAGGATATCTAAAAGGAGAGGTTTCAGGTATGTTATGGTGGGGGTGGGCCATCCTCTGAGATAATGACTCGACAAAGAGGTAACGAGCTGGGGAGTACCTGCCAATCTGATCATGTGATCATGGACAGTGTTCCCAGGTAAGATGTTGTTTAAGAAAGATGTGTATATTTCAATTTTGTGCAAGTTTGGTAAGACACAAAGAGAGAGAGAATGTGCTTTCTATGATTCTTTGTGTCAACCATCAGCTGGGCATGACTTCCAACATATAGGTTGCCCTCATTTTAATGTGAGCTAAATGCAGCAAATCAGAATGTAATGCAACCAATTTTAAGCCCAAATCAAAAGATTACATTTGATGAAGAAAATGATGAATAGGAGAGGGTATGCTCTTTCACTAAATGTAAAAAGCAAGAAAGAAGAATGATTCCTTTTAAATGCACCAAGAGAAATGTTTCTTTTAGAGCAATTAGAAAGAAGAGAAGATTACTAGGAAGAAAATTAATGTGTAAGCCTTTTAAAGGGAAACAAACACACAAATTTTTCCTAGAAATGAAGAAAATGCAATAGAACCCCTGATGGGTCCCATTGGGCATGCCAAAATGTTTCACCATTTTCTTTACTTTTTGAATGATGAAATAGATAAGGGTAAGGGCTAGGAGGAATACCTATTTAAATGGTTGGTTGGTTGATGGTTGTTGCACATGTTCTGACTTCTTGATCCAATGCTGATTGTGAGAGCTTCCTTTTGGCTAGGAGGAACTACCTAAAATAGAAAACAAGACCACAAAAGAATAGTTAAATGATATATGACAGTGGACTACCTAGCGTATGCTAGTTCGGAAGTGTGATACTTCCTAGATGGTTGTCAATCCACTATTTAAAACAAATTAATGTGAGAAATAAGTAAATTCCTACTATAGTTGATATGATTTAGGTATCTCATTCAATCACAATAAGAAAATCTAATATAACAGGCTAGGCTATAGTCAGATCTAAAGGGTTGGTAGGTGTCGGGTACTTGGAACTAGTCAGGGTCAGGTTAGGTTGTTTAGGTTATTTGGTAAAAGGTTGTTTGGTTCTGTTATTGGGTAGGGTATAAAACACAGAGACCGATGTTGGTTGGGTATAACCGATGATGATTTAAGGGAGATGATGGTTATGGGTAACCAGCGTCAGTATAGTAGGGTGAATAGTAATTCAATGAAAACCTTATTGTAGAGTCTAGGTGAGGTTAGATGGGGCTAAAGAAGGGGATGGAGGTCTGTGGGAATGCTGAGAACACTCAGAGAGGTGGAAGGGCCAGGATAGGTGATCTGATAAATGGGTGGGTGAGGTTTTTGAGTTTTTCAAAAAGAAGGCTATGGAGGAATGGGAATGTTAATAGAAGAATGATAACATAAATGATAACAACTCTATGAACAAAATAAGAATGGAAATGATTAATGATAAAAACACTTACCAATGTTGCAGGTCCAATGGTTGGGTGGTGGTGATGATCGGTTGATGGAATGGAGCTTGGTGCAATAGTGATGCTTCTCGAATGTTACCATGAGTGCAATGCTTCTAGATCTATCTTGGTGTTGGCTATGGATGTCTAGGTGCATGAAAAGACTCTTGGTTCTTCTTGCATGCAGCTCTCTTCTCTCCTCTCTTGCTCTCAAAATGTGCCAACCCAAAAAAAGGTTGCTTAAGGTGAATAAATGGTAACCAATGATGATGGTTCGGGTTGACTGGCATTCGGTTTAGGGGTGACCGGCATCGGTTAAGGTGGGATTCCCTAGGTTTACTAAAATGGGTAGATCTTTCTAATTTCTTGGGCCCAGATTAGTTTTTTCTCATGGATCGAATGGAAGCTTCCCTTAATGAGTGGGAATGTGGTTAGAGAAATTTTAGGCATTTGATTTTAGGGTTAGACCAAATCTTAGCTCATTAAGGCAAGTAAGACTTAGTTATTGTCACTTGATAACCTTAGTGAACGAGTTATAATATCATGTTTACTAAAATGAAATCAATGTATTCATAAACTATCAACAAGATGAAAATGCATCAACACAAGCCTTTATCAAATGGTGGAAGATAATATCCACATGGGAAGAACATAACATGCCCAATGATAGGCTCTTTTAACTTTTCCTACGAGCCTTGGAACCTCGCCTTTAATACAAGGTTATATCCTTTTCTCCTAATTCCTTGGAAGAGGCCTTTGAACAAGCCAAAAAGGAAAGATTATATTATGAGGGAATTTGAGAAGGTTCCCCCCAAGACACAAACTAACAAGCAGGTCCAAATCTTGCAATGATCTAAGAAAAGGAATGCAATTGACAACAAAGTTTCAAACACTGTTTATCTTGTTTTCTTCAAATAGAATTTTATTCAAAATTGACTAATAACCTACTAACAACAAGAATCAACATAACTATCATCAACCATTGAGTAAGGAAGAGTTGAAGCATCGGTTACCTAAACCATTTAGCATGATCTTAGATCCTTCTCGACCTATTCCTCATTGGCATGATGAGAGTAAGTTTTGTTGGTGGCACACTAATTGGGGTCACTCACATGAGAATCATCATGCACTTTGTATGGATGCTATACAAATTTTCTTAGGACCTAACTTTGACTATGATGTCATCACTCATGAGCATTTGAAGAAAGCAAAAAGCTCATGATGTGGATCAAAAAAAGATCCACGAAGCCATCAATCGATAATAAAAGCTAATTTTTTTCCAATTCTATGCCTAATCATGATGTTGCTGAAAGTTAAAAAAAGCAAGATAATGCTACAAATAATTTCATTGACATGAATTACCCTTGAAAACATGGTTGCAATCAATGATGTAAAACATGTTATCATTTATATCGAGCAAGAATATCATGTAGCATTATAGCCTAGGACTCACAAGGTCATATACCATTTAGTGCCTCAAAATTAGGCTCCTCAAGTCAAAAAATTGCCTCCTCCAGATGCCATCGACCCTATGGAAATTATTTTTAGGGTCATTTGTGTTTGGATTTGGATCCTAACTACAAACACCATCGGACCTTGTGTAAATAAACTTTGTAGAGTTGATGGCGTAGGAACTAAGAAAAATAAGTTCTAGAAGTCTCTCGAACTACCCCCACTCCTTCCTTCACCATGTTTTGAGGATTCCCAATACTCTCATCCTATCCGCATAGACCAATCACAATGATGAGTGGGATCCTCTTGAAGCACTTGTCAAAATTCCTTGTCAAATCCCCTTTTTGGAACTCATGCATATGTCACCTCACTATTGTGAGCATCTCATGACTAGCATATTTGATATGAATATCCTTTTATTCCTTTAGGACAGAGGCTCACATTGCATGGCTCAAAAGAAAGTATCCACCGATAATGTGAGGAACTCTCATTTGTATTAATCTTGCCACAAATTCTCATTCATGCATTCATTTTCCCATTGCTTCTATGATCTTGGATGATATCTTTCTTCATGCATATGATTCACTACTCTTCATCTCAATTTAGAATGGTCACACTTTAGTTAAGCATGCTCTCATTTATGAGGGAGTAGGAACATGTGTGACTTCATTAGATTTCATCAAATCACTCAATTATTCCATCGAAAACCTGAAATCCATACAAAATACTTGCCAAGGATACGATGCACAGATAGATATACCTCTAATGGGGTGTATTTGGCTACCCTCCACTATACCCCCTAGGACTGTCCATGTCAAAGTTATGGTATTAAAATTTCCCTTATCTTATAACATTCTCCTAGAAATGAACCTTTGACTCACCATTTGTGCATCACCACCTCTTCTTCCACATGTCAATGTGTGAAGTTTTCTTAGCAGGAGCTATTTATAAGATTCAAGGGGACATTAACCCTTAGAATTATGATGCACTTTAACAAAATGGGACACACAATCTCCCCATGCTTAAAGAACTATCACCAATCCCTTTTATGAATATCAATGCTTTAACTACCCCATATGTACTCTTCATAGAATTTTTGGTTATTCCGAGTTGGTTGTGCACACACCTCCCAATTATCTTTGACAAAAGTGGAATAATAGATTGCCAAATTTAATACAAAGCCAAGGATATTTGCATAGATGATGATCATGTTTATTGTTCCTTGATAATAGAGTGACACACTTGTCCATTAGTTCCATCATCACCCATTACATCGATACCCCTGGGAGTAGAAACTCCCACTATCCCTCTTGATTACAAGACCTCTCCCCTACCTCTTTCCCTTTTGGCTCCTCAATATTATATAACCGAGCTATACTACACATGGCATGAGGCACTAGGGAATGATGTATTTGATTGTAGATCCTATCGATGCCATATGAAGAAGCTTGAATCCAAGGTTAAATGTGACCAAACTAAAAATACTACACATACCTTCTCCAGCTTCAGCTCCTTTCTACTCTCATCATGGTATTAAAATCACATACTATCGCTAACATTGTTAGATTATGTATAGCAAGCATCCCATCCGATCTAGAAACCCCTTCATGCACTTAGAAGCATAGGGCCAATTCCTCTTAGAATCTTCCACCTTCCCATAGACCACCTAGACCACATCCTACATATGGGCCTCCACCTTGCCCCAAGCCTCACCCTACTCTTGATGATATTTGGCATGATGTCATTTATCAATTGGAGGTATGGATAGATAACATCTTAAGACAATTTGCCACAATCTAATTATAAAGCAAAAGATGCTATTACACAACATGCTATTGAGGACCTCATGATTTGTAAAATTGTAAACCACATTCGCATCAACTTAACAATATTATTACAAATACATTACAATTTTTTTCCCATCATGGGATAATTACCTGCAAATACCTTGGCCACATCTTACTTTATTTATTTAGCATGATCCTTTTCCCTTTGACTTATTGTCCCACTTGGGTTCTATAAATCATTTTCTATCTCGCTTGGGCTCTCGACTCCCCTTGGGTTTATCACACTATCTCCAATATCAAAAATTATCATCCTTCCATTCTTGAGCCATTCACTTTACTTGGATTCATCACCATCCACGCTTTGACATCCTATCATTGGATGTTTTAACCTTTTGTCTTGGATCTTTCATAACATGTGAGTTGGGCTATCTTATTGATCCTCTTCTCACCAAATTTATCTATCTATCGAATTATCATTATTCGTAAGTACCATGGTATTATCATATACATACATGTGAAAATATTAAAAATGATAAGTAAATCATCACATCACCATATACCCAAATATCATAAAAAAATCATCACACACACACACACACATCAAATCAAGTTTATAAATGAAAAAATCATACAAAATGGTTTTGGACCATCTACAAATGACTCAAGCACCCTTGGTCCCTAAGGGGGTATCCAAATGGTTACTTGATGGGGCAAAGTGCTATACTGCTCTAATGTAAAGCTAGGGATGGCACATTAGATTGGGCTCGAGGCCTCTCACATTTCCTCACTAGTTGTGTCTCTAGCAATGTAATCCGCACTGCATCTCTCTGGGAATCTTATAGGAAAGTTTCACACACATATCTCCTATACTAGGGCTTCCTATACCTATAGTAGACTATGTAGCATCACATCTATGCTATTTAAGAGCCAACTGATGCTTGTGCATCTCTATATCATTGTAGTGTCTTGGATGCTTCGCCCATTAGACGTAATGATCACACTGAATCCATGGCCAATGATGCTATTGCATCCAAAATCACTGTAGTATCCTAAACATCTAACATAAAGTGACAAGTCCAGGCTATCATGGTGGGAACTATCGATCAACGAGTGTCACTCCTCCGTTGTTTGTTTTGCTAAACCAAAAATTGACATGCATTACTAATAATACCTCATATATTTATCAAAAATCATTTAACTAACATGATATATCTCATACCTGGCTTCCCAAGTCTCTCCACGATGGTCTCACCATCTCCTCGGTTACCTAATATCTCCTCCACCTCATCATCATGAAGAGGTCTAGCTCATATATATTGTGCCCACATACTATGGGACACCAATATGACCATTATACATTGTAGTTCGGGCCTCATCTTATATGAATGGCCATTCAAACTCCAAATGGTGTCAAAACCCTTTGAATGGTCATCGCTCTCTTGTGCTCTCTCAATCATGGTGCTAATGTGTCTAGATCACTCTCCTGTTATTATGGCACCTGGGACTTGATCTAAGTATGGTAGCCCTATATCCGTATAATCCTCCATCGCATCCATCCTTTGAACCACTATCCAATATGATCTCCTCATGGGCCATGAGAATATATTGCATCTGCAATATCACTTCCTTAATGCACCTATTGTCGGTAGCTGCAGATTGTAATGCTAGAACCCGGACCTATATGCTCCCAACCTCTCTAACATGATGATCGCATTGAGTAATTTGAAAATATTGGTATCAAATATTATCCCACATTTGGTGCTAGTTATCTAAAATATATTTGTACTCTATCTACAACATGATGCATGTATCTCCACCAAATGGAAATAGTGTCCCGTCACCTATGTAATGGCCTCTAGATCCTCTACTTTAAGAATCCAAGTTTGACTTTTTGAGCCACTAAGCTATCACTTTGATATGTAACTGCCATATCACATCATATGGACCCACATCCCGTATTTCCATGGATGGTATACCAAAAGTGCTCTCACCGTTAGCCATTGTACCCACTTGAAGTAGTTTCATGGCATCTATTTCTAATATATGTGGTGTCCCTAAATCAAAAAGAATATGCATCGGAACCAATCACATATCTATGAAAATTTCTATTCAAAATCAGATTAGAATCGACCTAAATCTTCAAATTCCCATGCATTTTCACTCTCGATCTCTATAGGTTTCACATCATTTATTACATCTTGATCATGGTCTCATGCCATTTATTTTAACCAATTACATGCCTAATTTTGATGATCTTTGATTTTTACCCATTTTGACACTATACCATAATGACATATCGACATCACGATATCAAGACATCTATCCCATGGGCCCTGAGATAGGTGATTTATGTATTATTTTACTTATGTTCCTCTAGTGTTTCCTTTTAGTTTTGTTTCTCTAGGTTTCTTCAACATGTATTTCTCCCACACATGGCGGGAAAGTGCCACTATCAAGGTACACATTGGTGGGTATATTTCATTTTCATTTTAGTTAATCCTTTCAATATTTATTTAATACTTACTTTATGTATAGGTGTTTTCATGCGACTGATTTTTTCGTTAACCACCCCTTGTTTTGCTATTGTGACATGCGGTGATCAATGATCAGCATATGTTACACATAATTTTCACTTTTCACTTTTCATCTTTCATACCTATTACTAACAATCATCCTTGTGTGATATAAGGGTCACTGGTGCATCTATTTCCTAAGAAGATTCCTTAAGGGGCCTACTAGGAAATGGGAATGGTTATTCACATAGCCATTATGAGTTAGAGACAATAGAAATGGAGAGACTGTCACTATTTGTTCTTGGCCTTAGTTTTTATTAGGAGGTCTCATGCATATATTCTTATCATGACTTCTTACTTGCATTCTACCATTTTACACCTTGTTCATCCACTTTCATGATGACACATCACTTTATTTTTATATTCTTGGCTGACACAATCACCCATGGGTTATTTTGTCAGTGTCATATTTTCTCATGGTCAATGCCATTTCATACGTATGATTGTTTCGTGTCAATTTTTCTCATGGTGTTCCACACCATCACCCATTGATGGCCATTGTGGTTTGTGTCATGGCCTATTAATGTTAAGTAAACTGATACAAAATGTGTCATGAGGTGTCTCCATGTGGTGTCATTCAGTGTTAATCATGAAGGTTGATTGGTAGTGCCCAAGTTTGGTGAGTTCTATGAGGTCCTAGTGCATGGTCTAGTGAGATAAGTCATAGTTTGAGTTCTCCTAAGTTGGTTTGGATGTTGTCATGATTCACACACATGTCCATATTTTTATGATGTGTTAATGATTCTATAATATGTCAACATGGTCAGTTCATGATTTGTCATGGTTGAGTCAGGTCATTCCAGGCCTATTCCTAGCCCTAGAGCATGCAAAACATGTTTATGGTGAGTTTTAGGTCAGTTCTCAGAGGTTTGATAGTGTTTCATGGTCCTTGGGAAGCAAGAGGTGAGAAACAAACAAGTAAACACATGGTAAGTCTTAATGGATAGAGAGTTTGAGAGATATTTGGGCTATATGGTGAGTATGGAAAGTTATAGGATGTTGTCATGATGCTTCATGACAAGTTTTAGGTCATTCTAAAGAAGGATTTGTAAGATATGTCATTTTTGGCAAAAACTAGGTTTTTATAGTGTGTGTTTTTAAGAAAAAGTTGACCTTTTGATGCTCATTGTGAGATTGTGTGATTTTCATGGGGACCTGATATATTTGGAATATATTTTTAGGTCAGTTATGAAGGTTTACAAAAATAATGAGGTGGTTTTATCATCACATTTTTATGAATGATCGTTAAGAAGATAAGTTGCTTTGAAACCCTAGCTAAACCCTAGCTAAAAGTGACTTGGAGAAAAAGAGGTATGCTGAGTCATATATTTTGTTTTGATTCCTTTTTCAAAATTGATGATTGGATGTTGTAGAGGACTCTTCCATATTTCCATAAAAGGTATATTAGAGCATGTGACTATATGTGGCCCCACCTAAAAATGCTTGTTTATGAAGAAGTTCAATTTAAGGAAAAGTTTCCAAAGAAGGTGAAAAATAAATTGACATTATTTTTATCCTAGTTTTTATACATGTCCATGATAGTTTTAGAAAGATCATGGTTGAGGTGAAAAATGGAAAAGTGTGCCCTATTTATGAAGATTGGTTTTTGGGGTAGTTTGGAGCAGTCTTGTGGTAAAATTGGAATTTACAGAGCTACATGAAGAGTTAGGACTCCATTCAAGTTTTTTGTGATCCTGGTTTAGATATATTTCCATTGGTATATCAAACTTGTGTTTTATATGGTATGAAAAGTTATGACCTATTATTTGAGGGTCAAATCTGGAGGATGCTTGTTCTAGCAGGGTGTAAGTGGCTTCATGAGGTAAAGTGATATTTTATGAGTTTTTCATGCTTGTTTAAGGTTTATGAGTGCTTATAAATAATTTATAATGGTTTTACATGATTTGGTTAAGTTGGAAGTGTGATTTTTTGAGGTGATGGAGCAAGTTGAGCTCAAGGTCAGTTCTTGAGTCCTAGAAGGCTAAATAAGTAGTTTTCAGAGATGGACTTGGTTGAAGGCCTTCCACTTGAGTTGGAAGGAAATGTATAATATGTTATGAAAATAATATTTAGAGGATTTTCCAATGGTATATGTTTTTTTCTTGGTGATTTGATATTTTATGGGTCATCCAACTTAGTTTTGAAGAAGAAGGTTGTTTGGTTTTCAGGACAGATTTGCTCAAACTGAAAAGATTGAGTAGTGAAGGCATGAGATGGATTGTTTGATGCTTTATATCAGTTTTAGAGTGAATAGGGATGATTTTTTTCTATTTAAGGAATTTTTAGGTCTTGAAAGTGACAAAAAGGTGAAACTAGTTGAGTTTGTAAAAACTACTTTTAGGGAGCTTGATTTGGTGAAGAGGAAAGTAGGTGTGGTTTGCACATATGGATGTTTCATGAGATATAACATGCATGGATGTGATCTATAGGTCCTGAGGATTCCATTTAGTGGTTACATTCCATATTTTTTTTTTTGGGTGGTCTTGAGGCCCAAAGGTGAAGACATGGTGTTGGAAACAATTGTTTTGAGAAGGATATGAGCCTTTTGAGTTGTTTATGAAAATTTTATTTGATTGTTTCAAAGATAATTAACAACCATGGATGATGTTTTTATGTCATATTACACATGTATGATGAATTTTGGAGCTTTAATAATCATGGTTTTGGTGTTTTGGTTTTAGCTCATCCAGTGATGGGTTTTGAGCTAGTTTTGTGCTTGTTTGAGTGCATTTGGGCATGGCCGACCTATATGGGTCCATTGTGAATGATTTTATGAAATTATTGTTATATTTTTGAGTTTTATTGGTCAAATAATGATGAACTACCAACCTATGATTTTTTTAAAGAAGAAAAGGTATAAAGTGAAATGTTTGAGTTCATTTTTGAACTAGTGATCCTAGAGGGAAAAATGTGACCTAGGTAGAAGTGTGAGAGCTGATCAAGGGCATGAATTCAAGAGTGAAGAGGTGTGTGACATGTTTAATAATGATATAGAGCATGTGTGTAAAGGTTTGAAGCCAAGACAAGTCCAAGAAGAAGAAGAAAGAGTGAGTTAGATGAATGAGGGTTTGAAGGTGTTGTGTGAGCTGAAATTATGATCTCCATCAGTTGTGGCAAAAAAAAATAGATCTTCATCTTAAGGTGGTTGATTTGGTGCTTAGTCATCTTAGGGGTTGTAGCCTCTTTTGTGGAGTGGGTTGCTTCACTAAATTAGGGGTTGGTACTCCTTGTAGGGTTGGTGTTTTACTAAACTAGGGGTTGGTGCTCCTTGTGAAGTTGGTGCTTCACTAAATTTCTTTGCTTTGTGTAATATAAGAAAAGTTTTAGTGGTTTTTCTTCCCTTGATGGTTTCCCACTTATATTTGGTGTTCTTGTGTTTTCTTTTGTTCTCATTTTTGTGTATGGTTGATTCAATGCTTAAGTAAAAACACATATGGTTATTGAATGGTTATGATGAATGCTTAATGATTGGTAATAAATGGAAATGGTTTAAATTTTTAATAAATGATTCACCCCCCTCTCAATCTCTTGTGCTTCCAAAAATTGGTATCAAAGAAGATCCTTGAGAAGCAAAGTTTAACAACTTGAAGGAGATCCTTTGAAGCACAAGCATGGGTAAGTCTTCAGATGTTGAAGCAACATTAAGGATGAAGTATGAGGTTTTGAGTCAGTGATTCATAGCTTGCAAAGATCAGATCAAGTGCATGGAGATAGAACATGGTCAAGCTATCAAGGGTTTGGAATCTCAAGTGGAGAGTGTGTTTAAGGCCCTAAAATTCAAAGAAGAAACTTATTGTATGTATGAAGAAAAATTGAAAGCCCTAGAATATGATTTGGAAATGCATCTACATAGATTGAGGATGTATGAGAAGTTAGAAAATTATTGAAGCTCTTGATGGGATTTTAGAGAGACAAAGAGATGTAAATGATAAAACATGCCTAGGTTTCAAAGGAAAGAAAAAGGAGAATGATGAAGGAGTTGGACCAAGTTCTCAATCTGATGTGAAGGTGACCAAGAAGTTGATTTGAAGATGTCTAAACCTATTTGAAAACCTAATGTTGTTAGGTATGGTACTTCTTTCAATGGTTATTGCTATGTTTGTCATGATTTTGGTCATAGAGCTAGAGATTGCAAAAGGAAGGTCTCTTAGGAATGATGTAGGCCTCTTCAAAGGTGAATTTCATTCATGTTGTGAGTATGTCCACAGAGCTAAGGATTATGGTTGGAATCGAATTATATTTGAGCCTAGAAGTTTGAAAGGTGTGGTGTGTGTTCAAAAATGTCACAAACATAGACACATTGCTAGATTTTTCATGAAGGACAATCTACAAGTGTTAAGCATCTAAAAGGAAGTTTCAAGAATTCAAAAGGAAAGAAAAGAAGGATGTTGTTCAATGCTAAAGTATCAAGGGAGTTGATTCAAAGTCTAAAATGCATATCATGAAGTCTAATCCAATGAAGTTTGTAAAAGAGAGTTCTAATGGCATCAAGATAGAAAAAAATGTTTCATCAAGCCCAAGTCAAGTCAAGGAAGCATGTTTTCTTTGGTTGAAGAAGAAATATTAGAAGAACATCATATGTGTCTATCAATTATCCAATCTCCAGGTGCATGATAAGTTGAAGAAGCTAGGTGTGTGGAACACTTCAAGAGTGATAAGGTATGATATGTGATTTTTCCATGTAATCTTTAGATTTTGTCTCTTAAAGATGTCTAAGTTTTATGTCATGTCGTCATTCATGTTATGTTTAAGGTGTATGTTGCTTTGTGATGTTGTTTTTTGATCATTCATAAGTCCTTTAGGTTTCCAAAGGGTGTTGTGTCTCTGAGTTGTACATTCAAATAATCGAGTCACCATTGTAATCTATGTAATGAATTTGGTGAGTATTTCTTACTTGAGAAGGATACTCTATCACGATGCTCGTGAATAAGTATGAAAGGTCTTGGTCTCTTTCTACACTCCATGTCTTAAGTATGTGTGCATTTTCAAAGAAGTACGATTGGTTTTGTAATATATAATTTCATTCCATGTTTTTTCATAAGTGATCTATGTCATAGTAGTTGTCTCTATTATAAAGTTTGTATTCATGTTACAATACTACGATACTCTAGTGTGTGTCAAAATTAAGAAGTCTTAGAAAGAATTGTAAGAGGTAAGCTACATGTGTGAAAAAGGCTAAGATGTCTCAAATGTTCTCTCTATTTCTAATTGATGTTTAGGTCAAAATAGTTATCTTTCATGAGATACTTGTTTTGTTAAGGTATGAGTTTGCATCATTTCCTAGTCATATGGAGTCCGTGTTCGTGTCATGTCATCGTAATGAGACTCGGTCATGAAGTCAAGTCAAGATTCATATTATTTGTGTTTGGTAAAATGAGGGATTTGTTTGTATCAATCCATGAAGTATGAAAAATGTCAAGTGACCTATTGAAAATTTGAGTAAAGGTATAAGCCTTTAGTTGTTCACGGATCTATTATGTTTTCCTTTTTAAAGTGTTTTTGGGCTAATGTATGATATTGTGACCATGAAGTGTCAATGTCAAGCGATCAAGGTATGTGTGTCCCTCATCAAGTATTGTGTTGTCCCTTTGGTGTCAAGAAGTATGTAATACAAAAGGTGCAATTACCTACCAAAATATGAAGATGATATTTTTCTCCTTGAGTGCTTATGTGCTCAAAGATGTGTGAAAGAGTGCAGTGCATGAGGTTCAAGGAAAAACCTTTCGATTGGGTTTCATTGATAATATGAAGTCGTCTCGGTCTAAAGGTATGAATTTTATGGTCATCTTAGTAAAGACATCATGGAATTGATTGATTGTATAAAGAAAAGTTAGCGATGTGAGAATTTGTTATTAACATTCAAATTTGTGTCAAAGGTATAATTGTATGCATTCAAGTGAAATTGCATTATCAAATATCAAAATCATGAACATGGATGTGCAAGCTAAGAAGGGTTGAAGTAAAACTCCTAATTTTGTGGAATGTATAGAGAAGGATGGATTAAAGCCTGCGATTATGTCTCGAAAGATGTCTTTAGGATTGAGCATGTTAAGACGATGTCAATTCAAAGGTGTTAGATCATAAATGTTGTACTCGGGGTTTTCTCGGGATCAAATGGTAAGCTACGGGTTAGAGAGTGTTCATTTGAAGATTACATTGGTGTTTTATAAGTGTTATGGCCTCAAGAAAGTATTCAAGATGTAAGTCTTGATATTTAGAAGTTGTGCATGCTCAAAGGAGCTTTTGATCCCTAATGGTGGAGTACTGTGAACAGAGGGTTTTGAGTATATTGTGAATAAGGTATGTTCTTGTCTAGAAGTTGGTGTTCCTTGGGTTGTGAAGTCGTTATCATTAAGTGTTTTATGTTATCACTATAGTCAAGGTGCTCAAAGAAGTTACGAGGTTACACTCTCAAGGGGATTCAAATCTAAAGGAGGATGAAATGGCAGGTGTTGTGCAAAGGTCTACAAAGGTGTGAAAACCAAAATGTTATGCTACATAAAGGGAGTCACTATGAGCTTGAATCAAGTGAATAAGTATGTTGACAACAAAAGTAAAGATGGTATGATGTGATCATAAGGAAAGCATACAAGACATGTCGGTATATCGTTATGAAGAATCTTTGAAAAGGTTACTTAAATAGAAGAGAGTTCTTAAAACTTGGTCATGATGATAGTATTCAAATCAAAGCGAGGATTCTTGATGGCACAAGTTTCAAAGGAAAGACGTCATTTTGACTCATCAAGACATAGTAGGTCTAAGTGTGTGTAAGATGAACTTATCAACTAGTTTAAGTGAAATCACGGGGTCCCTATGTAATGGAGTCATTGTTTAAAGGACAAGGATTTGTGTCTTGTGATATGTCAATGTGTCCTAAGTGAGTCTAGAGGTATGTCAGAGAATGAAAACTTTCTCCACAATGGCATTTAAGGACTTTATGATGTGTTATAACTACGTCAAGAGCATGAAGGGTGAAGAAATTGTCTTGAGGACAAAGAAACCTAAGAATGCTTTGTTATTACTTTGGAAGAGGCTTGAAATCGTTTAAAGAAGTTTCTCGAAGGATGTTTTATTATCCCGGGGGGGAGTTAATGTGACTTTGAAGATTGGTTGGTGTGCTACAAAGCATGGAGTAAGGTCTAGATCTCAAGAAAAGTTATTTAATATTGAAGGTTTGTAAAGACTATCCAAAGTCCTATTTCTTTCTATGAAAAATTCATGAGAAGGTGTGATCAAAGTTTGTACAAAATTAGTTGATGAGGTGATTGGTAGGGATTCACAGTAAATGTAGATGGCACTATAGCAAGGAATGCAATGAAGATCAAGTATCCAATGTCAAGTAAGTTGGAATATGATTCAAGATTTAGGATTACGAGTTTATTTGAAGGAGGTGTCTTAGTTGATACAAATTAGTGCAATATTGTGAAGAACTATGATGTGTTACATTTAAGGTTGATAAGATTGTAAAAATTATAGGGCACTTTGTTGTTGCATCTTTTATAGAAATATCATTAGAGGTAAGTCAACAAGTGCCATTAGTTGAACAAACTAATGATATAAAGTAAGGTTTGTGCTATCAAGATTGCATAAAGGAACACAATGATGAGCCACTTCGAGGACAAACTTGGTTAGATTTTGAAGATGAATAGTTGAAGCATGGAAGATGTTTAACGTATGTACATAGGAATGTGTATGTAGGTCTATATGACAAGAGTTTGACAATATTCAAGACCTATGAAGTTAATCTAAGAATGTTTGAAGGTTACTGTACATCTATATACAGTGTATATGGTGTGTAAAATCATCATGAAATTGAAAATAAGGCTGACAAGCACAGCAGTTCTTGAGGAGGGTGTGATTCAATCATGAAGAACGATGTTTAGGTGATTTATGATGCCTAGTGGCACTAGAAAAAAGGTACCATTTTTGTTTTCAGGTATAATGCCTAATCAAATCAAGTTAGGTGACTCTCAAAGGTTGTAAAAACATGAAAATAAGATTGAGAATGCTTTTTTTTTTTTAGGACAAAGGCAAGGTTGAACTTACAACATGGTATGGAATCAAGGTAAGAAACAATTTTTAATGTTTTCTACTTGAGAAGGGTATCATAGGTCTAGGGAGTCATGAGGAATAGATGCATGATGCATACGATCTTTTAGAGCATAGAGAAATTATCTCATTCGGTATTGAATATGAGTTTTATGGATTTTGGTCCTAAATGTGAACATGACGGTATTAGAGGAAATATTGACTTCTTGAGCATGTGAAAGACCTAGAATATGGTATTGAGTGTGGATGAAGACAATATGGTGAGTAGATGTTCGGGGGGCTATTTTTGTCTCATATCAGGTCCATGGATCTTCACATGCTATCGAATGAGTTAAAAGGAGAGAGAGTTCAATCCTAGGGGAGCTTTTGAGAAAGTAAGTCAATTTTTGCATTGTTGTTAGTGTTCTAGTCTTGTGTTGTCATTTCTCAAGTTGTTTCATCATAATATCCTTTTTCATAGATGTCAAATGGCGATAAAAGCATCAAAAACATGGGAATGAGGTCATGTAGGTGTTGATCTTGTTGGTTCACATGATCGATGTTTTTAAGGTGGTTGTTATCCATCGATGACAAAGGGGAAGATTGTTGGCCATTGTCCTGCATTTGTGTCTCCATTGATGTAAATTCTATTGATGGAAAATGGTGTACGTAATAGATCCGACAACATAATCTCATAGTAATCCAGTTCTTACATACCATCTCTTTTATATTACGTAGTTCACTACATATTATAAGGGTGGGGACTTTCCCTTCACCGCTTATCTAATCCCAAAATAGGTCACATGCTGAAAATAGCCATGTGCCTTTATAATTATAGCCACACATGCAAGTGCACTAACAATAGATTTCTCCTAGTTAACTATTAGTCGTAATTCTATCTTTAGCCCATATCCATGTAAAGCACTCCATAGCTACTCTTCCAAAATATCCAGCATGCATGTCACACAATTCTTCATCCCATTTGTGTGCTCCACACGCCATCTTCCAAAAATAGATCATCATCGTGAAAATGGCTAAGTCCCAAATATGTCTATGTACTCCTCATGTAGTTCCTTTACGATCCTCCCGCACCTTTGAAACACTCTACTCTTCTACACCAATATTTTGTATGCCTTTTGCTAAGTTCTATACAT